>JBBDGT010000049.1:65000-375503 GCA_037306005.1 Rhinophrynus dorsalis | reverse complement strand
TAAAGGGAATGACAATATCATTTAAAGGGATGATTCAAAACACCCATTTATGTCATGGGCTCAGTGTCTCCATATGCCAGTATAGCCGATGGCATATATAAAATAACCTGATCAATGATCCTCATCAGTGATAATCATGTTCTTCTACCCAGCTGCATACCACCGAGGGTGGGGATTGGAGGAACTTTCACCCAAATCTGTCAACACCGTCCCTGATCCTCTATGGCTCGCCCACCATGTTTTCTTTTCAGTGAAGTGCATAAGAGCCAGCCCTAAATAAGACGGCTAGGCATCACTGCCCACCGTTTTCCCCCAACCAACAAACACCAGCCCCCCCAAACCCTATATCAAGGAAACACACAGACACAGTAATTGGTGGGAATAAAGAGATCACAGCTTTATTAAAACGGGTTTGACCTATTTACCCTTGGAGGACCCTCCCCCCTCTAATGCGGGTCCACCAGGCCAACATCCATCATGGACGCCATGTCCAGCCCTGTCAGCTTGAGCCCAGGTGCCCAGTTGTCCACCACCATGGAGGTATATAGGGTATTCTCAGGCACTCATGGCCTACCCTGGACCTCCACGATGGCCACTTCTTTCAAATTGTGAGGGCCTGTGGATGCTGATCCGCACCGGCACCTCCCCAAAACCTTCCCCTTACCTCAGTGCCCCACAGCATTAGCCCGCCCTGCTACTGAGGGGCCACCGTGGAGCCAGCCCCAAAGGCAACCAAAATTTTTATAGGGCAGGATCCGGCTCCCTGTCAGCCAGGCCCTCTGGAAACTGTACCTTCTGAGGTTAAGTCACACTGAGGCAGCCTGGGGGACCCGCATTATGGGCCTAAGAACTATATTCTGCGTCGGGCAATCTTGTGACCTAAGCGTGACGTCTTCTGTAGCTGCTGCTACGCTGCTCCAATCCGCTGTAGCAGGGGCAGATTGAAGGGCTGGGAGGGAGGGAAACACAAAAGGTAAATTACTGCACCTACTTAGAAACACAGCTTTTCATACCACTAGACCAGGGGCAGACTGACAGGACCCAGGGCCCCTGGACCAAAAAGAGGTCTGGGCCCCCCACCCCACGACATCCTAACCCCTACCTAATGACATAATTTGCCCTACCCCATGACATCATAAGCCCCACCCATGACATCACCACCCCATGGTTGCTGGCCTGAGGGGTACTGGATGGCCTGGGGGTAGTTGGATCATCTGGGGGGTTACTTGGATGGTCTGGGGGTACTGGGAGGTATTCAAGGGCCTTGGGGGTATTGGGAGGTACTGGATGGCCTGGGGGGTACTGGGAGCAATGGGAGGTCCTGGATGGCCTGGGGGTACTGGATGGCCTGGGTGGGGGTACTGGGAGGAACTGGATGGCCTGGGGGGTACTGGGAAGAACTGGATGGACTGGGTGGGTGTATTGGATGGGCTGGGGGGTACTGCATGGCCTAGAGTATACTGGGAGTTACTTGATGGCCTGGGGGTACTGGGAGTTACTGGATGGCCTGGGGAACAGGAGTTGCTGGATGGCCTGGAGGTACTGGGAGTTACTGGATGGCCTGGGGGTACTGGGAGTTACTGGATGGCCTGGGGGTACTGGGAGTTACTGGATGGCCTGGGGGTACTGGGAGTTACTGGATGGCCTGGAGGGTACTGTATGACCTGGGGGGTACTGGGAGTTACTGGATGGCCTGGGGGGTACTGGATGACCTGGGGCTACTGGATGACTTGGGGGGTATTGGGAAGTAATGGATGTCCTGGGAGGTAATGGATGTCCTAGGGGGTACTTGGATGTAATGGGTGTCCTGGGGGGTACTGGGAGCAGTGGGAGGTTCTGGATGGTCCTTGGGGGTGACAACTGGATGTCCTTGGGGGTAATGAATGGCTTGGTGGGGGGGTAAGGGATGGTCTGGTGGGGGGGGTGTTATGGATGGCCTGGTTGTGGGGCAATGGATGACCTGTTTGAGGGGTAATGTGGCCTGGTTGTGGGGTAATGGATTGCCTGGTGGGTGGGTGGGGTTTACTGACTTACCTGTGCTGTGTGGGTCTTCTGTCGGTGTCATTGATGCTAAGGATTTCTGGTTGGATGGGTCCTCCTGAGGTGAGTGAATCCGCTCTAGCCCTGATCCTGATCTGGTGTTGAGTTGGTGTCAGGTGACGAGATGCGTTCCATCCTTGTTGGGCTGCAGGCCCCACATGATGTCCCCTGGATGGCTCTGACTCCCTGAGCCCTCCATCTTCCCCCCAACCGTCATCACGCACCTCTGCGGGCAGTGCCCATGATGACATAATGCGCACTCTGCGTAGGCATGCACAGAGAGTGAAGCGTATGATGAGAAGCGCTGGCTGCCAGAGACATCCAGATAGTAACGGACTGAGTGTGGCAGCAAGAAGCATTTATTTATGTATGCGCTGGATGGCTCAATTGGATCATGGCATGTCAGGGGATATAATGTGCGGCCCCACACCTCACTGAGCGGAGCAGAATAATGAATGGGCCCCTACATGGCAGGCAGGCGGGCAATACATTACACCTATAAAATTAGCAATTTTGCAAAGGCGGCGGGCCCCCCTCGGTCGCGGGCCCTCGGTCCGTGACCGAATGCCCGACTGGTCAGTCCGCCCCTGCACTAGACCCTCCTCTCCCTTCCTCCCACCACCCCCCAGGCCCTCTCTCTTGCCCCCAGGCGATTGGCCACCCTCCCCCCCACTCCCCCAGGACAAAGGAAAAAGTCAGGGCTGCCAGCCATCTTAGTTTCCTTTCGTGGGCATTTTATGCCCCCTCAGGCCTCTAGGTGACATGCTCTCACTGGAAATATCTTTGGCTATACCACACTGACTTTACAAAAAAGGACTCCTAAAGGGGACCTTTAATGTCCACACCTAGCCTTTAGGACTGTGCATATGACATTATTAAGTAAATCAAGGCCCTGGTCTGACAATGGTACACCATCTCCACTGTACAAATCTGGTGCCTGTATGCTAATGGTGTACCCCACTAGGGAAGTGACAAACTTAGCTATAGCGGATCTTACTTTCTTCTTAGAACCCTCAATTTGGTCAAATTGAACTTGATAAAGGGTCACTGTGTTCTGAAACACTTTAAGCAATTAATATTGTTTTTATGGTAATTTGTAATAAACATTTTATATTAGTTATATCAATCACCATAGTTCTTCATTTACACTCCTGATACGAATGTTCCAGTGTTCCACCTCAGCACTGAAAATTATAATCCATGCAAGCGCTCTTACCGGCTGGGATATTTGAACAAGTTACGGCTTACAAGTAGGTCAAATCACTTATTATTTACTGTCCTTACATATTAATTTTCTATTAGTGCCCCCGCTAGCTTTTAAAAACTTGTAATCTGAAACCAGATTCATTTTATAAAAGGGAAGATTAATTTCATTACCTTGCGTGCATTTTTGATGTGTTTGGGTCCCATCAGTTCATTTGAGGTGAGGCTGTTGCCCTTTGCATGCATGGTCATGGACTAGTAGAGTAGAAGTGATACCTTTATTGGTTACTGAGTGACTTCGGATGAAAGATTTCAAGACAAATAGGTCTCTTCCTTGGACAAATTCTTATTTTGCCTGAAGAAGAACATAGTTGTCGTGAAAGCTGCATCCAATAACGGTATCGTTTTTACTCAACTAGTGTCCTGCATTTTCTATAGCTAACACGGTATCAAGCTTTACCCATATGCATGATCAATAGATCTGTGCTCCCCACTTGAGCATGTCCACCCTCTGCTCCCACTGGAAAGCCCACATACCCGCTGTTTGATGTTTATGCTCTTCCTGTCTAAACCCAGCTGCTAGCCACTGTCTCTCTGGTCTGTGTGCCAGGCTGCTCAGTACCCAAATGAGTGCCCCAATATTAAAGTGTTAGTAATGTCTGAAAAAAACTTTTTTGCATTTAGAAGAGCTTAAAAAGCTGATCTAAATGCAAAAAAACGTATCTCTCAAACCGCTATGGTGTAAGAGATACGGGCGTTTAAAGTTTGATTTCTCCTACTGACAGCTGTAAAGCTGTCAGCAGGAGATCCGTGTCGGTCGACACGGTGGCGCTTGAGAAGTGCCGAGATCTCGTTACTTACACGGAATCCTTCATTGGAATGGTCTAAAACGTGTTCCTAGTGTTCAGGCCTAGTGTGGGCACACGTTTTAGACCATTCCAATGAAGGGATTCTGTGTAAATAACGAGATCTCAGCACTAGTGATGAGCGAGCATGCTCGGCCGAAGCTCGGTTCGGCTCGAGCATCGCTCTGCTCGGCACATGGCGGTACTCGTACGAGTACCGCATGTGCTCGCCCGCCATGTTCGGGTCTCCTCCCCGCACGTTTCGCGGCTGCTGCGCAGCCAATAAACGTGCGGGGAGGCTCTGACATCAGTGTAATGCCAGCAGCCATGTTGGCTGCTGGCATTACACTGATTGGCTGGCCAGAACCCGTGATCGGGTGCTGTATAGCACCCGACGCGCGAGTTCGGCTCATTCTTAGCCAGGGAGAGATGCGATCAGGCAGGGAAAGTCAGTGTAGGGAGAATAAAATTGTTGGAACTCTTTCAAGACCCAAAAGTCCTTTTTAGGACTGTTGTGTGTGGGGGCAGCATTTATATTTTGTTTGGGGGGGCACAATTTCCTTTTTTTTTGTGGGGGGGGATATTTATAAGGTGACATTGTACTAGGTGCACAGGGACAAATATTTCACAGTGCAGTGACAAGCTGACATATTCTGTTAGGTGCACAGGGCCAATTATTTAACAACGCAGCGACAAAAAGGGCCATTTTAAACGTGTGCCTAGCCATAGATTATTGTCACATTCTGTTTAGTGTGCAAATTCACAAATTAACGTCACATATTCCGTTCACTGTGCCTAGCCGCAGATTAGCGTCACATTCTGTTTCGTGTGCCTAGCCGCAGATTAGCGTCACATATTGTTTAGTGTGCCTAGCCGCAGATTAACGTCACATATTGTTTAGTGTGCCTAGCCGCAGATTAGCGTCACATATTGTTTAGTGTGCAAATTCACAAATTAACGTCACATATTGTTTAGTGTGCAAATTCACAAATTAACGTCACATATTCCGTTCACTGTGCCTAGCCGCAGATTAGCGTCACATTCTGTTTTGTGTGCCTAGCCGCAGATTAGCATCACATTCTGTTTCGTGTGCCTAGGCGCAGATTAGCGTCACATATTGTTTAGTGTGCCTAGCCGCAGATTAACGTCACATATTGTTTAGTGTGCCTAGCCGCAGATTAGCGTCACATATTGTTTAGTGTGCAAATTCACAAATTAACGTCACATATTGTTTAGTGTGCAAATTCACAAATTAACGTCACATATTCCGTTCACTGTGCCTAGCCGCAGTTTAGCGTCACATTCTGTTTCGTGTGCCTAGCCGCAGATTAGCGTCACATTCTGTTTCGTGTGCCTAGCCGCAGATTAGCGTCACATATTGTTTAGTGTGCCTAGCCGCAGATTAACGTCACATATTGTTTAGTGTGCCTAGCCGCAGATTAACGTCACATATTGTTTAGTGTGCCTAGCCGCAGATTAGCGTCACATATTGTTTAGTGTGGCTAGCCGCAGATTAGCGTCACATATTGTTTAGTGTGCAAATTCACAAATTAACGTCACATATTGTTTAGTGTGCAAATTCACAAATTAACGTCACATATTCCGTTCACTGTGCCTAGCCGCAGATTAGCGTCACATTCTGTTTCGTGTGCCTAGCCGCAGATTAGCGTCACATTCTGTTTCGTGTGCCTAGCCGCAGATTAGCGTCACATATTGTTTAGTGTGCCTAGCCGCAGATTAACGTCACATATTGTTTAGTGTGCCTAGCCGCAGATTAGCGTCACATATTGTTTAGTGTGCAAATTCACAAATTAACATCACATATTGTTTAGTGTGCAAATTCACAAATTAACGTCACATATTCCGTTCACTGTGCCTAGCCGCAGATTAGCGTCACATTCTGTTTCGTGTGCCTAGCCGCAGATTACCGGCATATATTCCGTTTAATATGAAGAAGGCGG
The DNA here is from genome assembly GCA_037306005.1 of Rhinophrynus dorsalis. Lineage (NCBI taxonomy): Eukaryota > Metazoa > Chordata > Amphibia > Anura > Rhinophrynidae > Rhinophrynus > Rhinophrynus dorsalis. The sequence continues at coordinate 369,454 of JBBDGT010000049.1, read as the reverse complement.
GTAAAAAGGGACGGGGAAGTGGACGTGATCCTGATAGTTCAGGGCGCGGGTCAGGACGCGTAGAAACTGTGCCTGGTGCCAGAGCACAAGACAGAAAGACATCCACCATACCTAGCTTCATGTCTCAGTTTACAGGGCGTCGCAGGACATCACTCTCGAGGTCAGACCACTGCGAACAGGTGGTCGGTTGGATTTCAGCTGATACTGCTTCCAGTCGGTTAAGTACCACCCTGTCTTCCACCAAGTCCACTCTCACTAGCCAAGAGTCTGGTCAACATAATCCTCACCCTGATCATCCTTCCTCCCACCATAGAGGGTCTGGCCAAAGAAGTGATCCCACACTGGGATATAGTGAGGAGCTCGTCTCATCACCAATCCTTGATTTGAACCTCTCTCCAAGCACGCTTGCAGAGGAACATGAGATCTTGTGCCCTGATTCACAACCTCTAGAGGGTACCCAATCACAAGAAGATGACAGAGGGGATGATGATGATGAGACACAGTTGCCATCAAATCAACCACAATTACTGTCTCAAGACCTTGATGAGGAGGATGATACACAGTTGTCAATGACTGAGGATGTGGTGGGATCAAGAAATGAGGAGGATGATACACAGTTGTCAATGACTGAGGATGTGGTGGGTTCAAGAAATGAGGAGGATGATCAGAGTGAGGAAGTGGAGGAGGACTTGGTGGACGATGAGGTCACTGACCCCACCTGGGAAGGTGGAGAGCCGAGCGATGACAGCAGTCCTGAGGGTGAGCCATCTGCAGCAGTGCAACAGGCTGGAAGAGGCAGTGGTGTGGCTAAAGAAAGAAGTCGGACCGCACCAAACCGGCCCGCAAATGTTCCACGGAGCACCCCCTTGCGTAAATCTCCCTTGCCAAGGGCTAGGTGTTCCGCGGTATGGCGTTTTTTTAAGGAAAGTGCGGACGACATAAAAAATTGTAGTTTGCAACCTGTGCCACACCAGAATGAGCCGAGGCATGAACACTAGAAACCTCACCAGCACCAGCATGATACGACACATGGCATCCAAGCACCATAATAAGTGGGAGGAACACCCGGATCGCCAATCTGTGTCTGCAGGCCACACCACTGCCTCCTCTTCCCCTGTTTTCGGTGCCGGCCAATCGCCTGTCGAAGGCGCAGGCCCGCATACCTCCCGCCCTGCACCTGTACCATCTGAAGCACCATCAGCAACCACATCCACTTCCCTGTCCCAGCGCAGCGTCCAAATGTCGTTACCCCAGGCATTTGAGCGCAAGCAAAAATACCCAGCCACCCACCCACAGGCCATAGCACTAACCTCACACCTTTCCAAATTACTGGCCATCGAAATGCTGCCATTTAGGCTTGTGGAGACTGAGTCCTTCCGCAGCCTGATGGCAGCAGCTGTCCCTCGGTACGCAGTCCCCAGCCGCCACTACTTTTCCCGGTGTGCCGTCCCCGCCTTACACCACCATGTGTCCCGTAACATCACCCGTGCCCTGACCAACGCAGTTACTGGGAAGGTCCACTTAACGACTGACACATGGACAAGTGCTTGTGGCCAGGGATGCTACATTTCCCTGACGGCACACTGGGTGAATGTCGTGGAGGCTGGGAGCGACTCGGACCCTGGGATGGCACAGGTGCTACCCACGCCGAGAATTGCGGGCCCTACCTCCATCAGGGTTTCCGCCAGCACCTACGTTATTGGCTCCTCCTCCTCCTCCTCCGTTTCCACCTCCGAATTCTCTGCGCGCAGCGCCACTCACCCATCAGCCAGTAGCTGGAAGCAGTGTAGCACTGCAGTGGGGAAGCGTCAACAGGCCGTGCCGAAGCTGATCTGCCTTGGGGACAAACAGCACACGGCCTCAGAGCTGTTGCAGGGGATTAGTCACCAGACCGAGCAGTGGCTCTCGCCACCCAACCTGCAACCAGGCATGGTTGTGTGTGATAATGGGCGTAACTTGGTGGCGGCTTTGGAGCTCGGCAAGCTCACACACATACCATGCCTAGCGCATGTATTTAATTTAGTGGTTCAGCGATTTCTAAAAACCTACCCCAATTTGCATGATCTCTTGACGAAGGTGCGCCGCGTGTGTGCACATTTCCGTAAGTCATCTACAGCTTCAGCTGCAGCAGCGCTTACAATTGCCAGCTCACCGGCTGCTGTGTGACGTGAGCATGCGCTGGAACTCCACCTTCCACATGTTGGCCCGGCTTTGTGAGCAGCAGAGGGCAGTAGTGGAGTACCAGCTGTTACACGGTCGTCGCCTCTCCGTTCAACTTCCTCTAATCAGAAGTGAGGAGTGGGAATGGATGTCAGACCTCTGTGAGGTTTTACGCAATTTTGAGGAATCGACACAGATGGTGAGCGGCGATAACGCTATTATCAGTGTAACCATCCCACTTCTGTGTCTACTGAAACGCTCGCTGCTCACAATTAAAACCGACGCTTTGCATGTGGAAGAGGTGGAAATGGGGGAGGAAGAGCTTACACAAGGTGATAGCCAGAGCACCCTCACTTCGTCTTCTCAGCGACAATTGGAGGAGGCGGAGGAGGAGGAGGAGGAGGAAGACACGGTTGCCTCCGCTACAGAGGGTAGCCATGGAACTTTATTTCCATCTCTTCAGCGTGGGTGGGCAGAAGAGGAGGAAGAGGATGAGGAGATTGAGAGTCATCCTCCTGGTGAGGACAGAGAAATCTTGCCTGTTGGTACTCTGGCACACATGGCTGACTTTATGTTAGGCTGCCTTTCCCGTGACCCACGCGTTATATGCATTTTAGACAACACGGATTACTGGGTGTTCACCCTTCTGAACCCCCACTACAAAGAGAATTTCTCATCTCTCATTCCTCCGGTGGAGAGGACAAGCAAAATGGTGCAATACCAGAAGGTTCTTGTTGAAAAATTGCTCCAAAATTTTCCATCTGACAACGCTGGCGGCAGAGTACGTGCTACCTTGGCCAACCGAGAAGGGGAGAAAAGGGGAGCACACAGCAGTTCCGACAAAGGCAGGGCAACACTCTCCAAGGCGTGGGACACCTTCATGACACCCCGCCAGCACCCTCACCCTGATGCGCAGCCTAGTGTCACAAGGAGGGAAAAGTTTTGGAAGATGGTGAAGGAGTACGTAGCAGACCGTGTCAGCGTCCTCAATGATCCCTCTGTGCCTTACAACTACTGGGTGTCCAAGCTGGACACGTGGTATGAACTGGCACTCTACGCCTTGGAGGTGCTGGCCTGCCCTGCCGCCAGCGTTCTGTCTGAGCGGGTATTTAGTGCTGCTGGTGGCATCATAACAGATAAGCGTATCCGCCTTTCCACCGAAAATGCTGATAGGTTGACACTTATAAAAATGAACAAGGCCTGGATTTCCCCTGACTTCTCCACTCCACTGGAGGAAAGCCCGGGGTGAACATAAAGTCACTTTAGATATGTTATTTACAATCATGGGAATACTCTGTATTCCCATTCACCCCTTCCACCCAAAAAACGGGTATATGGTTGACTCTTAATCTTCTCATCCTCCTCCTCCTCTTCCATATACCCTGTGATATAATTTTTATATAGGGCCAGCTCACCAGCGGGCCCTGTTTGACAATTTTTATATAGGTCAGCTCACCAGCGGGCCCTGTTTGACAATTTTTATATAGGTCAGCTCACCAGCGGGCCTTCTCATATAATGTTTTATTGGGTCAGCTCTCTAGCGGGCCCTCTCATATAATGTTTTATAGCGTCAGCTCACTAGCGGGCCTTCGCATATAATGTTTAGGATGGTCAGCTCCGCAGCAGACCCTCACCCATAATGTTTTAGATGGTCGGCTCAGCAGCAGACCCTCATTCCTAATGTTTTAGATGGTCAGCTTAGCGGCATGCCCTCGCCCCTAATGTTTTAGAGGGTCACCAGCAGGCCATTAATCCTAATTTTTCAAGGGTGTGTATGATGCCCTCCTTTATGTGTAATAAAGGGTGTATTGGAGTGACATTTCAGTCTAATTTTTGGCAGCCCTTTCACTTAGTGCATAGGCTTTATGAGTGTTGGACCACTACCTGAACTATTGTACCACAATGTGAATGAGGCCCTCCATTTTGTGATATACAGGTTGTATCGGAGTGCCTCAGGTCCTCCCATTGAATTAAATAGGGCTGGGGTGTTCGACAGAGCAGAAGGTAGTTCTTGGCTTCATCCACTAAGTCACTTCGTCACTTTTACTCAATGGATCAGACCCCACTGTTCCGACTATAAATTTTGGACTTAACAAGGGCAAACGGACATGTTGTAAAACCTGTGGTAGCTGCGGCCTCCGTTCCTGAATGCTGTACCTTACCCGGGCCATAACCATGTTGAACACCTGCTTTACGCTGCGCACGTTTCCCTCTTAATCATGGCCCCAGTTCCGAAAAATCAATGAAATTTTTTGCAGAATTTGCAGATGATATACAAGTAAATATACAGCAAATACTGTTTGGTAACAATTTTTCGCCTAAAATAGTTTTTATCTTCCTTTTTGTGTGTTTTACGGTCAGTCTGTAAAAATGGCGTACTACGGGCGAAACATCGTTCCCAGCAGCGACGTTGGAGTCCAAGATGCATCCAGACATCCTCCCTATGCTGTCCCTGAACCATTTCTGTGGTGTTTCCATCATTTTCTGACCTTTTCCTATGAACCAGGCACCCTCCCCTCATCAGAGCAGGGGGTGCCTGGTGTAATGCTCGAGTCCTCCCATTGACTTCAATGGGGCTCGGGTGCTCGGCCGAGCACTCGAGCCTCCGGGGGCGCTCGGCCAGAGCACCCGAACACCCGAGCATCGGGGTGCTCGATCATCACTACTCAGCACTTCACAAGCGCCAGCGTGTCAACCGACACGGATCTCCTGCTGACAGCTTTACAGCTGTCAGTAGGAGAAATCAAACTTTAAACGCCCGTATCTCTTAAACCATAGCGGTTTGAGAGATACGTTTTTTTGCATTTAGATCAGCTTTTTAAGCTCTTCTAAATGCAAAAAAGTTTTTTTCAGACATTACTAACACTTTAAGACGCACCTTAGGAAACAAAACCTAGAACTATGTTAGTCGCCATTAGCTGTGTTCCCCAATCCTGCCCACTCCTACCTGGTAGATCGGGTACGATGGAAGCTGTGCTGCTCCCCTTCGTCTCTTCTATTGATCTCCCAGCGTAATGAGCCAAGAGATAGGTGACTGGGGAGGGCCACACCATGAGGTCTGAATTTTTTGTGTAGATTTATTCCATTTGGCTTAGGAGGCAGGGGAAACTACTCAGCCAATTGGAGAAAACACTATGCCATCAGCCACATCCCACTGGACATACAAAGTGGCATTTTGCTTAACTCAGCCTATGTAATGCCTCGGGGCGTGGCTGACAGCAAACTAGAAACCACTCTGATTTATCTATATATATATATATAAACTAGCAGTGTGGGACGGCGTTGCCCGTCTGTTTGTTTCTGTTTTTGAAGCTATGCTTAAGGCTTTCAGTGGCAGAGGGGTATGTAATGCATTGCGTACTCCAGAGGTTCTCAGCCCATGCCCTCAGTGGCCACTAACAGGCCAGGACTTAGGAATTTCCCTGCTAGAACACAAGTGTGTTGATCAGAGTCTCAGTCATATTGATTAACACACCTGTGCTCTTAAAGGGAAATTCTAAAATCCTGGCCTGTTAGTAGCCACTGAGAGCACAGGTTGAGAACCACTGGTGTACTTCTATGACACCGAAATGGTTAATGTGAGCGTTCATTACAACCCACCATCATTGAAAAGGTGTAACCGTTTGTGTGGCAGGGTGTATCCAATACATTGCAACGCAATGTGTTTGATAGCGTTCTGACATTGAAAGGGTTAAACAAAGAAGCAGCAAACATGCAGCTTTGAACACGCCCTTGGCAGAAGATTCAAAATATATTTGCAGGATTAGATGGACAATGAAATGGACAGAGGTGGGCAGGGGTAGAAGGAGAAATGAATTGTGTGAGGCACTGAAAGGGTTAACTCTCTGAGTGGCAATTCGCTGCATACCCCTCTGGCACTCAAAGGGTTAAGTGTTCAGCATGTTACAGGCCATGTTTTTTTTAACACATTTTGTAATTGTAGGTGATTGCATAAGCGTTTGAAAGCCAGAGGGGTGTTCATTGTAATGGAAAGCAATGCGTTGTGCACCACCTCTGGCACTTACTGTGTATGTCAATAAAAAGGGTTAAGAGGGGTTTTAGAGGCTGATGGCAGCACCTCCACGTGTGTGTGTGTGTGTGTGTGTGTGTGTGTGTGTGTGTGTGTGTGTAGGCTTGTGTTCTAAGGCCGTCCGGCACCCCCACCAACTATCTGGCTGGATGTCGGCCATCATACTTGCAAAGTGGAGATGAAGTGTGCTTGACTGTGGAACGTGTTAACCCTTTGAGTACCATAGGTGTGTTGTGTACCCCTGTGGCACTGAAAGGGTTAAAGGATCAAGGGGCACTCGGTCAGATGCTGATGTAAATAGTTGTGCTCACAGCCTGTCCCAGAGCCTACACACATAAAGACACACATACATACATACAGACTGTGACACACACACACAGACTGTGACACACATACATATACACAGACTGTGACACACATACATACACGCACACAGACTGTGACACACATACATACACACACACAGACTGTGACACACATACATACACGCACACAGACTGTGTCACACATACATACACACACACAGACTGTGACACATGCATACACACACACACACACACAGACTGTCACACATACATACACACACACACACAGACTGTGACACACATACATACATACACACAGACTGTGTCACACATACATATATACATACACACATACTGTGACACACATACATACACACACACAGACTGTGAGACAGACAGACACACACACTGTGACACACATACACACACAAACACACACACACTGTGACACACACACACACTGTGACACACATACATACACACACACACACACACACACACACACACACAGACTGTGACATTCATACATACACACACACAGACTGTGACACACATACATACACACACACTGTGACACACACACATACTGTGACACACATACACACACAGACTGTGACACACGTACACACACACAGACTGTGACACACACACGCACACACCAGGATAGGCATAACTGAGAAGTTTGTGTTGTGGAGTCCCCAAGTCCTGTGGTGCCGCTGGGAAATATAAGTGATAGGAATCGCGGTATAAAAGGGGTGGGGCTTAGGCAGAAGTGGGGGCATGGAGTAACAAATGGTTAATTCACATGTACAAAGTGTGAAAGAGATGTTTTTTTTTTATATAATAAAATCACAAATCCCTTTTTCCTATATAAACCGTTTGAATGCCAGTGGGATACGCCAGGCATTGCTCACCCCTCAGGCACACAAACAGTTAATGCAGTGCATACGTAGATAACCTTCTCCGGGCCCAGCTGAAGGCCATCCTGTTCCAGGTCAATCCCAACCTAACCCCCGCCTCTGCAAGGCTAATAGCAAGGAGATCAGAGTAAGCTGTGTGGACTGAAAGGTGGAGGCAGCGTGTTGTCCCCTCGCAGTCATAAAGACATAATGGATGCAGAGTGCAAGAAAGGATGCCACTGTGTGCATGTATTAACCCTTTCAGTGGCAGAGGGGTACGCAATGTGTTGCATACCCTTGTGACACTCAAAGGGTTAAGGGTCAATAAGAAAAGGTCAATATAAATAAAAAAGTAATAGCCGTGGTGTGTGTGGGTATACGGTGCATCGGCAACATTACATCTTACTAATTTCCCTTTGCCTGTCATCATACCTGGGAACTCTCCGGATTTGCCCCGGAGACTCCGGTTCTGACAGAGATTTACCGGGTCTCCGGGGCAGAGGCTGTTTCCTCCAGATGTGGAGAGTTTCTATTGAAACTCTACCCACTTACACTCTTTCTCCCGCTGTTCCTCCATCCCCAGCCTTCTGTGTGACATCTTTAACCCTTTGAGTGCCAGAGTGGTACGGAATGCATTGGTTTGCAATGCATTCAGTACCACTCTGGCACTCAAAGAGTTAAGCACCCCCCCGCTCGTGTCAAGCCCCGCCCCTTTTTGACGCGGTTAGCGTAATTTTTGTCACCCTGCTGAAGAGAGGACTACCCTCTGGGTAGCCCTCAGCTGGAAGTTCCCAGGTATGCCTATCATGTGTTGGCAGTGCGGCCGTCCTTCTTAGTCCACCAGGAGCTGTAGAGGTGCCAGGAGCCCCCTGTTACAGCTCACCCGAGGCCGTCAAGGCCCTTGTAGTTGGAGGTAGTGGGAGCCAGGCTACTCAGTGTTGCGACTCCCGCCCCCTGTCACCGGCTCTTGTCCTCAGTGAATCAAGTACATTTCCCATTTCCCTGTGGCTTGTGTGTGTGTGTGTGTGTGTGTGGCTTGTGTGTGGGTGTGTGTGTGTGTGGCTTGTGTGTGGGTGTGTGGCTTGTTTGTTGGGGGGCTTGTGTGGGAGGGTGTGGCTTCTGTGTGTCTTGTGAATAAAATGAGGCCAGAGTTGTGTGGGGTTTGTGTGTGTGTGTCTGTGGTGTAGAAGCGAGTGGCAGCCATTTTGTTTTTTTGTAATTTTGTTGGATAGTGGTGGGAGGTCCAACTCCCTACATGATTTTCACAGGTGTTGCAGTGGCACGCCCCCATTGAATCACCCAATGGGAGCAGTAACTCCTCCTTTCTGCCGCCCCTGGGTGTGTTTTGGCAGGCACAAATTCTTCTTTTATATATATATAGATATAGACATATGTACACATATGTACACATATATACACAAATGTACACATATATACACATATGTACACATATATACACATATATATACACATATGTACACATATATACACCCTATACACACATATATACACATACACATATACATATATATACACATACACATATACATATATATACACATACACATATACATATATAAACATACACACACACACATATATACAGCATTGACAGGGTTACCACTTGTAGCAGTCTCAGCGAGTTTATGTATCCTGAGCATTGGTTGGTATACCCAGCAGTGACAGGGTAAACAGCATGGTGCAGACTTGCTTCGGGGCGCAGACAGATCGTTATGAAAGGCTGGTAACGAGATGTGGCAGGAGAACTATAAATATCTGTTAGAGGTCTGTTCATCAGTTCTGAAGAAAATAATCTGCATTTCCAGGGCAAAAAAAAACAAAAAAACATTAACTTAAATGAAGCTTTTAACCCTTTGGGTGCACTGGAGACCTCTAACATTCAAGTTGTGATTTTAATTTGTGTGTGGATTTTAATTGTTTTAACACATTTACTTAGTTAGATTTCTGTCAAATAATAGTCTGATCTAGCTATCTCATATCTATCTATCTATCTATCTATCTAATATCTATCTATCTATCTATCTATCTATCTAATATCTATCTATCTATCTATCTATCTATCTATCTATCTATCTATCCCATATCTATCTATCTATCTATCTATCTATCTATCTATCTATCTATCTCATATCTATCCAATATCTATCTATCTATCTATCTATCTATCTATCTATCTATCTCATATCTATCTCATATCTATCTATCTATCTATCTATCTATCTATCTATCTATCCAATATCTATCTATCTATCTATCTATCTATCTATCTATCTATCTCATATCTATCTATCTATCTATCTATCTATCTATCTATCTATCTAATATCTATCTATCTATCTATCCAATATCTATCTATCTATCTATCTATCTATCTATCTATCTATCTATCTATCTATCCAATATCTATCTATCTATCTATCTATCTATCTATCTATCTATCTATCTATCTATCTAATCTGTAATCTGTAATCTTTATTTTCTTGCTTGCTGTTTGTGTATAAATGTGTAGTTTTCTCATGTAAATGATCTCCAGACCATACTTGGAAATAAGAATGCTCAATGTATTCTTCCAGGTATAAAACTTTGTACATAAACATATATATATATATATATATATATATATATATATATATATATATATATATATATATATATATACGGTTTCTGTCTAAATCCAACGCGGGGACCCAGCTGAGGGTATTGAAATGGCGGAACTGTATAATAATGCTCTGTTGGCCACTTTGCAGGACCTGGTTGCCCAACGGGGACAAAACACGACTGGATTGCGGAAACAGGACTTGATCCAATTACTGATGGACTTATATACAGAAAGCAGAGTTAGCTTGAGGGGTAGAGCGCCCTGCGGAAGACTCGACGGCTGTGTACTTCGATGAGTCGGATAAGATGGGTCGAAAAAGGTGTGGTGGCGACCCCCGGCCGGTCTGCCAGAGGGTCGAAGAACCGGGACCTCAACAGGTGTTCGACGACGAAGACCCCGTCACTCGGATCGTCGCTCAAAGGCTCCCCCTGCATGGACCTAACCCGTCGACGGAACTTGTCGACCGGATCATGGCTGAAGCTAGAGAGGACTGGGTGAGAAGCTTGTTGGAGGCTCCGTCTTCGAGCCAGGCCACCCCGACAGAGGCCCGTGCCGGCTCAGGACGGATCGGACTACCATTGTCGCACCATGCTTTTCCCACGTTCGACGACACTAAAGGAGATATTGATGGATTTCTCCAAAACTTTAAGTGGATGTGTTGCCTCTGGGAGGTCGAGCCAACCCAATGGTCCTCTATTCTTGGGGGGACACTGACTGGCAGGGCCATGGAAGCCTATCTAGCTATTCCGGACATAGACATTCGGAACTATGAAAAGGTCAAAAGCAAACTGCTGGCTAGGTATGCCATTACCCCGGATACCTATCGCCAACAGTTTCGGGAGTCGCGGAAACTAACCCAAGATACCTACACTGAGTGGACCCATGGGTTTGAACGAGCCGCTCGGAATTGGCTACAAGGGAGCAAAGCCCAAACTTTCGAGCACTGTTGCCAGCAGTTACTGATGGAACATTTCTTCCTAAACATCATAGACTCCGTTACAGACTGGGTCAGTGTAACGGTTTGTTTGACACACAGACACAGTAGGTTAGGATAAAACACAGTTTTATTAAGCAATCAGCAATACAATAACCTTCACAGGTCCTGTAGTATATTTTCAGTATAATACAGACACAAGACAGGTTACATTTACATATGCCTACACAGGTCCAGAATAAACATAGAGTCCATAACACGATATACTGACACAGGTCAGGCAGAATTTGAAGGAATCCCAGTGTATCTGTACTGCATGGGTTAATGGCCTTCAGCGAGTGTAAACAGTCCCATGTGAGGAGAGGTCTGTTAAGGAGCTCACTTAGGATAGAGAGCTTAAAGACGAATAACGCCCAATAATAGGTTAGCAGACAAACGTGAACTGCCAGAGCAGTAACGGAGGCTGAGCAACATAAAGCACTGCCGGAGCAGTAATGGAGACTAGGCCACGTGATCACTGCCGTAGCAGTAACGGAGACTGAGAGACGTGGGCACTGCCGTAGCAGTAACGGAGACCAGGCAACTTGTATTCTGCCATAGCAGTAACGGAGACTAAGCCACTTGCACTCTGCCGTAGCAGTAAACGGAGAATAGCCCACTAGCACACTGCCGTAGTAGTAAACGGAGACTAGGCCACTTGCACTCTGCCGGAGCAGTAATGGAGACTAGGCCACTTGTACTCTGCCGTAGTAGTAAACGGAGACTAGGCCACTTGCACTCTGCCGTAGTAGTAAACGGAGACTAGGCCGCTTGCACTCTGCCGAAGCAGTAACGGAGACTAGGCCACTTGTACTCTGCCAAAGCAGTAACGGAGACTAGGCCACTTGCACTCTGCCGAAGCAGTAAACGGAGACTAGGCCACTTGTACTCTGCCGTAGTAGTAAACGGAGGCTAGGCCACTTGCACTCTTCCGGAGCAGTAACGGAGACTAGGCCACTTGCACTCTGCAGTAGTAGTAAACGGAGACTAGACCACTTGTACTCTGCCGGAGTAATAACGGAGACTAGGCCACTTGCACTCTGCCGGAGCAGTAATGGAGACTAAGCGACTGGAGACTGCCGTGGCAGTAATGGAGACTGCGCAACTGATCACTGCCTTGACAGTAACGGAATGAGCAACAGAGCAACTCGCCCTGAGGTGGCAACCAACCGGGAGCGTCACGAATGACAAGCCAATATGAATGTTGCCGAGGCGACACAGAGGCAACCGGAGCAGGAACGTCAGCCAAGCCGGGTCGGTACACAGAGCAGGAATGTCAGCCAAGCCAGGTCGGTGCACAGGAGCAGGAGAAGCAGAATGGTCAGGTAGTCCGGGTCGGTTCACAGGCAGGAGACAAGATGCAGAGTAGTCAGGCAGGCTGGGTCGATACACTGAGAACAACTGAGATCAGGAACAAGCGCTGGTACAGGAACACCATGAAAGGGCACCGGAGAGGTGCCAGAACCCAGTATATAAAGGCCATACTGGGCGGGACAAGCACAGTATAGCCAATAGAAGTAGAGCAGGAGTGTAGACTGACAGAATGTCACAAAAAGAGCACGGGCACCGTGATAGTCAGGGACCGTAACCCTACCACCCTTGCCCAGGCTGGGCAGCTGGCGGATCAATATGAAGATACCAGGAAGATGGGGGACCGGGCACCGCGGGCCTCAGGGGAAGGAGGAAACCAGACAACTTCCCCTATGGTATATTCTTCCCAGAAGGGGCCAGGACATTTCACTGCAACCGCAGGATCACAAGGCCCCTCCAACTCTGGACCCATATGCCATAACTGTCATCAACGGGGACATATACAGTATAATTGCCCCAAAGGAAGAGGGGGGCAAGCCCGACCCACCGAACCCAGGGGTTTTCCTGCATGGTATATGCCAGCCCCACGGGTGTCCCCTTTCCCTCCAGCTGGCCCCCCTTCTCCCCAACCTACCCACTGTGTGACCCAGGATGGGTCATGGAGACCTTCCTCTTCCACAACAGAAGCACACTGGCCTGATCCCTTGGAAGCTGCGTCTGCCTCAGGGGACCATTGCGAATGGGGGTCCTACCAGGAGATTGCGCTCACCCAAGGATTACAACCAGATAACAGGCAGCAGCATTTACAACCTGTCTTAGTCAATGGAACCCCGGGCACTGGATTCCGAGATACCGGCACTACCATCACGTTGGTCCAGCCTTCTTGCATATCCCCTCGCTTCTGGTCTAATCAAGTTGTGGAGGTCCGAGTAGCTGGGGCCAAAGTTTACCAATTACCCATGGCTCAGGTGCATTTGAATTGGGGGACCGGTCATGGAGATCGCCTTGTGGGAGTTATGCCTGGATTATCAGCGGATGTCCTGCTAGGGAACGACTTGGGAAACTTGCAGAGCCGTTATGCCTGTTAGGAGACGCCTGAGAAATGCCAAGTGGTCACCAGGGCAGCCGCACGACAGCAGAGGTTAAGCCCAACATCTCCTGACCCCCCTCCCTCAGCAGACAGCCCTATTGATTGGTTACCCCCCAAGAATTTTGCACAGCCCTAATGGAGGACCCCACCCTAGCCGGGTAAAGGCGTAGGGCAGACACTGGGGAGAAAGGGTCAGACGGGGAGCAGCTCCTATGGCAGGATGGGTTACTTTACTGACTCAGCCATACCCATAGCAAGCACCACACTCTGGTTCCCTGTATGCAATTACTAGTTCCCCTGCAGCATAGTGTCGCTCTCCTTTCCCTATCTCATGACTTACCCTTAGCCGGACACCTCGGGGTGCGGCGTACTGAGCAGCAGCTCACTAAGACCTTCTTTTGGCCCGGATTATGTAGGGATGTGTGCACCTTCAGGCGGACCTGTGACATATGTCAGCGGTTTGGCCAGAGGGTGACCGTCCATCTGCCCCTTTGCAACCCCTGCCCTTGGTAGGCGAACCGTTCCAGCGAGTAGCAGTTGACATTGTAGGGCCCTTAGCTAAACACAGTCGCACGGGTAAGAAATTCATTCTCACTGTTGTGGATTTTGCTACCCGGCACCCCAAGGCCGTGGCGCTGTCTGCTATTACAGCAGAAAGCGTTGCGGACGCCCTACTTAAAATCTTCACCCGCGTAGGATTCCCCTCTGAGATACTGTCCGATCAGGGTACCCAGTTTACCTTAGAAATCCTTCAGCAGGTGTGGGCGCTGTGTGGGATAAAATCCATTCACACCACAACCTATCACCCGCAGACCAACGGCCTCTGTGAAAGGTTCAACGGAACCTTAAAACAGATTCTGTGGGCTTTCACGGAGTCACACCGAGACTGGGAGTGATTCCTGCCCCACCTCCTCTTTGCTTAGCGAGAGGTGCCCCAGGAGTCAACGGGCTTCTCTCCTTTTGAACTATTGTATGGGAGACAAGTCTAGGGACCCCTGGACCTCCTCCAGTAGTATAGGGAAGGTAAGTGTGACTCCCAGGAAACCCCAGCGGTTACCTACGTGGTGGAGCTCCACAAGAAACTTGCCTACCTCATGGGGTTAGCTCACCAACACCTCCAACAGGCCCAGCGTCAGCAAAAACAGCAATATGATAAACATGAGAAGCATAGGGAATTCTATGTGGCACAGCAGGTGCTAGCGTTAAGGCCGGTCAAGCAGAACAAACTGCAGACCGCCTGGGTGGGCCCCTACCAGGTTATTGACAGACCAGGGGAGACTACCTACATAGTTGCTAAAGGGCCAAGGCAGCAGGATCACAGGACCTACCATGTGAACGCCTTGAAAGTTCATCACTCCTGCCCAGAAGAGGTACTGTCCATTTGCACACCAGTGGGCGACAGCCTGGAGGAACAGGACATCCCTGACCTTCTGGCCGCCGCCCAAGGAAGGGAACACTGCGACCCCATCACATTGGGGTCTGCATTGAACCCAGAGCAGCAACAGCAAGTTAAGGACATGGTACAGAAGTGGCCCCAACTATTTTCCCCGCACCCAGGGCTTACTACATTAACCCAACATCAAGTTTTGACTACAGGGACTGAGGCCCTGCGTGAGCCCGCATATAGGGTCCCAGAAGCGGTTAGGAAGGGAATGTGAAGATGGAACCACGAGGTTCTGTGTGGATTACCAAAGGCTCAACGACCGGACGGTCACAGATGCCTGTCCCTGGTTCCTGAGGCAGTGACAAAATCCACTTTCATCACCCCATTTGGCCTCTACCCGTTCACGGTGATGCCTTTTGGGATGAAGAACGCCCCGGCCACGTTCCAGCGGTTGGTGGATAATCTGCTGGCAGGAGCACTGGAGTTTGCCTGTGCTTGCCTGGATGACATCGCCATCTTTAGCGATAACTGGGAGGAACACTTACTTCACCTAGAAGCCATTTTGGGTAGAATTACCCCGGCTGGCCTGACCCTGAGACTAGATAAGTGCCAAATAGGGATGGGGGAGGTTCAGTACTTGGGACACGGGGTGGGAAGCGGACAGCAAAGGCCAGAGCTGGCTAAGGTAGCCGCCATCCTGGACTGGCCCACCCCCAGAACAAAAAAGCAGGTAATGGCTTTTTTAGGAACAGCAGGGTACTATAGAAAATTCGTTCCCCAATACATTACCATAGCTAAGCCCCTGACCGACCTCACCTGCAAAAACCTCCTGCGCCATGTGGACTGGTCAGCCGAGTGCGAACAAGCCTTCCAAGCTCTCAAAACCACATTAGGGAAGGGACCCATATTGGCAGCACCTGATTTCACTAAAACTTTTCTGGTCTACATAGACACTTCAGACTACGGACTCAGAGCTGTACTGAGCCAGGTCAACTCACGAGACGAGGAACATCCGGTGATCTACCTATGCAGGAAGTTGTTGCCCAGAGAAGCCGCTTATGCTGCGGTGGAAAAAGAATGTCTGGTGTTGGTGTGGGCCCTCAAAAAGCTGCAACCCTACTTGTTTGGACAGGAATTCACTGTGTTTACCAACCACAATCCTTTGGTATGGTTGAATCGGGTGGCAGGGGACAATGGCCAGCTACTTTGGTGGAGTTTGGCCTTACAGGCTTTCAACTTTTCTATTAAGTACAGACCAGGCAAGGAGAATAAAAACGCAGATGGTCTGCCCCGGCAGGAGGAGCAGTAAAGGTTGACGCGCATGGATTACCATATTTGCTGTTCATTTTCCCGGAGGACTACAGAAAGGGGGTAGAAATGCAACGGATCCCCACCGTTACTGAAGCAGGGGTGTCCGGTGGACTGGGACTTTTTGAGACTTAGGGCTGATACGTGGCTTCCCTGACCTCAAATGACTTCGATCACAGTTGGCAGGGCTTCCCTGACCGTAAGTGACCTCAATCTGTCGAGTACTTGGTATAAGCGAATGGATATCGAAATGGCGGAATTCGTATGAAAAAGGGATCTCTGGGCGTTGACGCCGTGGCATAACCATCTGGGGTTCGAATTCAAACTCTTGCCAAGGATTGGGCACAGTTAAGGTGGGATATTCTAAGGACGCTGACCAACGGTCATGACCATTGGCCTTTGTGTGGACATGTGTTAACTCTTTATGGATTAATCTTATGAGTAATCGTGTTGTATGCAATGCTGTACAATGTGTTACATACTCAACTGGCACTAATAGGATTAATCTTTTTTCATTTTCCAAGCACAAGGATGTGCTGGAAACCAGTTCTCCCAACACAAACTGGTGGTTTCCACTGCATTTTAGGGATGTGTTTTCACCATGAAAAGTGCAGCCCTAAACACGCTGTGAACGCGGTGACAGCAAATTCTCCTTTTTTTTAATGTGATGTCCAATGGGCACGTATTTTACGCTCCTTGGACATTTTTGAGTGGCGCTGGTTGTTGACAGCACAGTTAATAGAATAGTAAACTGCTCCATCAAAACCACCACCGCTGGTTTAAAAAATAACGGGACTAATAGTATTGAGTCTCTGGAGGTTTAGGACAAAAATTCCCCCCCTCAGCCAACACCCCTCTGGTTAAAGACACATCACACTAGACCAGTGGTTCTTAACCTGTGCTCTCAGTGGCTACTAACAGGCCAGGATTTTAGAATTTCCTTTTAAGAGCACAGGTGAGTTAATCAACACACTTGTGTTCTATCAGGGAAATTCCTAAGTCCTGGCCTGTTAGTGGCCACTGAGGGCATGGGCTGAGAACCTCTGCTGTATAGTATACAGTCTGCCTGTGTCTGTGTATAAGGACTGGCACTATACAGTATGGGAGGGACAGTCCCTGTTTGACACCCAAATCCCTCTGCTCCTCTATTTAGGAGATCACACTGTGTGGTGTATATACCAGTGTATCAGATTGCTCCACATCAATAAAACCCACAGTAATGTGGGTATAAACTTCTGTATATGTCTTATAAATTAGTCTGTGTATAAAAATACTTTCATCTTCTTCTAAATCATACACTTACAGAAAGAGTAACTTAACCATTTCAATGCCAGAGGGGTATGCAATGCATTGCTTACCCCCTGGCACTCAAGGGGTTAAAAATTCTCTACAATGGTCTGGCACTGTATAGCAGTGGTTCTCAACCCGTGCCCTCAGTGGCTATTAACAGGCCAGGATTTTAGAATTTCCTTTTAAGAGCACAGGTAAGTTAATCAATACGACTGAGCCTCTGATCAACACACTTGTGTTCTAGCAGGGAAATTCCTAAGTCCTGGCCTGTTAGTGGCCACTGAGGACATGGGCTGAGAACCTCTGCTGTATAGTATCCAGTCTGCATGTGTCTGTGTATACGGACTGGCACTATACAGTATAGGAGGGACAGTCCTTGTTTGACACCCAGATCCCTCTGCTCCTCTATTTAGGAGATCACACTGTGTGGTGTATATACAAGTGTATCGGATTGCTCCACATCAATAAAACCCACAGTAATGTAGGTATAAACTTCTGTATATATCTTATAAATGAGTCTGTGTAAAACACACTTTCATCTTCTTCTAAATTATTCACTTACAGAAAGAGTAACTTAACCATTTCAATGCCAGAGGGGTATGCAATGCATTGCTTACCCCCTGGCACTCAAAGGGTTAAAAATTATCTACAATAGTCTTCACTCTATAGCAGTGGTTCTCAACCCGTGCCCTCAGTGGCTACTAACAGGCCAGGATTTTAGAATTTCCTTTTAAGAACACAGGTGAGTTAATAAATACAACTGAGCCTCTGATCAACACACTTGTGTTCTAGCAGGGAAATTCCTAGGTCCTGGCCTGTTAGTGGCCACTGAGGGCATGGGCTGAGAACCCCTGCACTAGACCACATTTGTTAGGTTAGATTCCCTGAACACATTAGTTTCTCATTGCATTCAGAAGACCTGTCAAGAAACATTTTCCTCCGTGTGAGCCAGATGCCCTCTGACATGGAGCCAGATCTGACTCCTGTGATTTTATTTTCCAGATCTTTTTGCACCTCCGGCCCCTGGGGATAGACAAGGACATTAACGAATCTTTGTATTTTTTTCCTATTATGGCCTGGTGTCAAGGGAAATAGGTGTGACTGGATTTCTTCTCATGTGGGGCAGAGACTTTAACTCTTTGAGCACCATAGCAGTACACAGTAATGCACTGCACCCATTAGGTGCTCAATGGGCTCTCCATTCTGTGCCGAAAATTGCAGGCAACAGTCATTACTGAATTATTACTTCTCCCACGTGATGTATGTATATTTTTATTTATATAGTGATCACAGATGTACTTCAAACTTTACGGTTTACATTTTATATGGAAGGGGTACGATAAGTGCAGTAATTAAGTGGTTATATAGACAATCATAAAGGGAACACCAGGGGATCATACTTTAGGATAGGAGGTCCCTGCCCCATTGAGCTTACAATCTAAGTATAGGATGGATGACATACAGATACCAGCAGGTAGAGGAGGAAGTGTGATTTGTGACAGTTCAGTGCATATGAGATAATGTTTCCCTGTTACTGTAGTGATACATATAAAACATGTTCTTTCACACATTGCAGGACAGCACAGAAATCAAAGCAACCCTGCAATGTGTGTATTTTATAAGTGTCTCTGATTTAAAGGGATATGTGGTCACAATAGTTGAGGGTTGAGGCTTGGCGAATACTTGGTGGTAGGGTAGGGTGACCAGACCTCACCTTTAACCGGGGACACATATGAAAAATACATGCTGCAGGGCTGAGTTGATTTCAGTGCAGTCCTGAAATATATCTATTTCCTGTGTGTCCCGCGGGTAAACGTGAGGTCTGGTCAGCCTATGGTAGGGAGCAGCGATGCAAAAATCCTTCAGTCGTTATCCAGCAATAGAGGTTAAAGGAGCAGAGAGTCGTTCACCGTGGTGCGTAGAGGACGTGCAGGTAGATGGCGGGATATCAAAGATTAAATATAATGTGTAATAAGATAATCAAATGTGCAAAATGAGTAATTGTTCTGTTATGTGCAAAATCTCCGCAGATCTGAATACAGTGACGTGGGATGAGCTCGGGGTTCACGGTTTATTTTCTACCTGAAAACACAATCACTTTCTGTCCGGTAATATAGGGTTACTGGTTCTTCTGTATAAAAGAAAGGTGTAGCAATTCTGGAGCAAACCTATAGCATCACAGGGGTCAAATAAACATTCCCCATATTTACATAAATTTAAATGGTGCTTTTTAACCCCATGAATGCTAGAGAGTTGAACTGGAGAGCTCTCTAGCATTCAAGGGGTTAAATAATCCATCTAAAACAATGGTCATTTTGTTACATTTTTTTTTTATTTGTCCAGGATGGTGCAATTAGATTGGTCCAGAATTGCTCCACTTTCTTTGTGCATCTGACCTTGTGAATGCCAAAGAAACGTGCAGTACATTGCAGAGCGTTAAGAGCAATGTTCTGCAGGCACAGGAGCTCTGCGTGATACTGTTAGTGGAATAGTTTGGAAGGAAGATTGCCTGCTCCGCCTGCCAGTGAACGGCTGCATTAGCAGGGCTGGAAATAGGACAGAGAACTGCAGCACTGAATCCAGCCCAGCAAGGAAAGGGTGCACTGACAGCCAGTCTGTTCCAATGGCAGAGCCCAGCTGGAGAGTTCCATGTGACTGAGCGATCCCTCCTGTCTCTATCTCGTACGTCTGGGCCAGAGACACTGCAGCACCGCAGACACCGCTCCCTCTCACAGCCTGGGCATGTTGGCTGAGCATCTGCTACAATAGTCCTAGCACCCCCCATCCAGACAGGCTGAGCCTCCCCCAAATAATCCCTGGTGGTGACTCCTCTCAGGCAGGCAGAGCAGCACCTATATCATTTATTATAACCCCATCCACACAGGCTGGGATCAGTGTACCAAGACTTTGTAATCTGGAAGGATTGGCAATTCCCTGCACCCCTAGAAGAATTGGGATTCCCTGCACCCCTAGAAGAATTGGGATCCCCTGCACCCCTAGAAGAACTGAGATTCTCTGAACCCCTAGAAGAATTGGGATTCCCTGCACCCCTAGAAGAAGTGGGATTCCCTGCACCCCTAGAAGAATTGGGATTCTCTGAACCCCTAGAAGAATTGGGATTCCCTGCACCCCTAGAAGAATTGGGATTCCCTGCACCCCTAGAAGAAGTGGGATTCCCTGCACCCCTAGAAGAATTGGGATTCTCTGAACCCCTAGAAGAATTGGGATTTCCTGCACCCCTAGAAGAATTGGGATTTCCTGCACCCCTAGAAGAATTGGGATTTCCTGCACCCCTGGAATAAAAGTCACCTCTTCTGGACCATCAGCAATCTGAGCACGTGCCAGAAAATTCTTGTCCCTACTGAAGGTACCACTGTATTCAAGCAAACTTTACACCCCAAGAATGAGCACCCCATAATTCTGCACCCCCAGACTCGCTGAGGATCCCATGTTCTGCTCATGTTAATAAGCTCTGCACTTCCTGACAGAACAAGCGTCTCATACTGAGCTCTGCACTTACTAATAAGTTCTGTGCCTCATACTGAGCTCTGCACTTACTAATAAGTTCTCCGTCTCATACTGAGCTCTGCACTTACTAATAAGTTCTGCGCCTCATACTGAGCTCTGCACTTACTAATAAGTTCTGCGCCTCATACTGAGCTCTGCACTTACTAATAAGTTCTGCGCCTCATACTGAGCTCTGCACTTACTAATAAGTTCTGGGTCTCATACTGAGCTCTGCACTTACTAATAAGTTCTGTGCCTCATACTGAGCTCTGCACTTACTAATAAGTTCTCCGTCTCATACTGAGCTCTGCACTTACTAATAAGTTCTGGGTCTCATACTGAGCTCTGCACTTACTAATAAGTTCTGTGCCTCATACTGAGCTCTGCACTTACTAATAAGTTCTGCGCCTCATACTGAGCTCTGCACTTACTAATAAGTTCTGTGCCTCATACTGAGCTCTGCACTTACTAATAAGTTCTCCGTCTCATACTGAGCTCTGCACTTACTAATAAGTTCTGCGCCTCATACTGAGCTCTGCACTTACTAATAAGTTCTCCGTCTCATACTGAGCTCTGCACTTACTAATAAGTTCTGCGCCTCATACTGAGCTCTGCACTTACTAATAAGTTCTCCGTCTCATACTGAGCTCTGCACTTACTAATAAGTTCTGCGCCTCATACTGAGCTCTGCACTTACTAATAAGTTCTGCGCCTCATACTGAGCTCTGCACTTACTAATAAGTTCTGCGCCTCATACTGAGCTCTGCACTTACTAATAAGTTCTGGGTCTCATACTGAGCTCTGCACTTACTAATAAGTTCTGTGCCTCATACTGAGCTCTGCACTTACTAATAAGTTCTCCGTCTCATACTGAGCTCTGCACTTACTAATAAGTTCTGCGCCTCATACTGAGCTCTGCACTTACTAATAAGTTCTGCGCCTCATACTGAGCTCTGCACTTACTAATAAGTTCTGCGCCTCATACTGAGCTCTGCACTTACTAATAAGTTCTGTGCCTCATACTGAGCTCTGCACTTACTAATAAGTTCTCCGTCTCATACTGAGCTCTTCACTTACTAATAAGTTCTGGGTCTCATACTGAGCTCTGCACTTACTAATAAGTTCTGTGCCTCATACTGAGCTCTGCACTTACTAATAAGTTCTCCGTCTCATACTGAGCTCTGCACTTACTAATAAGTTCTGGGTCTCATACTGAGCTCTGCACTTACTAATAAGTTCTGTGCCTCATACTGAGCTCTGCACTTACTAATAAGTTCTGCGCCTCATACTGAGCTCTGCACTTACTAATAAGTTCTGTGCCTCATACTGAGCTCTGCACTTACTAATAAGTTCTCCGTCTCATACTGAGCTCTGCACTTACTAATAAGTTCTGCGCCTCATACTGAGCTCTGCACTTACTAATAAGTTCTCCGTCTCATACTGAGCTCTGCACTTACTAATAAGTTCTGCGCCTCATACTGAGCTCTGCACTTACTAATAAGTTCTGCGCCTCATACTGAGCTCTGCACTTACTAATAAGTTCTGCGCCTCATACTGAGCTCTGCACTTACTAATAAGTTCTGCGCCTCATACTGAGCTCTGCACTTACTAATAAGTTCTGGGTCTCATACTGAGCTCTGCACTTACTAATAAGTTCTGTGCCTCATACTGAGCTCTGCACTTACTAATAAGTTCTCCGTCTCATACTGAGCTCTGCACTTACTAATAAGTTCTGCGCCTCATACTGAGCTCTGCACTTACTAATAAGTTCTGCGCCTCATACTGAGCTCTGCACTTACTAATAAGTTCTGCGCCTCATACTGAGCTCTGCACTTACTAATAAGTTCTGCGTCTCATACTGAGCTCTGCACTTACTAATAAGTTCTGCGTCTCATACTGAGCTCTCTTACCCTTGGGACTGGATGTAGGTGCAGATATAGACTCTCCCCTGTCTGCCCTGGATGACGGTGCTGCTGTAGGCTTTCTTTTGTCTCTCATTCACTCTTTGGGCTGAATGTAGGTCCTACTGATGCCATTCTCTTCATCCTTCTACTGCACTGTCTGCACTGGATGTAGGTCCTGCTATAGACTGCACTCTCTGGACTGGATGTAGGTCCTGCTATAGCCTGCAATGTCTGCACTGGATGTAGGTCCTGCTATAGACTGCAATGTCTGCACTGGATGTAGGTCCTGCTATAGACTGCACTCTCTGGACTGGATGTAGGTCCTGCTATAGCCTGCAATGTCTGCACTGGATGTAGGTCCTGCTATAGACTGCACTCTCTGGACTGGATGTAGGTCCTGCTATAGCCTGCAATGTCTGCACTGGATGTAGGTCCTGCTATAGACTGCACTCTCTGCACTGGATGTAGGTCCTGCTATAGACTGCACTCTCTGCACTGGATGTTGGTCCTGCTATAGACTGCACTCTCTGGACTGGATGTAGGTCCTGCTATAGCCTGCACTCTCTGGACTGGATGTAGGTCCTGCTATAGACTGCACTCTCTGGACTGGATGTAGGTCCTGCTATAGACTGCACTCTCTGGACTGGATGTAGGTCCTGCTATAGACTGCACTCTCTGGACTGGATGTAGGTCCTGCTATAGCCTGCACTCTCTGCACTGGATGTAGGTCCTGCTATAGACTGCACTCTCTGGACTGGATGTAGGTCCTGCTATAGACTGCACTCTCTGGACTGGATGTAGGTCCTGCTATAGACTGCACTCTCTGCACTGGATGTAGGTCCTGCTATAGACTACACTCTCTGCACTGGATGTAGGTCCTGCTATAGCCTGCACTCTCTGCACTGGATGTAGGTCCTGCTATAGACTGCACTCTCTGCACTGGATGTAGGTCCTGCTATAGACTGCACTCTCTGGACTGGATGTAGGTCCTGCTATAGACTGCACTCTCTGGACTGGATGTAGGTCCTGCTATAGACTGCACTCTCTGCACTGGATGTAGGTCCTGCTATAGACTGCACTCTCTGCACTGGATGTAGGTCCTGCTATAGACTGCACTCTCTGGACTGGATGTAGGTCCTGCTATAGCCTGCACTCTCTGCACTGGATGTAGGTCCTGCTATAGACTACACTCTCTGCACTGGATGTAGGTCCTGCTATAGCCTGCACTCTCTGCACTGGATGTAGGTCCTGCTATAGACTGCACTCTCTGCACTGGATGTAGGTCCTGCTATAGACTGCACTCTCTGGACTGGATGTAGGTCCTGCTATAGACTGCACTCTCTGGACTGGATGTAGGTCCTCCTATAGCCTGCACTCTCTGCACTGGATGTAGGTCCTCCTATAGACTGCACTCTCTGCACTGGATGTAAGTCCTGCTATAGACTGCACTCTCTGCACTGGATGTAGGTCCTCCTATAGCCTGCACTCTCTGCACTGGATGTAGGTCCTGCTATAGCCTGCACTCTCTGCACTGGATGTAGGTCCTGCTATAGACTGCACTCTCTGGACTGGATGTAGGTCCTGCTATAGACTGCACTCTCTGCACTGGATGTAGGTCCTGCTATAGACTGCACTCTCTGCACTGGATGTAGGTCCTGCTATAGACTGCACTCTCTGGACTGGATGTAGGTCCTGCTATAGCCTGCACTCTCTGCACTGGATGTAGGTCCTGCTATAAACTGCACTCTCTGCACTGGATGTAGGTCCTGCTATAGACTGCACTCTCTGGACTGGATGTAGGTCCTGCTATAGACTGCACTCTCTGGACTGGATGTAGGTCCTCCTATAGCCTGCACTCTCTGCACTGGATGTAGGTCCTCCTATAGACTGCACTCTCTGCACTGGATGTAAGTCCTGCTATAGACTGCACTCTCTGCACTGGATGTAGGTCCTCCTATAGCCTGCACTCTCTGGACTGGATGTAGGTCCTGCTATAGACTGCACTCTCTGCACTGGATGTAGGTCCTGCTATAGCCTGCACTCTCTGCACTGGATGTAGGTCCTCCTATAGCCTGCACTCTCTGCACTGGATGTAGGTCCTGCTATAGACTGCACTCTCTGGACTGGATGTAGGTCCTGCTATAGCCTGCACTCTCTGAACTGGATGCAGGTCCTGCTGTAGTCTCTTTGTCCTGCACTCTCTGGACTGGATGTAGGTTCAGGTGTAGGCTGTCTCTGCTACTCTCTCTACTACTTGTCCTGCACTCTCTAGACTGGCTATAGGCCGGCTGCTGGCTTTTCCTCCTGCCTGTCCTGCATGTTGAATTCTGGTGAGTACCTGCACTATGAATATTTCCTAAACTATCCATCTGCTGGTCATTTGGTTGAGATGACACCTAGACTCTCTTGAATAAAGTTTTCAAGTACGCAGACTTACATTGTAGGTGACAGGTCCAGTTTAACATCCCAAAGATTTCCTATAAAAGGTGGGCACAGTTGGTCAACTGAAGCTGCAAAAATCTGGTTTAATTCCAAATGTTATCTCCTGGTAACACCTTAGGCAAGTCACTGGATCACGCTATGTCTCAAGCACCAGAAACTTAGACTGTATGTTCTACAGGGCAGGGGCCCAGAATTAACCTCCATTTTTCAACTTTAGTTCTCAGTACTATGGCTTTTACATGGAACACTAGTTAAAACTACATCACAGCTATGTTTATACAGGGCTTAAAATGTGAAGTCCTTTGCTACTAGCCAGACCTGAAAAGTTACTCGCCCCTGCAATACATAACATACCCACCAGGGCTGAATTTCTACTCGCCAGGGCTAAATTGGCTAGTGGCGAGTGGAAATTTTGAGCCCTGGTTTATATATATATATATATATATATATATATATATATATATATATATATATATATATATAATACTTAATTTAGGATAACCCTGTCAGTTCAGTGGGGTAGTTGCAAAATGAATGAGTATTCCACTAACATCCAATTGTCAGGATGAGCTTTCAGAACATACTACATGACTTGGATCGTTCATTATGAGATTTAGTATGAATTTGAAAAATGGAGGCTGTTGCTCCCCAAAGCTTGCCATAAAAATTGTATGTTACTCCAATAAAAAAAGATATTGTCTCATTGTATACTGCAATTCATATCTCGCTCTCTCTTTATAAATATATCTAAAAGAATTATATATATATATATATATATATATATAAGGTCCATCCTTTGGACCGAAACGTTGACCATTTCTATTGCAATTTTGCCCATTAAATATATCTTTAAGAAGTCCCACTGGTGCTGCCGCTTCCTTTTTTCATATCTACGTTTATTTATGAGGATTGTGCACCTGGGCACATAATCTTGAAAGTGTGAGTGCTTCCATCCCAATTTCTTTCTATATATATATATATATACAAAGAACTATGCAGTGAATTATTTATCCAAAGAGCTGAGCTAAGCGCAAGAGGTCATCCATTAAAAGTAGAGGAAAGGTGCTTTCAACTAAAACAAAGGCAGGGATTTTTTACAGTAAGGGTGGCAAAGTTATGGAATTCTTTGTCTCGGGATGTTGTACTTGCAGAT
The DNA here is from genome assembly GCA_037306005.1 of Rhinophrynus dorsalis. Classification (NCBI taxonomy): domain Eukaryota; kingdom Metazoa; phylum Chordata; class Amphibia; order Anura; family Rhinophrynidae; genus Rhinophrynus; species Rhinophrynus dorsalis. The sequence continues at coordinate 343,078 of JBBDGT010000049.1, read as the reverse complement.
TCTGTAATTTGCAAAAAGCAATGTATACCTACCTAGCACAGAAAAATATTAAGAATTATGATGGGTGGCTTCGCTGCAGATAGGTAAATACCTGACTGCCATTTGGAGTCAGGAAGGAATTTTTTAACCCACTTGGGGCTAAACTGGAAATGGCTTTAGGGTTTTTTTTTCTTTCTCTGGATCAACAGCGGTGTTGTGGCATGGGCTGGACTTGATGGACGCATGTCTTTTTTCAGCCTCATCAGCTATGATCCTATATGTATTTAGTTATTGATGGGCTGTCTGAATGAATGCCCTGAATTATATTATAGACTAAACGTGTTACTTTGTGAGCTCTGTTGGTTGTACTTTTAAATCTCTCATTGTCTATCTCACACTGTAAATGATACCAACAGATGATATCTTATCCGTTCCCCCCGACCACCTTCGCAATGCATTGAAGACATCATTAGCATTCAATGGGTTAAAAATCCCTAATTAAATTAATGAGAATTTTGATGCGCCCCCCTCCAACCACAGTGCAGTTGGTTGGCACAATAATTGCTCCTTTTTAGCTATATACAATCCATAGAGTATTATGAAAAAGCTCCATAATGTCATACTAACAAACGGAACTCAATGGTGACCCCCCAGCCCTGATTGCTTTATAGCCCAGAAGATCTCCGCACACAGAAGAGGGAGTGAAAACTTTATGCTGTGGATGGCGCAGTGCCCAGGGACTGTGGATACGCTGCTGAGCTAGGTGTTCATTAACTGTTTACCTTGGCACATTTGTCACAGATCCCCAGCTGTGGATCAGCTGGGTTTGTTGCACTAATCATTGTGCGCAGCTCAGCGATCTCCTTCACACCCAGATAAATGTGTCTGGCTTGTGGGTAATTAGTGAATTCACTCATTAGTATCAGGTTCATTATCCAGGGGGATGGGTAGGTTCATGAGAGACCCAGGTCTTGGGCCAATTAAATGCTTTATCAGGGCACCGTGCAGCTCATTAACACCATTACTACTGGGGAGATTAGTGCCATTGCACACCCCCAAACTGGCACCAAGATTTAGAGCTTAAAAGGAATAGTAATACTTCGTTTTATCTTTATTTTATTTTGTAGGCATTAAAAAAACATGAAGAACGATATAAGTCTTATCTCTCAAACCTTTATGGTTTGAGAGATATTCACAAGCAACGTTCCCCTCCCGCCCCTTTTACCTAGTGTAAGCCATCTCTTCTCAGATGTGGAATCCAGTCCATAGACCAGACAGATAACAGAAGGGGACAGTCTTCTTCCTATGAGAACAATGAAAGCCCTGCCCCCCTTGACAAGTTTTTCAGGTTTTTCCCTTATCTTAATTGCAGATTGTCCCTCTCTGCAGTCTACCTGGGCACCTCCCTTCTGCTCTGGCTGAGCAATGTTACATCAGTAAAAGGGGCGGGAGGGGGATACTTTGTCATTGAATTACTCTGGAACTACAACTCTGACAGAATTGAAATAACACTCTCCAAAGTCCAAATACTATGATGATTAATTAGAGCTGCTTTTATTATGAAACATTACTATCCCTTTAATCGAATGATCTGGGGCTTTATGTAACTCAGCCGGTAACTATAGGCTGACCAGACCTCACCTTTAACCAGGGACGCATAGGAAAAATGCATACTGCAGGACTGCTTTGATTTTAGTGAAGCACTGAAAAATGGCTATTTTCTATGTGTCCCCGGTTAAAGGTGAGATCTGGTCAGCCTAGGTAACTAGCAATGCCCTGGACATGGCCTGCTTATAAAGCACCAACATATACTGCAGCGTTGTTGTATACAGGGAGCCCTATGCACAAAAGAGGAGCAATTCTGGGGAAGACCAAAGGTACAGTAGGGGACACATTAACTTCCCATTAATATTTACATAGGACCTTTGACTTCTCTAGCATTCAAGATCTTAAAAGCTCAATTTAAATCAATGGCAGTTTTGGGAATGTTAAAGGGGTAGTAAAGTCCCCAAAAAGTATCCTCTAAATCGTAGCTGCAATAAAAAACCACTTAATGAGCTTAATCCTTTCTCTCAAACCCTTATGGTTTGAGAGATGTAATAAAATAAAGACCTCCGCTCCCTCCCCTTTCTGTCTGATGAGCTGTATAGCTGTCAGAGGCAGAATCCGGTCACCCGACTGTAGGCGGCTCTTCAGCAGCGCTGTCATCTACATATCTAACTATAATTACTTTATCGTTATGGTCTATGTTTGCCTGGCTTGCAAGCACATGTTGTAGACCATTCCGATGAAGTAATTATACTGAGATATCTAGATGACAGCGCTGCTGAAGAGCCGCCGTCTGGTCCCGGAAGCAGGATCTCATGACGTCCGCTGTACAGCGGACGCATGAAAAGGGGAAGGGAGCGGAGGTCTTTATTTTCTAACATCTCTCAAACCATAACAGCTTGAGAGAAAGGATTAAGTGCATTAATTTTTTTTTTTTTATTGCAGCTACCATTTAGAAGATACTTTTTTTGGGACATTACAATCCCTTTCATGTCTCTTCTCTATACAGTTGGTTTGTTCCGGTGCCTTTTTCTGAAGGTGAGCAATGTCCCTTTAATTGTAGGACAGTTAGGATAAACACAGACTGTGGGGCTGACCCTCTTCCTGTGCATTCTACTGAATGGCATTTCCACTGGAGTCCTGCATTTAAAGGGACAGTAATACTTAATATGTAGGAAAATATATTTTGTAGGGTTTAATAATGCATAAGTATGTCCACTGCTGAGAGGTGTTTATTTCTAAAGTTATTGCAGCTCAAACTTGGATGTTTTAGGTGCAGTCTCTCAATGTCCTGGAATTGTACAGTGGCACTGTTGCTACACCATCCTATAGAGATTTATGGTTTACAGACCACAGCTGTTCATAGAGTGGTGTAGCAACAGCGCCACTGTAACATTTCAGGACATTGAGATATTGCACCTAAAAAAATTCATGTTTGAGCTGCAATAACTTTTGACAAGGGCGCTCCCATAGCAGTGGAAGCACCCTTGTTTTACTCAGGAAGATAAACCCTGCAATATATATATATTTTTTTACATATTAAGTATTATGATCCATTTAAAGGGATATCTGTCACTTTACTTTGTCCAGTATATTCTGTCAGCTACTTCTGGTTTCTGTTTACTGGGTATGATATTAACCCTTACCATCACAATATCAAGGTCATTCGCAGGCAGACTTTATGCTAAAGGTCCTGTTAACGCATTGAGTGTCACTGTGCCAGAGAGATGTGCAATGTATTCTATTCACTCCCCATTGTTACACAAAGAGTTAATGCCTGACCCGTCTCTGCACTGAAGACTAATCCCTGGGAAATCAGCTTTGCAGTGATGTCTATTTTGGATCCCAATTACCCGCGGCTCCCGATGCATATGTTAGACAACACACATGTGTGAGCTCCCTGGCTTTTCTGGCTATTTTATGTTTAACCATTTCAGTGCCACAAGGATGTCCAACACATTGAAATAAATAAAACAATCCGATTGCACGCCCCTCTACCTCTCACGGGTTTAAAGACACCATAGAGACAGACGATTATTATTATTATTTGTGCAAAACCGCGATGAAAGCAAAATTTCTAACTGAAAAAGGCAGGAGGTTATTTTCCATAGCATGCCCAGACCGCCGGCACTCAAAGCAGAATACGTATAAATGCAAAAATGCAGCAATTTTGGGCAATACAACAAGAAATTCAAATAAATATTTTAACCCCTTGAATGCTAGATAGATCTCTAACGCATTGCACTTGCATTCAAAGGGGCAAAAGCTCAATTTAAATGAATGAGAATGTGCATTTCAGAGTGTAACTGTATGTAATTTTAATATTCCGTATGTATGTATATTTATATGTATATATAATAACATGTAATATATTTCTGTGTAAATATGCAACCCTTTACTGAAAACTGTCTAGGACGTACTTGAAAATGAGAGAAATCTCAATGTATTCTTCCTCTTAAAACATTTCCTAAATAAATAAATCAATTTGTTTATAATGGGACAATTACACAGTTACATGATCGATGACGTTAAAAAGAAAGACCCAAGTCCATCTCGTAAGACCTTTGCTAGATCCAGAGGAAGGAAAACAAAACCCCATTAACCCCTTAAGGACCAGCGGTCCCGGGGTATGCAGTCCTTTAACCCCTTAACGACCGGCCGATCGGCGAGGCACGGTCAGTTAAGGACCACGGAGCATTTTTTTTTTTTTTCAGAATCCTGTTCCAGACTCCCCGAATCGACCCATGAAGTACTATGACTGTCAAGGGTCGTTAAGGGGTTAAGGACCAGAAAGGAAACTTTGACGTGCTGTCCCACGTGACTGATCACGTGGGGCGGCACGCCAAACGGGCTACTGAAAGAGATCGCTCCAGTCTTGGAGCAATCAACTTCAGTCCGCAGTATTACTCACCCCACTCCTACAGGAGCATGGTGAGTAAAAGTACGTGACGTGCCAGGACCGTCACTGGTCCTTAAATACCGGACCAGCGTGACGGTCCTGCCACGTCAATGATCCTTAAGGGGTTAAAGCCATTTCCAGTTTTTCCCAAGCAGCGTCTCCTCCAAGGAGAGCATTGGTGAGATATTCAGCACTGAAAGAGTTAACCCTTTGAGTGCCAGAGTGGTATGGAATGCATTGCAAAGCAATGCATTCTGCACCACTATAGCACTCAAAGGGTTAAAATAGTAAATAAAACCGGGCATTGTTGTGTGGCTGGCGCATCTGTTATTGAAAACGCAGTCCTACATGAACAGTCCTCTTCAGTCCTTTCAATGATGGGCTGCTAACTGTGTTCATCTTTGAGGGAACTCTGTCCCCAAATGGGTTAAATGGTATTTGACTCAAAAAAGCTGTCAGATATTTCCCTAGTGCAGCATAGTACCCATTTTACTGTATACCGATGTTCCAAAGGGGCATATGATGATACCTGAATGGGGATCTCCTCCATGACGTGATAGACAAACAAACATACCTCCCAGCATTTCAAATGGCCATAGAGGGACACTTGTGTTTTAGGGGGTGTTGCTGGGGGCGTGACTGGTGGGTGGGGCATTACCAATAATCTTGTAGGTTATTTCATGACCTATTGACACCTCTTTGTGTCACCATTTAATAGAATTAGAGTAAAACCAAAATATGTTATTTACACAGACTAATTTATATACACAGATACTGAAATTTAATTGTAGTCCAACAACAACTGAAGAGCCACATGTTGACCATCCCTGTACTAATGTAAATCTTCATGTCCTATGTGTAGTTTAGGGTTTGGGTGTCTCATTCACAACCTACAGAGGTGCAATTCTGGAGCAAATCAATTGCACCAAATGGAGCAAAGAAACATTCCAAAATGTCCCACCACAGTGGACTGCAGCACTCTCTCTCTCTAGCAATGGAGACGTTAAAACTCCAGTTTAAAGAAACAGGCACCCTGCTGTTCGACTGAACATATTCTGCAAATGCATTTCATACAACGTCAGATTGCATCTACTTTATTATTATGGTGTATACGTGTGTGTGTGTACATGTATGTGTGTATGTGTACATGTTTGTGTGTGTATGTATACATGTTTCTGTGAGTATGCATGTGTGTGTGTAGTGTGTATGTGTATCTGTGTGTGTGTGTGTATATATATGTGTACAAGTGTGTGTATGTGCATATGTGTGTATGTGTACATATGTGTGCATGTATGTATGTGTGCGTACATACACATGTATGTGTGTGTGTGTATGTGTACATGTGTTTGTGTGCATACATGTGTGTACCTGTATGTATATGTGTGTATACAGAGTGTGTGTGTGTGTATATGTGTAAGTATGTGTAAGTGTGTGTATGTGTGGGTGCATGTGTAACTCCCAGCTTTGTGTGCAGAGCAGCATGTGGCCAATCATTATAAAGGCCAGGCACAATTGATTTCATTTACTGTGTCTACGAGAACATTTATTAACAGCCAGTGACCTAATTAGCTTGCGCTCAGGATCAGATCCCTAGCTCTGTGTTACTGCTGGGCATGGCTTATCCCAAACAGAAGCAGCGGATTCCCCAAAGTAATTTCCTCATTCCCAGCAATCGGATGTTATCAGACCTATAAATATGGAACTAATTGTTGTGTTTGGCTGGCCATGTGTTGGCGCAGCTCGCTGCATCTAATCCTGCGTGGTGGGAATTCATTCCACACTGTTTCCATCTGACCTGTTTCCATGTTTTACCCAGAATCCTGTGCGCAGGATACACATCTAATGCATAACCTCTGGGACATTCAGGATAAGTCTCAATGACCCATACTTATATTAACTGGAGTTATTATGGACTAAACTAACTGCAGCACCGTAGGGGACAAATAATAGGCTGACCAGATCTCACCTTTAACCGGGGACACATAGGAAATAGCCATTTTGCAGTACTTCACTGAAATCAATGCAGTCCTGCAGTATGCATTTTTACTATGCGTTCCCGGTTCAAAGTGAGGTCTGGTCAGACTATCAAATAAACATTCCTAAATTCACGTGCACTTGACTAAAGCTTTTTAACCTCTTGAATGCTAGATGCAATGGACGCCTGTCTAGCATTCAAGGGGTAAAAGCCCAATATAATGTAACAGGAATGCTTATATGTCCCCTTTGGGGCAGCTGGTTCACTCCAGAATAACGACATGCTTTTATAACCAGGGGGAGGGCTGACAACTTGTGACGTGGAGGGGGGGGGGCAAGTACAATCAAGTGGCCCATTTCTACTATCGTTCCAGCCCACTGTGTGGCATTAATATTGTGGACTAAGGCAAGCAATATCACAGAGCTTACAGGTGAAATGAGGCTACACTAGTGGTACCATAGAGCTTACAATTTAAGTAAAGATACACTAGTGGTACCATAGAGCTTACAATTTAAGTAAAAATACACTAGTGGTACCACAGAGCTTACACTTTAAGTAAAGATACACTAGTGGTACCACAGAGCTTACAATTTAAGTAAATATACACTACTGGTACCACAGAGCTTACAATGTAAGTAAAGATACACTAGTGGTACCAAAGAGCTTATAATGTAAGTAAAGATACACTAGTGGTACCAAAGAGCTTATAATGTAAGTAAAGATACACTAGTGGTACCATAGATCTTACAATTTAAGTAACAATACATTAGTGATACTACAGTGCTTACAATTTAAGTAACAATACACTAGTGGTACCACAGTGCTTACAATTTAAAGCGGATCTACCACCACTGAATGAATTTGGCCCAAATAAATACCCATCTGGTGACTAGCTGCTCAGTAATGCTAGTCACCAAAAATATTACCTGGTATTTGAGAATTGTACACTGTTCCCGGACTGAAACAGAGCAGACATCTTTCTATAGTGAGTTTTGCGCGCTTGCACTGTCAGTCCCAGCCTGCTCTAGGAGGCGCTGCTATGAGCCGTTCGGCTCCAAAAGGGACTGACAGCACAGGTGTGCAGACATCACTGTAGAAAGATTTCTGCTCTTTTTCCTGCCTGTCAGCCCGGGAACAGTGTATACTTCTAAAACACCAAGTAATATTTCTGGCAACTAGAGCTATTGAGCAGCTAGTCACCAGATGGGTATTTATTTGGGCCTAATTTATTCAGGGGTGGTAGTTCTTTTCTGCTTTAAGAAAAGATACACTAGTTATACCTGTCACAGTTTATTATGACTCTCAGACACAAGTTTTAGGTAAAAATCAATTTTATTGAAATAATAAATTGATAAAGTAGGATGGCAATCACATACATACAGATATATACAGAATATAACAAAGACAGAAGGCAGACTCTACCGGTCCTGTCAATATACCGGACAGGACAGTCTGAAGTAATAGAATGTTAGGCTCTACCGGCCTTGCCAGTACCGGGTAAGGCAACCTGCAGATGGAATCGCATAACGGTCCTACCGGCCTTACCAATTTACCGGGCAAGGCAGCCTCAATAGATTCATAATGTAGGCTCTACCGGCCCTGCCAATACCGGGTAAGGCAACCTCAGATGGAATGTGGCAAAAGGTTCTACCGGCCTTACCAATACCGGGCAGGGCAGCCCAGAGATAGTAGCAGCAGTCAGATGGTAATGGCAAATTGACAGGATCGTAAGCAACCCAGTGTACACACACTGAGACCAACAGGGGAATCGTAAGCCGCAAGGCTTTGGAGCAAACCAGCGTCCGCACGCTGGGACCAACACAGGACTGTATAGCTGATAGGCTTTGGCGCAAACCAGTGACCGCACACTGGTGTAACAAGCAAGTTTGTATAGCCGCAAGGCTTTCGAGCAAACCAGCGTCCGCACGCTGGGACCAACACAGAATTGTATAGCTGATAGGCTTTGGAGCAAACCAGTGACCGCACACTGGTGTAACAAGCGAGTTTGTATAGCCGCAAGGCTTTCGAGCAAACCAGCGTCCGCACGCTGGGACCAACACAGGATAGTACAGCCGATAGGCTTTGGAGCAAACCAGTGACCGCACACTGGTGTAACAAGTGAGTTTGTATAGCCGCAAGGCTTTCGAGCAAACCAGCGTCCGCACGCTGGGACCAACACAGGATTGTATAGCCGATAGGCTTTGGAGCAAACCAGTGACCGCACACTGGAGAAACAAGCGAGTTTGCATAGCCGCGAGGCTTAGGAGCAAACCCAGCGTCCGCACGCTGGGACCAACACAGAACCGTATAGCCGATAGGCTGTGGAGCAAACCAGTGACCGCACACTGGAGTAACAAGCAATGTCGCCGACGCGACCGGGCAGGAGGTCGCCAGGATACAGGAGACAGGCGATGAGATGACAGGAACCAGCAATGATCAGTCAGGTCAGGAAACAGCAGAGAAGAAGTTCAGCAGGAACTGCAACACCAGAGACTAAGCCGGAACCAGGACTGGAATTACTCATCATGCAGGAAACACTAGAACAGTAGAGATCAGGAACTCAGGAACACATGAGATCAGGAACTCAGGAACACTGGAACAGAGGCCCAGCTATCACTGGCATAGTGATAGCAAGAAGGTCAGAAACAACACGAAAGGGCACTCAAAGGGTGCCCAATCCAGGTTTAAATAGGCAATAAGAGGCGGGCTATCTGCAGACAGCCAATAGAAGCCCCCTACTGGTGACAGACAAGGAACTGCAGCAATCACGGGCACCGTGATAATACCACAGAGCTTACAATTTAAGTAAAGATACACTAGTGGTAACACAGAGCTTAGAGTGTAAGTAAAGATACACTAGTGGTACCACAGAGCATATATTTTAAGTAAAGATACACTAGTGGTACCACAGAGCATATAATTTAAGTAAAGATACACTAGTGGTACTACAGAGCTTATAATTTAAGTAAAGATACACTAGTGGTACCACAGAGCTTATAATTTAAGTAAAGATACACTAGTGGTACTACAGAGCTTATAATTTAAGTAAAGATACACTAGTGGTACCACAGAGCATATATTTTAAGTAAAGATACACTAGTGCCACTACACATGTAAATAAAGACACTAGTGGTACCATAGAGCTTACAGTTTAAGTAAGGATACATTAGTGATACTACAGTGCTTACAATTTAAGTAAAGATACACTAGTGATACTACAGTGATTACATTTTAAGAAACGATACACTAGTGATACCACAGAGCTTACAATTTAAGTAAAGATACACTAGTGGTAACACAGAGCTTAGAGTGTAAGTAAAGATACACTAGTGGTACCACAGAGCTTATAATTTAAGTAAAGATACACTAGTGGTACTACAGAGCTTATAATTTAAGAAAATATACACTAGTGCTACTACACATGTAAATAAAGATACACTAGTGGTACCATAGAGCTTACAGTTTAAGTAAGGATACATTAGTGATATTACAGAGCTTACAATTTAAGTAAAGATACACTAGTGATACTACAGTGATTACATTTTAAGAAACGATACACTAGTGATACCACAGAGCTTACAATTTAAGTAAAGATATACTAGTGATACTACAGAGCTAGTCGCCAAAAATATTACCTGGTATTTGAGAATTGTACACTGTTCCCGGACTGACAGGCAGGAAACAGCGCAGACATCTTTCTATAGTGAGCTTTGCGCGCCTGCACTGTCAGTCCCAGCCTACTCTAGGAGGCGCTGCTATGAGCCGTTCAGCTCCAAAAGGGACTGACAGCGCAGGCGTGCAGACGTCACTGTAGAAAGATGTCTGCGGTTTTTCCTGCATGTCAGTCCGGGAACAGTGTATACTTCTAAAACACCAGGTAATATTTCTGGCAACTAGAGCTATTGAGCAGCTAGTCACCAGATGGGTATTTATTTTGGCCAAATTTATTCAGGGGTGGTAGTTCTGCTTTAAGAAAAGATACACTAGTTATACCACAGAGATTACAATTTAAGTAAAGATACACTAGTGATACCACAGAGCTTAGAGTGTAAGTAAAGATACACTAGTGATACTACAGCACTTACACTGTAAGTAAAACTATGCTAGTGATACCACAGAGCTTACAATTTAAGTAAAGATACACTAGTGATATTCCAGAGCTTACAATTTAAGTAAAGATACACTAGTGATGCTACAGCGCTTACAATGTAAGTAAAACTATGCTAGTGATACCACCGAGCTTACAATTTAAGTAAAGATACACTAGTGATAGTACAGAGATTACAATGTAAGTAAAGATACACTAGTGATACTATAGAGCTTTCAATTTAAGTAAAGATACACTAGTTATAGTACAGAGATTACAATGTAAGTAAAGATACACTAGTAACACTATAGAGCTTATAATGTAAGTAAAGATACACTAGTGATACCACAGAGCTTACAATTTAAGTAAAGATACACTAGTGATAGTACAGAGATTACAATGTAAGTAAAGATACACTAGTGATACTATAGAGCTTACAATGTAAGTAAAGGTACACTAGTGATAGTACAGAGATTACAATTTAAGTAAAGATACACTAGTGATACTACAGAGATTACAATGTAAGTAAAGGTACACTAGTGATACTACAGAGCTTACAATGTAAGTAAAACTACACTAGTGATACTACAGAGCTTATAATTTAAGTAATGATACACTAATGATACTACAGAGCTTACAATTTAAAGCTACACTAGTAGACTTGTGCGATTCGGTTTGTCTGAATTCGGGCCATTCGGTCGTCATTCGGGACTGCTGAAAGGCAAGGTGCATTTGTTTTTTTTTCCCCGAATCCGAACGGTACTGGGTCAGAAATTCGTAAAAAAAATTTGGATATTCGGATGATGTTCTCCACGCGCGATCTCTACTTTCCCTCCCTCTTTAGTCCAGTGAGCTTCTTAGTTTCATGATGGGGGTTAGACTATTGACACGTCAGACACCCAGACAGCCTGCATTTCCTACTGATGGAGCTCAGAGAAGAAGGAGATAGTGCCAGTTGTTGTGTAGGTAGGCAGGTAGCATAGGCACTAGGCAGGCAGCCAGCATTATTGCCACTGCAAGGGAGAGTCATCTTTGTTCCTGGGCAATATATAAGCAATTTGTTTGAATAGTAGAGTGACGCAGCCAGTCTCACATTTATTTTGGCAATCCTATTGCTGCTGCAAGGGACAGTCATCTTTGTTACTGGGCAAAATATAAGGAATTTGTTTGAATTTCGTCCGAGTCGAACAGGTCCAGTCCGAAATTCAGATCCACCAAATTAAAAAAAAAAAAATGTGTCTGAAAGCGAATTTTACCGAAAATGTTTGCCGTGCACAAGTCTATACACTAGTCATACCACAGAGCTTACAATTTATGTAAAGCTACAGTAGTTATAGTACAGAGCTTACAATTTAAATTAAGTTACACTAGTGACACTACAGCGCTTACAATTTAAAGGCATAGTAATACTTACAAATTACTAATCCCAGTATTATAGTACTAAAAAAAATAAATTAATTGCCCCCAGTGACACCTCTCAAACCTTTATGGTTTGAGAGATATTCACTCACAAATTTGCCCCCTCCCTCCCTTTTCCCTGAAGTCAGCGTTGTATCTGACTGCAGGGGAACCCTATCGTACGACCATCGACGGCTCTGCGGCAGAGCAGAAATCACGTTTAATCAAAAATAAATCATTCAGTTAAAAGGTCTTCTACATGTGCGGCACATGTACAAGACCTTTTAAGTGAATTATTTCTTTTTGATTAACGTGATCTCTGCACTGCTGCAGAGCCGTCGATGGTCGTACGATAGGGTTCCCCTGCAGTCAGATACAACACTGACTTCAGGGAAAGGGAGGGAGGGGGCAAATTTGTGAGTGAATTTCTCTCAAACCATAAAGGTTTGAGAGGTGTCACTGGGGGCAATTAATTTATTTTTTTAGTACTATAATACTGGGATTAGTAATTTGTAAGTATTACTATTCCTTTAAGTTAAGCTACACTACTGATACTACAGAGTTTACAATGTAAGTAAAGCTACACTAGTGATAGTACAGAGTTTACAATGTAAATAAAGCTACACTAGTGATAGTACAGAGTTTACAATGTAAGTAAAGCTACACTAGTGATAGTACAGAGCTTATAATTCAAGTAAAGATACACTAGTGCAAGTCACGTGGATCTCCTTTCCTGCCCCTCAGTGACATTGTGCTGCACACCATTCTCTTTGGGGGGGGGTCCTGTGAGATGACAGTAGTGGTTAATCATGGCATTGCCATCCCGCCTGGAAACCTGTTGTCATGCGATCACTGAATGAATTAGCACAGCTGTACCAGCAATCCTCTGGAGGTCACCTAGGAGCATACACACTGACGCTGATGTACTAAGGACAACTGGACTAAGTCTAGAAGAAATTAATATTTTTAGTTTTATTTGAAAGAATTTTACCAGGAAATATACATTGAGATTCTATCTCATTCTCCCGTATGTCCTGGGTACTCATCTATATATAAAAGAAGACTTTGTGCCTGCCAAAACACACCTAGGGGTGGTATTAAGGAGGAGTTACTGTTCCCATTGGGTGATTCAATCATGCAGGGAGTTGGCCCGCCCCCACTATGCAGCCCGCCCACCACTATCAAAGTCAGAAAAAAACAATATGGCTGCCATTTGCTCCTACACCACAGACAAACACACATGCCCCACTCACACAGCACCACACAAACACACACACATGCCCCACTCACACACACAGACCACCACACACATGCCCCACTCACACAGCACCACACAAACATGCCCCACTCACACAGCACCACACACACACACACATGCCCCACTCACACAGCACCAAGCAGACATGCCCCCACTCACACACACAGCACCACATACACACACAAAGCCAGAAATACATATGGCTGACACACACACACAGTCACTCACCTTGACTCCCAGAGGCCTCAGCAGGACCTGTAGTGCAGCACCAGAGGAACAAAATTGCACTCAAAGGGTTAAGGTAGGTCCTCATTGCTCAATTATTTCTTCACTGTCATCATTTGCCATGCAAGACACAGGACAGACAGCCATCAGATTCACACTTAACCCACTGACTGCCACAGGGTTGTGTATCAAGTTTTACCCCTCAGGGAGTGTGTTCAAACTCCTCACACTGTAAACTTGCACTTCTCTCCCACTTCTCCTCCTTCCCCAGCCTATTACTAACACTTTTCCATATTTATGTTAAGCCCCGCCCCCTACTCGCGATTAAGCCCCGCCCCCTTTTAACCCAGATTGCCCCATTGCTCTCTCCACATCAGCACCACATGAGGGACTCCACAAGTAAAAAATCCCAGGTATAACACACACATGCCTCACTCACACAGCACCAAACACCCATACACACACACAAAGCCAGAAAGAAAGATGGCTGACACACAGTCACTCACCTTGACTCCCAGTGGCCTCAGCAGGACCTGTAGTAAAGCCACTGAACGGTGCTGCATCAGCAGGGGAACAAAATGGCACTCAAAGGGTTAAGGTAGGCCCTCATTGCTGAATTACTTCTTCACTGTCACCATTTGCCATGCAAGACACAGGACAGACAGCCATCAGATTCACACTTAACCCACTGACTGCCACAGGGTTCTGTATCAAGTTTTACCCCTCATGGACTGTGTTCAGACCCCTCACACTGTAAACTTGCATTCCCCTCCCACTTCTCCTCCTTCCCCAGCCTATTACTAACACTTTTTCACATTTATGTTAAGCCCCGCCCCCTACTCGCGATTAAGCCCCACCCACTCTTAACCCAGATTGCCCCATTTGTCTCTCCACATCAGCACCACATCAGTCCCCTCTAGGGACTCCACAAGTCAGTGTTCCCAGGTATGAACACACTTCCCACTGCTATTTAACTCTGACATGCCTCTCTATACCTTAACCCTTTGAGTGCCAGAGGGGTACACAACTCATGAGCACATGTGTTTCTGCTCATATATGTTGCGTGTCTGTGTGTGTACATCTCTGTTACATATGTGTGTCCATATGTGCATCTCCAGTGTGTCTGTGTGTACATGTCTTTTGCATGTTTCTGCCGCTCACTGTGTGTATGTGCATACCTCCCAACATTTCACAGGGCCAAAGAGGGACACGTTAGTTTTAGGTAATATTATTGGGGGTGTGGCTGGTGGGCGGGGCATTAGTAAGAATTTTTAGGTTATTTCATGACCTATTACTGGCTATTTATGTAACTGAATAAATGATTTAGTTCAAGACCAAAGTATTTTATTTGCACAGACTAATGTATAAACACATATACTGAAGTTTATTGCTGTAGAGCAAAGTAATACACACCACACCAAAAACCACACACCACACCAAAACCTAATTTTGCCGCCCATTTCGCTCCGCCCCTTGTGTCCCACCCCTTTATACCCTGCCTACTTATACCCAACCTCTTTTCATGATTGTCCTCTCTCTGCCCCCTGAGCCACTCTGCCCCTGTTCTGGAGATGCCTGTAAGAGATGCCCCCCACCAGCTCCAACTTGCCCCTTATCAGCTTCACTTTGGCCCACCAGCTCCACTTTGCCCCTATCAACTCCAACTTGCCCCCATCAGCTCCAACGTGCCCCCACCAGCTCCATTTTGCCCCCTCAGCTTCACTTTACCCCCTCAGCTCCAACTTACCCCCATCAGCTCCACTTTGCCCCCCATCCTCTCCAACTTACCCCCATCAGCTCCACTTTGCCCCCCATCCGCTCCAACTTGCCCCCATCCGCTCCAACTTGCCCCCACCAGCTCCACTATGCCCTCTCAGCTCCAACTTTCCACTATCAGCTCCACTATGCCCCCAGCAGCTCCAACTTGCCCCCATCCGCTCCAACTTGCCCCCCCATCCGCTCCAACTTGCCCCACCAGCTCCACTTTGCCCCCCCTCAGCTCCACTTGCCCCCCCTCAGCTCCAACTTGCCCCCCCTCAGCTCCACTTTGACCCTCATCAGCTCCACTTTGACCCTCATCAGCTCCAACTTGCCCCCATCATCTCCAACTTGCCCCCACCAGCTCCACTATGCCCCCTCAGCTCCAACTTGCCCCCATCATCTCCACTTTGCCCCACATCTGCTCCAACTTGCCCTCTCAGCTCCACTATGCCCCCTCAGCTCCAACTTGCCCCCCATCACATACCTGTATCTCCCGCGCAGTCTTCTCTTCAGTAATGCAGAGCGCGGCGGGAGATCATGACTCCCAGCGCGCTCTGCATTACTAAAGATCCAACCCAATGAGGGAGCGCTGTAGCAACGCAGACCTGATTCTGTTGTGGTTCCCGGCGTGGTGTGTGGGCGCAGCTCTTCTCCGCTGCATGCCCGCGCCCCCAGTACGTGTGCGCCCTAGGCCGGCGCTTACCTCGCCTATAGGTGGAGCCGGCCCTGCACACAGTCTGACCTCCTAAAAAGAGGGACAGAGGGATCCGGCCCTCAAAGAGGGACTGTCCCTCCTAAAGAGGGACACTTGGGATGTATGGTATGTGTCTGCCTGTATGCTGCATATGTCTGTGTTTATCAGTGTGTCTGCATTTCAAACACGTGCGCCCAATGGTCATAACATGACGGGCAACGCCGTCCCATGTTGCTAGTTTTACCTATGTCAGAAGGGTGAAAGGTTGAGATGACCTGTGACCTGGAGGTTTGGACAGATTCTACAACTGGTGCATTATCCAGCTGATCTATCTCACCATGGGAAAGAAATGCAAAGCACTGGAAACTTTTCAAGCATTCAAACAGTTGTAAACCCCATTTAAAACAAAGGGAATATATGGAATTT
Source organism: Rhinophrynus dorsalis (assembly GCA_037306005.1). NCBI lineage: Eukaryota > Metazoa > Chordata > Amphibia > Anura > Rhinophrynidae > Rhinophrynus > Rhinophrynus dorsalis. The sequence goes on along the minus strand of JBBDGT010000049.1, from coordinate 326,828 downwards.
TAATTTGCCCCAACAATGCCTTTGGTTGAGTACAGAATTGCACCTCTTTTTACTAGTATATCAGAATCCCTGTTGTGAAGAGGACATCGACATTCTACAGAGGTGACAGTCCTGGTCTGGTAATATTAATATTTTGTGTTCATTATCCAGAAGGACCAACATCATTGCATAGTTTCTACATCAATGAATAGCATGGATGATCTGTCCTGATCAGTGGTCCTGTTGTCAGATGATATGCCTGTTTTCAGTTGATATTCCTGTTGTGTTGTTGTCAGCTGACGATATTCCCATTGTCAGCTGATGATATTCTTGTTGTCCTGATGTCAGCCAATGGTATTCCTGTTGTGCTGCTCTCATCTGATGGTATTCCTCTTGTGCTGTTGTCAGCTGACAATAAACCTATTGTCAGCTGATGGTATTCCTCTTGTCAGCTGATGATATTCCTATTGTCCTGATGTCAGCCGATGGTATTCCTGTTGTGCTCTTCTCAGCTGATGATATTCCTGTTGTGCTGTTGTCAATTGATGTTATTCCGGTTATGCTGTTGTCGGCTGAACATATTCCTGTTGTGCTGTTGTCACCTGATAATATTCCTGTGGTCAGCTGATGATATTCCTGTTGTGCTTTTGTCAGCTGATGATAATCCTCTTGTGCGGTTGTCATCTGATGATATTTCTGTTACGCTGTTGTCAGCTGATGATATTCCCGTTGTCAGCTGATGGTATTCCTATTGTCCTGATGTCAGCTGATATTTCTGTTGTGCTGTTGTCAGCTGACAATAAAACTGTTGTCAGCTGATAGTATTCCTGTTGTCAGCTGATGATATTCATGTCGTCTTGATGCTAGCCGATGTTATTCCTGTTGTGCTGTTCTCATCTGATGATATTCCAGTTGTGCTGGTGTCAGCTGACAATAAACCTGTTGTCAGCTGATGCTATTCCTGTTGTCAGCTGATGATATTCTTGTTGTCCTTATGTCAGCTGATGATATTCCTGTTGTGCTGTTGTCACCTGATGGTATTCCTGTTGTGCTGTTGTCAGCTGAAGATATTCCTGTTGTCCTGTTGTCACCTGATGGTATTCCTGTTGTGCTGTTGTCACCTGATGGTATTCCTGTTGTGCTGTTGTCAACTGATGGTATTCCTGTTGTGCTGTTGTCAGCTGATGATATTCCTGTTGTGCTGTTGTCACCTGATGGTATTCCTGTTATGCTGTTGTCAGCTGAAGATATTGCTGTTGTCAGCTGAAGATATTCCTGTTGTGCTGTTGTCAGCTGATGGTATACCTGTTGTCATGTCAGATGATGGTATCCCTGTTGCCATGTTGTCAGCTGATGATATTCCTGTTGTGCTGTTGTCAGCTGATGATATTCCTGTTGTCAGCTGATGTTATTCCTGTTGTCCTGATGTCAGTTGATGGTATTCCTGTTGTTCGGTTGTCAGCTGATAATAATCCTGTTGTGCGGTTGTCAGCTGATGATATTCCTGTTGTGCCGTTGTCAGCTGATGATATTCCCATTGTCAGCTGATTGTATTCCTGTTGTCCTGAATGCAGCTGATGATATTCCTGTTGTGCTGTTGTCAGCTGATGATAATCCTGTTGTGCGGTTGTCAACTGATGATATTCCTGTTGTCCTGTTGTCAGCTGATGATATTCCTGTTATCCTGATGTCACACCGGCACTGTATGGCTGGGGTCACACCGGCAGTGTACTGCTGGGATCACGCCGGCACTGTATGGCTGGGGTCACACCGGCATTATATGGCTGGGGTCACACCGGCACTGTACGGCTGGGGTCACACTGGCACTGTATGGCTGGGATCACACCTGCACTGTATGTCTGGGGTCAGACCGGCACTGTACGGCTGGGGTCAGACCGGCACTGTACGGCTGGGGTCACACCGGCACTATATGGCTGGGGTCATACCGGCACTGTATGGCTGGGGTCACACCGGCACTGTATGGCTGGGGTCACACCGTCACTGTATATCTGGGATCACACTGGCACTGTATGGCTGGGGTAACAGCTGGAGGGTGGGGTTCACTGCTATGACGTGAATAGAGAGGAGGTAGACTGGACTGGGGCCCCAGCCCCTCCCAAAAATACAGGCAAAACCTTATTCTTTCCTTCTTTCATTTATCCAGGGATTAAAAAATTTGAAGTACTTTGCTACTAGCCAGACCTGAAAAATTACTCACCACTGCAACCCATAGCATACCCACCAGGGCTGAATTTCTACTCGCCAGGGCTAAATTTTCACTCGCCATTGGCTAGTGGCGAGTGAAAATTTTGAGCCTTGATTTATCTGTAATCTCCCCCGGTGTGGTACTAACATAATAACATAGTAGATAAGGCTGAAAAAAGACATGCGTCCATCAAGTCCAGCCCATGCCAATACCACCCCTGTTGATCCAGAGGAAGGCAACAAAAAAGCCCTCTGGAGCAATTTCCAATGTAGTCCCAAGTGTGTGTGTGTGTGTGTGTGGGGGGGGAACTATTCCTTCCTGACTCCAACTGGTAGTCAAATAGTTCCCCGGATCAATATCCTATTTGCTTTGAAGCCATCTGTCATAATTGTCAATATTGTTCTGTGCTAGATAGGCATCCATTGCTTTTTTGAATACAGTTGCATTATCTGCAAGCACAACATCCAGAGGCAAAGAATTCCATAGCCTTACTGCCCTTACTGTAAAGAATCCCTGCCTATGTTTTAGTCGAAAGCGCCTTTCCTCAAGTCTTAATGGATGACCTCTTGTTCTTAGTTCAGCTCTTTGTATAAATAATTAATTGGATAGTTCTTTGTATTGACCTTGAATGTATTTGTAAATGGTAATCATATCACCCCTTAGACGTCTCTTCTCTAATGTAAACAAACCCAGTTTGGCTAGTCTCTCTTTGTAACTCAGATCCTCCAATCCCTTTATCAGTTTTGTTGCACGTCTCTGCACCTTTTCCAGTTCAGCAATGTCTTTTTTTAGAACAGGCACCCAAAATTGTACTCCATATTCTAGATGAGGCCTAACCAAGGATCTATACAGAGGTAGGATAATATTAGCATCCCTTGCTTCTACACCTCTTTTTATGCAGGCTAGTACTCTATTGGCTCTTGCAGCAGCTGAGTGACTCTGAACACTGCTGTGAAGTCTATTGTCTAGCAGTACTCCTAAATATTTCTCTAATGAGGGTTTCCCAAATTGTTTCCCATTTAGAGTATATGTAGCAAGTTTGTTTCTACAACCCAAATGCATAACCTTACATTTATCTACATTAAATGTCATCTGCCCATTCACTTAGTTTATCTAAATCCTTCTGTAGAGAAAAACATCCAGCTCTGTATGTATTTCCTTACACAGTTTAGTGTCATCAGCAAAGATTAAGATGCTACTTTCAATTCCCACTTCTAGATCATTAATAAACAAATTAAAAAGCATTGGGCCCAGGACTGAATCCTGCGGCACCCCACTTATAACCCTAGACCAATTTGAAAAAGTTCCATTTGCAACAACTCTCTGCCATCTATCTTTTAACCAGTTCTCAATCCATGTACAGATAACACCACCCAAACCGAAGTCTTTTCATTTATGCAGTAACCTGTTGTGAGGCACTGTGTCAAAGGCTTTTGCAAAATCCAAGTATACTACATCAACAGCAATTCCCCTGTCCAAATTACTACTCACTCTTTCATAAAATGCAAGTAAATTAGTCTGACATGATCTGTTCTTCATGAAACCATGCTGATTCCTACTAATGATATTGTTTGTCTTCACATAGTTCTGAATACTGTCAGTTAATAACCCTTCTAGTATCTTACCCACTATGGAAGTCAAGCTCACAGTTCTATAATTTCCTGGTTTGGATCTTGCTCCCTTTTTAAACAATGGAACTACATCAGCTTTCCTCCAATCACAGGGCACTATGCCTGATGAAAGTGAATCAATAAATATTAAGTATAATGGTTTTGCTATTACTGAACTAAGTTCCTTAAGTACCCTTGGGTGTATACCGTCCGGTACAGGCGCTTTATTCACTATAACCCTTTCCAGTCTCTTTTAGACCTTGTCCTCAGTAAGCCATGTAAATGTTGGGGGAAATTCCATGGTTTTGTCTGTTTGCCCACAGCTTGTCATTGCTGCTTCCTTTGTATATACTGAAGCAAAGAACATAGTTAGGGTGTCAGCCATAGCTTTATCCTCACTAATAAATTCACCTGTTTCAGTCCTAAGAGGACCAATATCAACCTTAACTTTTTTCTTGTTAATATACTTGTAGAATTGTTTAGGGTTTTTCTTGCTCTTATTTGCAATGTTTCTCTCATTTTCTATTTTAGCTAGCTTAATTGCTTGTTTGCAGATTTTATTACATCCTTTATATTTTTTAAATGATGCATCTGACTCGTTTGACTTAAACACCTTAAAAGCCTGCTTTTTATTTCTCATTTCCCTGCTAACCACATTATTAATCCACATTGGTTTCCCTTTACTTCTCTTGTGCTTATTCCCCAATGGTATATATTGACGTGTATATTTGCCCAAGAGCATTTTAAATACATTCCATGATTCTTGTGCATTTTTATCTTTGAAAATTACATCCCACTGGATATCCTTTAAAGATTCTTTTAACTTTGTAAAATTAGCCTTTTTGAAATTGAATGTTTTGGTTAAACTCTTGCTATTGGGTTTCTCATAACAAACTTCAAAGCATACAATATTGTGTTCACTGCTGCCCAAATGTTCCCTTACCTGCACATTGTTTACCATGTCAGAATCGTTTGAGAGCACTAGGTCAAGCAAGGCCTCTTTTCTAGTTGGCTCCTCTACTAGTTGGGACATAAAATTATCATTTATCATACTTAGAAAAATATTTCCCTTTATTGTGCCTGAAGTCATATTGCTCCAGTCAATTTCAGGGTAGTTGAAATCTCCCATTATAATTACCTTTGCTGACCTAGCAGCCTTTTCCATTTGCAGTAAAAGCTGGGCTTCCTCCAACTCCCCAATATTAGGTGGCTTGTAGCAAATCCCCACCAATATCTTTTTATTATGTGTGCCCCCAGTGTGTATTTCAACCCACAAGGCCTCAACCTTTTCATTGGACCCTTCATTTATATCTTCCCTTAAACTAGGTTTTAAGGCCCGCTTTACATATAGGCATACCCCTCCTCCCCTTTTATTAACCCTGTCCCTTCTAAAAAGTGAATAACCCTCTAGATTCACTGCAAAGTCATACGTATCATCTATCCAGGTTTCAGACACTCCAATCAGATCATACTGCTCATGTACTGCAATCATTTCTAGTTCCCCCATCTTACCAGCCAGACTGCGAGCATTTGCATGCATACATTTTATCTATTTGCCATTCCTAAAGATTTCGTTCTTTTTCAGATGTATTTGTCTTTTATCAGGATGTAACAATGGCAACTCCCTATTAGATGAACTAGCCCATTCCCCCTTTTCCACCCCCATGACCCTTCTCTAATCCCATTCCCTCAATTATACTACCTTCCCCAGCCTGTGTTGCAGCTACCCCCCCCCTTTCTAGTTTAAAGTCTCCTCCAGCCCTCTAACCATCCTATCGCCCAGCACCGTGGCCCCCCTTCCACTAAGGTGCAATCCATCACTACTATAAAGATTGCGCCCAAGGGAAAAGACTGCCCAGTGCTCTAGGAACCCAAACCCCTCCTGCTTACACCAAGTCTTATCCACGAATTTAACTCCCTAATCTCCCTAATGTAGCGCGTGGCACAGGTAGAATTTCAGAAAATGCTACTTTAGAGGTCCTCTGCTTAAGCTTATATCCTAGGTCTCTTAAATCCTTCTTAACGGACCTCTATTTTCCACTGACTTTGTCATTAGTACCAACATGTACCATGACAGCTGGGTCATGCCCAGCCCCTCCCAACAATATGTCAACCCGATCATCCACATGTCGAACCCGAGCTCCCGGGAGACAGCAAACTGTACGATTGTGGTGATCTTGGTGACAGATTACCCTGTCTGTCTTCCTAATAATAGAATCCCCTACCACCACCATCTGTCTACGTCTGCCTGAGTCCTGGATCCCATCCGTGCTAGAGGGGCTGTTCACTCGGCTGTTAGAGAGAACAGTCCTCTCCAGCAAAGACATTCCTGTGTCAGCATTCCCAACATCATTACTCAATGTAGCAAATCTGTTAGGATTAGTAAACACAGGAGTGTCCTCCCTGTTTCTCTGTCCACCCCCTTGCTATGTCTAACTGTAACCCATCTGGCTACCTGCTCTTTCTTTGTGCAACCTTCACCCCCAGAACTACCTACCACCGCTTCCTGCTGCTCAGTCAGCAGACCCCTCTCAAGATTGGTCGTCTTTCTCAATGTTGCAGCCTGCCCCTCCAGATCTCTAATACGAGTTTCCAGAGAGACTACTTGCTCACATCTGTCACAGAGGTATGCATCCTGGAACGGTTGTTCCAGGCAGTGGCGTAACAATAGGGGTCGCAGGGGTCGTACCTGCGACCGGGCCCATCACTCTCAGGGGCCCGGCCGCCCCCTGCGACCTCCTTGCAACACGCCCGCAGAACAGCTGATCTCCCGGCGGCCGGCGCTTTAATAATGCATAGCGCTGTGAGATGACATAATCTCCCAGCACTCTGCATTACTAACAACCACGCGGGAGTTTGGTTCCGGAAGTCTGTGCCTCATTCGGTCACCAGGGAATCGAAGTAGGAGGAGGGGGGGTCAGTAGGGGCAATGTGTAGATGGGGGCAATGAGGAGAATGAGGGGCATTGTGATGGGGGCATTTTTGAAGGGGCAATGTGGAGATTGAGGAGCAGTGTGGAAGGGGCATTGTGGAGAATGAGGGGCAGTGTGGAAGGGGCATTGTGGAGAATGAGGGGCAATGTGGAAGGGGCATTGTGATGGGGGCAATGTGGAGGGGGCATTGTGGAGATGAAGGGGCAATGTGGAGAATGAGGGGCATTGTGGAAGGGGCATTGTGGAGATTGAGGGGCAATGTAGAGGTGGCCAATGTGGTTGAGGGGGGCCAGTGAGGTCATATGGGGCCCATGGCAATTCTTGCACCAGGGCCCCGTGGCTTCTAGTTATGCCTCTGGTTCCAGGTGTGCAAACATATAGCAGTTTGTGCACTGAGTTAAATGGACAATCATGCTACCACTCATATGTGCCAGTTACCACAAGATAAAAAGGCAGGCAGGCAAAAATAGCTGCACAATAAGATTGATAAATGTGTTTCCCTGTGTAATCCTGTGTATTTGAATTCCCCTGTTTTAAATTCCCACACTTACCACACTTCTGCACTTGAATTCCCCTGTTTTAAATTCCCACACTTACCACACTTCTGCACTTGAATTCCCCTGTTTTAAATTCCCACACTTACCACCCTTCTGCACTTACACACTGATGCAAGATTCACACGTTCAAGTATTCACTATGTATCTGCTATTTAAGCCAGGAATCCACCAATTACAAACACAGCAATTACTCACTCCCACCACACCAGACTTCAATTATTTACTTGTATCACAGCAAAGAGGGAAAACAAAACCCAGAGAGATTTGTTTTTAACTAGTGATGAGCGAGCGTGCTCGGCCGATGCTCGGATCGGCTCGAGCATCGCTCTGCTCGGCACATGGCGGTACTCGTCGAGTACCGCCATGTGCTCTCCCGCCATGTTCGGGTGGCGTGGATCTGTGCCGGAAGAGGCACAGATCCGAAGAAGCTCCGCTGGACCACCAGGGACTGGAGGTACGGGGGCATTGCGGAGATGAAGGGGGCATTGCGGAGATGAAGGGGGACATTGTGGAAGAGGGGCATAGACTCTATGCCCCTCTTCCACAATGTCCCCCTTCATCTCCGCTATGCCCGTCTTCCACAATGTCCCCCTTCATCTCCGCTATGCCCCTCTTCCACAATGTGCCCCTTCATCTCCGCTATGCCCCTCTTCCACAATGTCCCCCTTCATCTCCTCTATGGCATAGAGGAGATGAAGGGGGACATTGTGGAAGAGGGGCATAGCGGAGATGAAGGGGCACATTGTGGAAGAGGGGCATAGCGGAGATGAAGGGGCACATTGTGGAAGACGGGCAATTCGGAGATGAAGGGGGACATTGCGGAGATGAAGGGGGCATTCGGAGATGAAGGGGGCATAGCGGAGATGAAGGGGGCATTGACCAGGCACCCTCCCCTCATCAGAGCAGGGGGTGCCTGGTGTCGCCCCATTCATTTCAATGGGGCTCAGGTGCTCGGCCGAGCACTCGAGCCTCAGGGGGTGCTCGGTCAGAGCACCCGAGCACCCGAGCATCGGGGTGCTCGCTCAACACTATTTTTAACCTCTCTCTTACCACACTACACCACACAATATTCTTATGCTATTTTTCCAGCAAGTATCCAAACTTAGTCTTTCAGGGCACAGGTCACTGATGTCTTAACCCACTGAGTGCTTTGCAATGTGTTGGATGTCTCTTTGTCACTCACATGGTTAACCCGTTGAGTGCCAGGGGTAAGCAGTGCCAGACTGTAAGCTCTCATGAGCAGGGCCCTCTGATCCATTTCTTTTCGATGTTCCATTTGCTCTGGTTTATGCCCCTGTACGTCTATTCCCTATTGTACAGCATTGCAGAATAAATTGGTCTTATGTAAGGACGATAATAAATAAATTGCTTAGCCATGTGCTGTATGCCCTGCTGGCATTCACAGGGTCAAATAGATGTGGAAATGAATATATGGATAATTAAATCTGGAACTAATTTAATATCTTTTTTTAGCACTCATGGTTTCTTTTTAAACCTTTAACCCCTTAAGGATGGCCCGGTCCAGGGGTGGGGCTCTCTGGAAGACCGGTGCACAATTTTTGTTTCCATGGAAATGATCTGTGATTACATCATTACAATTTTGCATGATGTGCCAGGACCAGCACCGTTCCTTAAAGGGACAGTAATACTTAAAATGTAAATCAAAATATGTTGGAAGGTTTATCCCCCTGAGAAAAACCAAGAGTATCCCCACTGCTAAAAGGCGTTTTATTCAAGAGTTATTAGAGCTCAAACTTGAATTTTTTAGGTGCAGTACCATTGTGGCCTGAAATTGTACAGTGGCGCTGTTGCCACACCATCCTATGGAGGTTTATGGTCAACTGACCAGAGTTGTCCATAGGATGATGTAACAACAGCGCCACTGTACAATTTCCGGCCACAATGGTACTGCACCTAAATAATTCAATTTTGAGCTCTAATAACTCTTGAATAAAACATCTTTCAGCAGTGGGATTAGCCTTGTTTTATTCAGGAGGATAAACCATACAATATATATTTTTTTACATTTTAAGTATTACTATCCCTTTAACACCCAGACAGCCATGACTGTCCTGGAACATCATTGAGCATTGAGGGGTTAAAGGGATAGTAATACTTCGTTTTATCTTTATTTTATTTTGTAGGCATTAAAAATACACGAAGAAAGATATAAGTCTTATCTCTCAAACCTTTATGATTTGAGAGATATTCACAAGCAAAGTTTCCCCTCACTGACCAAATGGTCAAGTCTGCCATCTAGCTGTCAGATTTGGAATCTGGTCCGCAGATCAACTGGTGGCTCTTCAGCAGAGTTGAAATTGCAAGATATAACAATTACTATTTAATTAGAAGGGTCTAAAAAGCGTGCTTACAAACCAGGCACACTTTGTAGACTATTCAAATTAAGCAGTTCTTCTTATATCTCGAGATCTTGGCGCTGCTGTAGAGCCACGGCCGGTCCACAGACCAGATTCCAAATCTGATAGCTAGATGGCAGACTTGACCGTTTTGGTCAGTGAGGGGAAACTTTGCTTGTGAATATCTCTCAAACCATAAAGGTTTGAGAGATAAGACTTATATCGTTCTTCATGTTTTTTTAATGCCTACAAAATAAAGATAAAAGGAAATTTTACAATCCCTTTATGGACTGGAGAACAATATGTTGCCCACCCCTCTGGTTCTTGTGTTGATTTGCTCTTTGCATGGGTTTGTGCACATCTAAGCCGTGCTCATTGTAGTTGGTATATTGTGCGGTCCCCTCACTCTCCTGTCAGATCCACAGTAACGGTTTCTATTGCGCACAAGGAACCGGACTCCTGCAGTTGTTTCAGCTGCATTTAAGACAGCACCATGCTGTGAGTGTGATTTGAAGTGTCTGTGCCCAGGAACAGTGCCAACTGCACCCTATTTACTGCTGATGTGTGGCAGGGAATCTGTTATGTAACAGGGTACACACTGAACTGAATTAGTTATTTCAGGGAGTAACTATATTTCTGGATTTCAGTGCTGAAACCAATCAACTAATGCTGAAGTAATAAGAAATAAAGAAATTCTGGAATAAACGAGGGCACTGTAGGGGAGCGCCATTATAAAGCGATACATAACGTACCATCTTTACACTGAATCGATATAGATGGACACAGCAGGTGGTGAAGGCCGCAATGTGACTTTATTAATCAAATGACCTGTAAAGAGAAAACACAAACAAAATAATCAGAAGCCGTTTCAGCCCTAGCAGCCTGAGGGAGACACCAAAAATAAATCATAAATAAATATTAGGCTCAGCCCTGAAGCCATGAGCCAATCAATGTTAATTAACACTTTAAACACAGCTTAAAGGAGCAGTAAACTTTTTTTATGAAAAATATATATTGTAGGCATTTTCCTATTGAGTAAAATAAGGGTACTCCCACTGCCGAGAGATTTATATTTCCAGAGTTATTACAGTTTAAACCCATGGTTTTTTACATTAGCAGTGCCCTCTAGTGTTCAAATTCTAATTAGATTTCCTGTTAGATTCTAATGGAAAGGAAAGTTAGAAAAGTCACTGACATTCAGTTCTCCATAGAATGTGATAGAAACTGCTGAGTCACTTCCTGTCAGTTAGAACTATCAGGAAGTAAGCACAGTAAATTCACTTCCTGTCAGAACTATCAGGAAGTAAACACAGTAAATTAACTTCCTGTCAGTTAGAACTATCAGGAAGTAAACACAGTAAATTCACTTCCTGTCAGCTCGAAATATCGGGAAGTAAACACAGTAAATTCACTTCCTGTCAGAACTATCAGGAAGTAAACACAGTGAAGTCACTTCCTGTCAGTTAGAACTACCAGGAAGTAAACACAGTAAATTCACTTCCTGGTTATTTAAACTGATATAAATTTTGAATAAAACATCGGACAGCAGTGGGACTGACCTTGTTTTATTCAGCAGGAAAAGATCTATAAAATATGTGTTTTCATAAGAAAAGTTTACTGATTCTTTAACCCCTTAACGACCGGGGAATCCGGCCGCGGACGCGACTCAGCGACCACGGAGCAAATTTTTTTTTTTGCTCTGTTGCGTTCTGGACTCCCCGAACGGCGTGCAGCCGCGGGGGGAGCCCGTAACTCGATGACGGTCATAGTACGTCATCGGTCGTTAAGTCAAATCGACCCTTGACGTACTATGACCGTCAAGGGTCGTTAAGGGGTTAAAGAAAGAAAACTGAGAGAATAAATACTAAACTGTCCATGGATATACTGCCTGTATTACCGTCAGACCCCCATTCCCTACCTCCTACACCCCGATAACATGGATTAGTCTACTGCATTTTGCAAACCCATGTTAACCATCTGAGTGCCAAAGAGGTAGCCAACGCATTGCGTTGCAATGCGTTGGCTACCTATCTAGCACTCGAAGGGTTAAATATGTCATTGCCAAAGCCAGACAAATGCACCCAGTCGGTATGAGACAGGTATTCACCACCATTCTCCAAATCCACATGCCTGTAGGGAAAAAAGAAAAACTGAGTTGTTTAGTGTTTTATCTGTCCCAATGTTATAGTGTTAGTAATGCCCAAACATAACTTTATGTTTTATTGTAGATTTAAAAAAAAAAGAAATTATGTGCAGCAAATCGCATCTCTCAAACCTTTGCGGTTTGAGAGATATTCACCATTAAAGTTTCCCTTTCCTTGATGTCAGCTGTAAAGCTGACAGAGGGAGATCTGTGTTGGTCGACACGAGGCGGCTCTTCAGCAGAGCCACAATAGCAATATTGAAAAAGAATTACTTAATTGGAATGGTCTACAAAGTGTGCTTGCAACATTAGGCACACTTTGTAGACTGTTCCAATGAAGTAATTATTTTTAAAAATCGCTATTTCACCGGCTGGTCCCCAGACTAGGATTTCCTGCTGTCAGCAGAGCGCTGACGTCAAAAGAAGGGGAGGAAAGGGGGGAACTTGAGCGGCGAATATCTTTCAAACCATAAAGGTTTGAGAGATAGGATTTGCTGCTCATAATTTCTTTTTTTTTAAAATCTACAATAAAACATAAAGTTAATTTTGGGCATTACTAACCCTTTAAAGGGATAGTAATACTTCGTTTTATGTTTATTTTATTTTGTAGGCATTAAAAAAACATGAAGAACGATATAAGTCTTATCTCTCAAACCTTTATGGTTTGAGAGATATTCACAAGCAAAGTTTCCCCTCCTGCCCCTTTTACCTAGTGTAAGCCATCTCTTCTCAGATGTGGAATGCAGTCCATAGACCAGACAGATAACAGCAGGGGACAATCTTCTTCCTATGAGAACAATGAAAGCCCTGCCCCCCTTGACAAGTTTTTCAGGTTTTTTCCTTATCTTAATTGAAGATTGTCCCTCTCTGCAATCTACCTGGGCACCTCCCTTCTGATCTGGCTGAGCAGTGTTACATCAGTAAAAGGGGTGGGAGGGGGATACTTTGTCATTGAATTACTCTTGTACTACAACTCTGACAGAATTGAAATAACACTCTCCAAAGTCCAAATACTATGATGATTAATTAGAGCTGCTTTTATTATGAAACATTACTATCCCTTTAATACAGTTTTTGTAGGGTATTATCCCAGTTTTGTCAGTAGAAAGATATAAGTTAGTTTGGTATTTGGTAATACATTTTATTTGGACAGTTTATATTTCAAGGCAAACTTTCAAGAGGTCATCTGTCTTCCTCAGGTCAAGCAATAGTGAATCGTAAAGTCTGAATGATCATAGGGGTAAAGAGTGGTACTGTATTATCTATAAAAGAAGCAGGAGACTAGTAGAGTTAAAATGATACCTTTATTGGCTGAGTGACTGTAGGATTGAAGCTTTCAAGGCAACTAGGTCTCCTCTTTATCCATAATAAGATTGAAGGCTGAATGCACAATACAGGACTTTTAAACCCATGCACATTATTTAAACATATAAATTCCACTGGTGGTAATATTCTTATCAGTATGAACCTTAAATCATTCTCCAGGCTCTAGTAAAGTCTCTTTGAATGGGACTAAAAAATGCAAACAAGATTAATTACCTTCTTCATGCTCCAGTGAATTCCAGTATTTAGTCAGAGATGGCTAAATCTATAGAATATATGGGTTAACCTTCCAAGCGACAGAGGGGTGCACAACCCATTGCTTATAATGAGCCATGCAGTCCCCTAGCACCCAAAGGGACCAAAATATGTTCATTTTGTGGGATAATATAACATACATTCCTTGTCACAGTTCAGAGTGTTGTTTAGTTTCAATTTCACATCAGTTTAGTCACTTTTGTATTATATTGTATTGTATATTTTTATTTATATAGCGTCAACCAGTGTACTTGGCACTTTACAGATTACATAGTTACATAGTTACATAGTAATTTAGGTTGAAAAAAGACTTGCGTCCATCCAGTTCAACCCTTTTCCTATTCCTGTTTACCATTGCTGACCCAAAAGAAGGCATCTGACTCAAAATGGCAATCAGATTTCTCCCTGGATCAACAAGCCCTAACTAAATATTAATCCCAATACTAACGTGCATAGCCCTCTATGTTATGCTCTTTTAAATAAGTATCCAGGCCCTTTTAAAGGCATCTAATGTATTTGATAGCACCACATCCTCCGGAAGTGCATTCCATACCTTTATTGTCCTTACTGTAAAGAAACCCTTCCGCTGTTGTAGATTAAATCTCCTTTCCTCAAGTCTAAGCCGGTGGCCCCTTGTCCTGTGTACTGTTCTGTTAATGAACAGGTCTTTGGAGAGCCCTTTATATGAGCCCTGAACATATTTATATAGTGTTATCATATCCCCTCTAAGACGCCGTTTCTCTAGTGTGTACAAGTTTAACTTTTCTAGTCTCTCTTCATAACTAAAACTTTCCATTCCCCTTACTAGTTTTGTAGCCCTCCTCTGCACTCTCTCTAGTTCCATAATGTCCTTCTTCAGAAAGGGCGCCCAGAATTGAACAGCATATTCTAGGTGGGGTCTTACCATGGACCTGTAAAGAGGCATAATTATATCTTCCTCCCTTGAGTCAATACCCCTTTTAATACATGCCAATATCTTATTGGCCTTTGCAGCTGCCAGCTGGCACTGCATGCTACTGCTAAATCTATTGTCTACCAATACTCCTAAATCCTTTTTATTAGTAGATTTCCCCAGAGAAACACCATTTAAACTATATGTTGCATTTTTATTATTATACCCAAAATGCATAACTTTACACTTGTCTATATTGAATCTCATTTGCCATTTGCCTGCCCAGTTACTCAATTTGTCCAAATCCTCTTGTAATGAAGACACATCGAGTTCAGACTTTATTACCTTACTTAATTTTGTGTCATCGGCAAACACTGATACATGGCTTCCTATGCCCTCTGGGAGGTCATTAATAAACAAATTAAAAAGAAGAGGACCCAGGACAGATCCCTGAGGCACTCCACTTATCACGTTTATCCAACTGGAGAACTTGCCATTTACTACCACTCTTTGCATTCTATCTTTCAGCCAATTTCCAATCCACACACAAACATTTTATATACATTTAATATAAAAGGAGTACAATAAGTGCGGTGATTAAAGGGATAGTAATACTTAAAATGTAAAAAAAAATATGGTGTAGGGTTTATCCCCCTGAGTAAAACAAGAGTACTCCCACTGCTGAAAGGTGTTTCATTCAAAAGTTATTAATTTTCAAAGTTGAATTTTTTAGGTGCAATATGACAGTGGCCTGAAATTGTACAGTGGCGCTGTTGCTACACCATCCTATGGACAGCTCTGGTCCCGGGACCATAAATCTCCATAGGATGGTGTAGCAACAGCGCCAACGTACAATTTCAGGCCACTGTCATATTGCACCTAAAAAATTCAACTTTGAAAATTAATAACTTTTGAATGAAACACCTTTCAGCAGTGGGAGTTCTCTTGTTTTACTCAGGTGGATAAACCCTACAACATATATTTTTTTTTACATTTTAAGTATTACTATCCCTTTAAGTCCTTATATAGGCAGTCATAAGGGGAACAACAGGTGAATATACATTAGGATAAGAGGTCCCTGCCCCGTAGAGCTTACAATCTAAGTATAGGATGGGTGACATACAGATACAAGCTGGTAGAGGAGGAAGTGCGGTGTTTTGCTTAGATGATCTGATGGGAAATTTTAAGGCACAGAGAGACCGAAAGATCTGGGAGTATAAACTGATAACCAAGCTTAAAACTCTGAACTGTGTCTTGAACCGTGACAAGGAATTTATACCACATTAGCCCACAAAGCAAACATATTTTGGTCTCTTTGGGTGCCAAGGGGCTATACAACTCATTATAAGCAATGGGTTGATCCCCCCTCTAGCTCTTGCAGGGTTAACACATATATTCTATAGACTTAGCCATCTCTGGCTAAATACTGGAATTCACTGGAGCAGGAAAAAGTTAATTAATCCTGTTTGCATTTTTTAGTCCACTTCAAAGAGACTTTACTAGAGCCTAAAGACGAATTTACGGTTCATACTGTGCATGAGCTTTAAAGTCATGCACTGTTTAATCATACAGTGTGTTCAAAACATTGTTGCGTTCCCTAGTTAGATAACAATCTAGGATGCTTACAGAGAAAGCCTGAAGAGGGTGAAATTGTGATGTCTGTGTAAGTGGAGGGGGCACTAAACAGGGGAGGGCTGGCCTGGGGGGCAAGGGGGAAATTGCCCCCCAGGCTGGTCATGAATATGGGCCAGTGGGCCATTGCCTCACTCAATTTCCCATTTGCTCCTGTAAATAGAGTAAAGAGAATTTAAGGAGCTACACAAGTATTGTAGCTCCATTTCAGTTGTAAGCTCTGTGGTATCACTAGTGTAGAACCATTTCAGTTGTAAGCTCTGCGGTATCACTAGTGTAGATCCATTTCAGTTGTAAGCTCTGTGGTATCACTAGTGTAGCTCCATTTCAGTTGTAAGCTCTGTGGTATCACTAGTGTAGAACCATTTCAGGTGTAAGCTCTGCGGTATCACTAGTGTAGATCCATTTCAGTTGTAAGCTCTGTGGTATCACTAGTGTAGCTCCATTTCAGTTGTAAGCTCTGTGGTATCACTAGTGTAGCTCCATTTCAGTTGTAAGCTCTGTGGTATCACTAGTGTAGATCCATTTCAGTTGTAAGCTCTGTGGTATCACTAGTGTAGATCCATTTCAGTTGTAAGCTGTGTGGTATCACTAGTGTAGATCCATTTCAGTTGTAAGCTCTGTGGTATCACTAGTGTAGCTCCATTTCAGTTGTAAGCTCTGTGGTATCACTAGTGTAGCTCCATTTCAGTTGTAATCTCTGTGGTATCACTAGTGTAGATCCATTTCAGTTGTAAGCTCTGTGGTATCACTAGTGTAGGTCCATTTCAGTTGTAAGCTCTGTGTTATCACTAGTGTAGATCCTTTTCAGTTGTAAGCTCTGTGGTATCACTAGTGTAGATCCATTTCAATTGTAAGCTCTGTGGTATCACTAGTGTAGATCCATTTCAGTTGGAAGCTCTGTGGTATCACTAGTGTAGCTCCATTTCAGTTGTAAGCTCTGTGGTATCACTAGGGTAGATCCATTTCAGTTGTAAGCTCTGTGGTATCACTAGTGTAGATCCATTTCAATTGTAAGCTCTGTGGTATCACTAGTGTAGATCCATTTCAGTTGTAAGCTCTGTGGTATCACTAGTGTAGATCCATTTCAGTTGTAAGCTCTGTGGTATCACTAGTGTAGATCCATTTCAGTTGTAAGCTCTGTGGTATCACTAGTGTAGATCCATTTCAATTGTAAGCTCTGTGGTATCACTAGTGTAGAACCATTTCAGTTATAAGCTCTGAGGTATCACTTGACTTAATCCATAACATTAATGCCAGCTATAACATTAACAAAAAGGGGTGATCTGGGACATTGGGCTGGAGCGGTAATAGAAATAGGTCACTTAATTGTACTTGCCCCCCAGGCCAAAAGTTGCCAGCCCTCCCCTGGCACTAAACAAAGGTTGTCTGAGCAGTGATGTGAATGTGGAGCAGAGAGAAGAGGGGGATGGGAAGACTACAGAGGCACTGGTTACAGATATTATAGAAATTTCTGGTAGTGAGATATGAGAACAAATTAATTCATTATGGTAGTGAGATAAGAATCCCAGATCTACTGAGTCCTGTTTCATGCATTTTATTATCATAAAATGTCTTTCTTTCTTGGATTCTTTTACAATTATCTTTAACCCTTTGCAATGCGTTGCATACCCCTCCGGCACTCAAAGGGTTAAGGATCCTGACTGTAAGATTGTTCATTGAGTGTTCCGGTTGGGAATCATGGTGTCCGGCTGTAGTACTTCTCCGTCATGACGTGTTGTTGTGTGTCTGTGCTGGGTCATACGTGTTTGAGGTTTGATGCCCTTATTATCAGCCCAGCACAAATGAGGAACTATTTCTGAAAAAAATATCATTCCAAGGAATAAATGAGTCACTTCTTGCAAAAATTCTTTCATCAAAACAAACACCTGCAGTAACAAATTGTAATGATATTTGACACATAGGAAGGGGATGAACAAGTTTGATTTATTCTAATAACTGACCCCATGTCAATCCTCTCAACCGTGTCACCAGATCATGCACAAGCCCAGCTCAAGTCAAGGTTTTCCCCATACCTCCTTGCCATTCCCCTTTGTGCAGCCCAGAATACAAATAAATGACCTCTAATCCAAACAATTTTTGGACAGGTACCTGAAAAAGAGAAAAATGAAACAGGGAGCAATACAATAATAAGTTAAAGGAATTGTAGACAAATATACAATTGAAACCTATTAGATTGCCACCTGCCTAACCTTCATGTAACCCCATTCTTGCTGCTTCACTTGCAGCCTCAAGCTTAAAGAGTGCAAAGAAAATGTTTTATCTTTCAGATCTAATAACTCTAACACCATCTGAAATTCTCTGCAAAAGTCACATTTTGTTATTGACGAGGCATCCAAATGTGTCCAAAAAAGAATCTGAAAATGTAGATCTGATCTGCATGGATTGCATTACTGCATGTAAAGGACAGATCACATCATCACCACCAACAATATATAATGAGATCAAACAACCCATCCCCAACTCACCAGTTTTAGATTTTCTGATCAAAGTGTAAAGTTCTTCATCCTGTAGTCTTAAAAGTGGTGCAGTTTAATCTACTATCATATCGTAAGGTATTTTCAGAAAAAAAATATTATTTCGGCCATCACTTTTATGTCTGATTAAAGGGATAGTAATGTTTCATAATAAAAGCAGCTCTAATTAATCATCATAGTATTTGGACTTTGGAGAGTGTTATTTCAATACTGTCAGAGTTGTAGTACAAGAGTAATTCAATGATAAAGTATCCCCCTCCTGCCCCTTTTACTGATGTAACACTGCTCAGCCAGATCAGAAGGGAGGTGCCCAGGTAGATTGCAGAGAGGGACAATCTTCAATTAAGATAAGGGAAAAACCTGAAAGACTTGTCAAGGGGGGCAGGGCTTTCATTGTTCTCATTGGAAGAAGATTGTCCCCTTCTGTTATCTGTCTGGTCTATGGACTGGATTCCACATCTGAGAAGAGATGGCTTACACTAGGTAAAAGGGGCGGGAGGGGAAACTTTGCTTGTGAATATCTCTCAAACCATAAAGATTTGAGAGATAAGACTTATATCGTTCTTCATGTTTTTTTTAATGCCTACAAAATAAAATAAAGATAAAATGAAGTATTACTATCCCTTTAACATAGTTTTTTCCCTACAAAATAAAAATGATCTAAACTTGGAGAAGACAAATACTATTAGCAGAAAGGAGTGAGAAGCAGGACTATACAGTTAATTAGAAAAAAAGTATTTGAAAATTTGTCATTTTAAAGACATAAAAGTCATTGTTTCTTTGAAAAATGTTGTTTCAAAGACAAAACGAAAGACATTTTTAAGGGCAATATTCATCAAGATCTTCTTACCTTCATTTTTATTTCTTCATCACACATTTTCAAACATAACATATTTACTTCTGAAAATACAGTCATTCTTTTAGCCCCAACAGTTTTTTTTCATCCAGATGACTTTCTGAATATCACACAATAAATGTCTTCACAATGGACGTCTCCAGGAGTAGCAGAAGAAACGACTGAATTATTTTTGCAGGAAAATAAAATATGTTTGTTTGCAAACTGACGTATCCCAATTTCCACCACCAACACAATCAAAAATAATTCTAGCAGGGTTACATTTTGAATCAGTCCGGCATCTACCCAAAATGCAGGTCATCTCTGCGTCCTGCGTCCCTATTCCAAAATGTTCCACAACCAGCTGATCCTGCAACAACAGTAAACAAATCAAAGTCCTCATTAGACACAAAATCCTGCTGTCACAGACCATTATATGTCCCCAGGAAACTCTGACAGATTCTCAAATCTTCCTTCACATTTGAAGAAAGTCAAATGTGACAATGAGGGGGATTTCATGCTAGATGTTGAAGCAGTTAATCTTCTAGAATAAATTTCTGCCCGTGGGCATAATCTATAACACAAAAGCAAGTAAACCCAGCAAAGACTGCACATGCTTCAATTCAGAGGCGTAACTAGAAGCCATGGGGCCCTGGTGCAAGAATTGCCATGGGCCCCCAGACCACATTGGCCACCTCCACATTGCCCCCATCTCCAGAATGCCCCTCAATCTCCACATCGCCCCTTCCACAATGCCCCTCAATCTCCACATCGCCCCTTCCACATTGCCCCTTCCACATTGCCCCTTCCACATTGACCCTTCCACATTGCCCCTTCCACGTTGCCCCTTCCACATTGCCCCTCAATCTCCACATTGCCCCTCAATCTCCACATCGCCCCTTCCACAATGCCCCTCAATCTCCACATTGCCCCTCAATCTCCACATCGCCCCTTCCACAATGCCCCTCAATCTCCACATCGCCCCTTCCACATTGCCCCTCAATCTCCCACCTCCCTGGTGGTCCATTGGCAGAGGTCAGGTCTGTGCCTCTTTCTGCACAGACCTCTTCTCCCGTGCGGTCCTCTTCAGTAATGCACAGCGCTGGGAGATGATGTCATGATGATGTCATCTCCCAGTGCTCTGCATTACGAGAGTGCCGGTCTGTCAGAGGGAATACTGATCTCCTTCTGGCAGACCGGCACTCTCGTAATGACTTAATTGCGGACGTCAGGTGAGGCGGTCGCAGGGGGAGGCCGGGCCCCTGGAGTGACGTGCCTGGTTGCAGGTGTGACCCCTATAGTTACGCCACTGCTTCAATTCAGTTTTATTTACTGTAAGGGCAAAATCCTAAATAAAATTCAACTTATCCGCTTTATCTTTGGGTAACGTAAACGCCACCGTTACGGCAGTAGTGCCAAGGAAAATTATCTCAATAAGGGGCTGAACCATCTTTTCCTGAGCCAAATGAATCCCAAATATCATTGCATCATTACAAAAAGCATACAACAAAAATTCAAAATATAGGAATCCCAAGAACCCACAAAAAAAAAAAAGTGAACTAAATAATATAAAACAGTATCAAAACCCAACACTTTTCTGCTAATTCATTCAAGAAAGGCAGGGAAACATTCAGAATAAAAACAAGATAAAACATCGGTCTTAAAAAAATCCAAAATTGAAGTCCAATAAACCTAAAACACGAAGCGTGCAATAAAAGTCAAACCTCAAGCTTCGCCATTAGCACCCCCTCTACTAGCCGCCTCACCACTGCCAAAGCTGCACCAATGGAAAGGGGTGACACCGAACAGGGTCTTATCAGTATCATAATGATGAGCCCTACATATATGAGAGAGATAATGTATCAAACTGTCATCTCCTGCTTCCTTATTAAATACTAGACCCCAGGGCAACGAGAAAATTGGGGAAAAGGGGGTGGATGAACAGACTATCTAAGCCCTCCAAATCAATTCCAATAAATCTTCTCCCAATCTATATCAGGGAGCTCTTCAACTGAAAAAAAACCCATGAAGAACGATATAAGACTTATCTCTCAAACCTTTATGATTTGAGAGATGTTCACAAGCAAAGTTTCCCCTCACTGACCAAAATGGCCAAGTCTGCCATCTAGCTGTCAGATTTGGAATCTGGTCCGCAGATCAACTGGTGGCTCTTCAGCAGAGTCGAGATTGCAAGATATAACAATAACTGTTTAATTAGAAGGGTCTAAAAAGTGTGCTTACAAACCAGGCACACTTTGTAGACTATTCGAATGAAGCAGTTCTTCTTATATCTCGCAATCTCGGCTCTGCTGTAGAGCCACGACCGGTCCACGGACCGGATTCCAAATGTGACAGCTAGATGGCAGACTTGATCGTTTTGGTCAGTGAGGGGAACTTTGCTTGTGAATATCTCTCAAACCATAAAGGTTTGAGAGATAAGACTTATATTGTTCTTCATGTTTTTTTAATGCCTACACAATAAAATAAAGATAAAACGAAGTATTACTATCCCTTTAATTTCATTACAACTTATTATTGCAGTGATTCTCAGTCAAGCTGCAGTGGTGCTATAGTGCGTTTTGGGTACCAGCCTGGGTTACCCCAACAAAAATGTGATTTATAGTGGAATTTTCATATGATTGACATAGCGCCGCAGATGATAGTTACGTTAGCGATATTCACAGACTTATACCTGAAAATAAAACTAATTGCTACATTAACGAAAATAGAACCTTTTAACCTGACAGGCACGGCTGGGATCCAGCAGTAGGCGCCTGTGCTGTCAGTCCCTTCCGGTGCCATATGGCACAGTGGCAGTCAACTCACCAATCGTGGATGTAACGGATCCCCTCTGTTACTTGGAACAAGCGCAAGGGAAACCCCCGAACTTATCAGGGACTGTGATTAACTAGGATGAGTTTCGGAACAATTAGAACTGTCGGAGCTTGCTTGACTTCAAATGACTGTGGTCGAAACAACGCGCCGTTCTGACTCTAAGTCATACCCTCGCTGGTTTGACAATTGGGATTCTTTTGATCATTCGACATGGAGTCGCAGGGTTACCGGATGGAGGGGAATATTGACACCCCATAGTACGACAACGGGACCTCCAGGCTTTCGACCCTATTGGTCGACTAATGCTGATTTCAAACATAACTGTTAAGCCAGCCCTAGTCCCCGGGGCCCCTCCCGGTTCCATTGTTGTATTGTTACTGTTGTGTATAAAACGGTGTGATTCTGTCCAATAAAGTGTTCTCGTTTGGAGTAAGCAGTCTCCTGTGTCGTGCTTGACCGTATGGTATCAAAAGTCCACTATGACTCCCATCCCTGAGAGGCTGGTAGAGAAATTCACCCTGTGTTGCAGCTAACCTTCGACTACGACTGGGGCACTGTACGACCCTCAACAGCTGAAGCCGACTGAGAGTGGAGGATTCGATAGCCCGCCATTCGACTGGTTCGACATGGAGTCAAACCTCGGAGACGCATGTCAAGGAGCCTGCCGACCCGTGTTCCCTTGTTCGACCGGGTAATTCGACTGGTGTCAACCGACCTCGATTGAGCAGATTCAGATGCAACAGCCCAGGACTTCCCAGCTTCTTGGGTTCCCGTTATATTGGAGTTTAAGGAAACGGACAAGTCATACGCAGAGATGACGGCACTGCAAGATGTCTGCAATGTTCTCCGGTGCCTGACTGGTTAATAGGTTCTTTTTTAAAGATATATATATATATATTTATATATATTTATTTATTTATGCATTAAATGCTCTTTTTATGATTTGACTTGGCAAACCTAACAAGCACGCTATATATTTATGTATTTGTACCTTTCATTACATCCTTGAGAAATAAACTGTAAAATATTAGGGGCTCATGGAAAATTCCAGACTGCAGATTAGGGGTGCCTGGAGGAAAAAAAAATCAGAATCGCTGTATTATTGAGAGAAAATGACCTCTGTCCCTGGTCCTGATACCAATATGTACTACCTTTGTACTCAGGCAGGTGGAGCCAGATAGTAACAACTTACCAAGAGCCAACTGCTTTTCCTTAAATTCCAACATACTGCATATGCGTATATTTATTTATCTAGAGCCATTCAGGTACATGGGATTTACTAAGATACTAACCTTTACATGCTGGGTGGAACGGGGTGGGGTGGGTGGAAGTGCATTAGATTTAGAATAAATATTTCCATAGTAACGGGGGACATGACTCAAACACGAAACAGACACTAGGAAAGGAAACACATCTCCAAGAACTTCCTATCTAGTACACACACGTCTGACACAAAGTAACTGCATTATATGTAACAACTATAAATTCCCAATAACCCTTTGAGTACCAGAGGGGTGCAATGTGTTGCATACCCCTCTGACACTCAAAGGGTTAATGGGAATTTGTAGTTGTTAAAAGTCTGATTTAAACATGGACGCATGTGTGTAATTCATTGTACGTGTGTACTGGTGAGTAGGATAATGAATGAGAGGCCTAGTATGAATGGACGCATGTGTGTAATTCATTGTACGTGTGTACTGGTGAGTAGGATAATGAATGAGAGGCCTAGTATGAATGGGCGCATGCGTGTAATTCATTGTACGTGTGTACTGGTGAGTAGGATAATGAATGAGAGGCCTAGTATGAATGGACGCATGTGTGTAATTCATTGTACGTGTGTACTGGTGAGTAGGATAATGAATGAGAGGCCTAGTATGAATGGGCGCATGCGAGTAATTCATTGTACGTGTGTACTGGTGAGTAGGGTAATGAATGAGAGGCCTAGTATGAATGGGCGCATGTGTGTAATTCATTGTACGTGTGTACTGGTGAGTAGGGTAATGAATGAGAGGCCTAGTATGAATGGGCGCATGCGAGTAATTCATTGTACGTGTGTACTGGTGAGTAGGGTAATGAATGAGAGGCCTAGTATGAATGGGCGCATGCGAGTAATTCATTGTACGTGTGTACTGGTGAGTAGGGTAATGAATGAGAGGCCTAGTATGAATGGGCGCATGTGTGTAATTCATTGTACTTGTGCACTGGTGAGTAGGGTCATGAATGAGAGGCCTAGTATGAATGGACGTATGTTAGTAATTCATTGTACTTGTGTACTGGTGAGTAAGAAAATGAATGAGAGGCCTAGTATGAATGGATGCATGCGTGTAATTCATTGTACGTGTGTACTGGTGAGTAGGGTAATGAATGAGAGGCCTAGTATGAATGGACGCATGCGTGTAATTCATTGTATGTGTGTACTGGTGAGTAGGGTAATGAATGAGAGGCCTAGTATGAATGGACGCATGTTAGTAATTCATTGTACTTGTGTACTGGTGAGTAGGATAATGAATGAGAGGCCTAGTATGAATGGGCGCATGCGAGTAATTCATTGTACGTGTGTACTGGTGAGTAGGGTAATGAATGAGAGGCCTAGTATGAATGGGCAGGTGTGCGTAATTCATTGTACGTGTGTACTGGTGAGTAGGGTAATGAATGAGAGGCCTAGTATGAATGGGCGCATGTGTGTAATTCATTGTACTTGTGCACTGGTGAGTAGGGTCATGAATGAGAGGCCTAGTATGAATGGGTGCATGCGTGTAATTCATTGTACGTGTGTACTGGTGAGTAGGGTAATGAATGAGAGGCCTAGTATGAATGGACGTATGTTAGTAATTCATTGTACTTGTGTACTGGTGAGTAGGATAATGAATGAGAGGCCTAGTATGAATGGACGCATGCGTGTAATTCATTGTACGTGTGTACTGGTGAGTAGGGTAATGAATGAGAGGCCTAGTATGAATGGACGCATGCGTGTAATTCATTGTATGTGTGTACTGGTGAGTAGGGTGATGAATGAGAGGCCTAGTATGAATGGGCGCATGCGAGTAATTCATTGTACATGTGTACCGGTGAGTAGGGTAATGAATGAGAGGCCTAGTATGAATGGGCGCGTGTGCGTAATTCATTGTACGTGTGTACTGGTGAGTAGGATAATGAATGAGAGGCCTAGTATGAATGGGCGCATGCGAGTAATTCATTGTACGTGTGTACTGGTGAGTAGGATAATGAATGAGAGGCCTGGTATGAAAGGGCGCATGCGAGTAATTCATTGTACGTGTGTACTGGTGAGTAGGATAATGAATGAGAGGCCTAGTATGAATGGGCGCATGCGAGTAATTCATTGTACGTGTGTACTGGTGAGTAGGGTAATGAATGAGAGGCCTGGTATGAAAGGGCGCATGCGTGTAATTCATTGTACGTGTGTACTGGTGAGTAGGATAATGAATGAGAGGCCTGGTATGAAAGGGCGCATGCGTGTAATTCATTGTACGTGTGTACTGGTGAGTAGGATAATGAATGAGAGGCCTGGTATGAAAGGGCGCATGCGTGTAATTCATTGTACGTGTGTACTGGTGAGTAGGATAATGAATGAGAGGCCTAGTATGAATGGACGCATGTGTGTAATTCATTGTACGTGTGTACTGGTGAGTAGGATAATGAATGAGAGGCCTAGTATGAATGGGCGCATGCGAGTAATTCATTGTACGTGTGTACTGGTGAGTAGGGTAATGAATGAGAGGCCTAGTATGAATGGGCAGGTGTGCGTAATTCATTGTACGTGTGTACTGGTGAGTAGGGTAATGAATGAGAGGCCTAGTATGAATGGGCGCATGTGTGTAATTCATTGTACTTGTGCACTGGTGAGTAGGGTCATGAATGAGAGGCCTAGTATGAATGGGTGCATGCGTGTAATTCATTGTACGTGTGTACTGGTGAGTAGGGTAATGAATGAGAGGCCTAGTATGAATGGACGTATGTTAGTAATTCATTGTACTTGTGTACTGGTGAGTAGGATAATGAATGAGGGCCTAGTATGAATGGACGCATGCGTGTAATTCATTGTACGTGTGTACTGGTGAGTAGGGTAATGAATGAGAGGCCTAGTATGAATGGACGCATGCGTGTAATTCATTGTATGTGTGTACTGGTGAGTAGGGTAATGAATGAGAGGCCTAGTATGAATGGATGCATGTTAGTAATTCATTGTACTTGTGTACTGGTGAGTACGATAATGAATGAGAGGCCTAGTATGAATGGACGCATGCGTGTAATTGATTGTACGTGTGTACTGGTGAGTAGGGTAATGAATGAGAGGCCTAGTATGAATGGGCGCATGCGTGTAATTCATTGTACGTGTGTACTGGTGAGTAGGATAATGAATGAGAGGCCTGGTATGAAAGGGCGCATGCGAGTAATTCATTGTACGTGTGTACTGGTGAGTAGGATAATGAATGAGAGGCCTAGTATGAATGGGCGCATGCGAGTAATTCATTGTACGTGTGTACTGGTGAGTAGGATAATGAATGAGAGGCCTGGTATGAAAGGGCGCATGCGTGTAATTCATTGTACGTGTGTACTGGTGAGTAGGATAATGAATGAGAGGCCTAGTATGAATGGACGCATGTGTGTAATTCATTGTACGTGTGTACTGGTGAGTAGGATAATGAATGAGAGGCCTAGTATGAATGGGCGCATGTGAGTAATTCATTGTACGTGTGTACTGGTGAGTAGGATAATGAATGAGAGGCCTGGTATGAAAGGGCGCATGCGTGTAATTCATTGTACGTGTGTACTGGTGAGTAGGGTAATGAATGAGAGGCCTAGTATGAATGAGTGCATGCGTGTAATTCATTGTATGTGTGTACTGGTGAGTTGGATAATGAATGAGAGGCCTAGTATGAATGAGTGCATGCGTGTAATTCATTGTACGTGTGTACTGGTGAGTAGGATAATGAATGAGATGCCTAGTATGAATGGGCGCATGCAAGTAATTCATTGTACGTGTGTACTGGTGAGTAGGATAATGAATGAGAGGCCTAGTATGAATGGGCGCATGCAAGTAATTCATTGTACGTGTGTACTGGTGAGTAGGATAATGAATGAGAGGCCTAGTATGAATGGGAGCATGCGAGTAATTCATTGTACATGTGTACCGGTGAGTAGGGTAATGAATGAGAGGCCTAGTATGAATGGGCGCGTGTGCGTAATTCATTGTACGTGTGTACTGGTGAGTAGGATAATGAATGAGAGGCCTAGTATGAATGGGCGCATGCGAGTAATTCATTGTACGTGTGTACCGGTGAGTAGGATAATGAATGAGAGGCCTGGTATGAAAGGGCGCATGCGAGTAATTCATTGTACGTGTGTACTGGTGAGTAGGATAATGAATGAGAGGCCTAGTATGAATGGGCGCATGCGAGTAATTCATTGTACGTGTGTACTGGTGAGTAGGATAATGAATGAGAGGCCTGGTATGAAAGGGCGCATGCGTGTAATTCATTGTACGTGTGTACTGGTGAGTAGGATAATGAATGAGAGGCCTAGTATGAATGGACGCATGTGTGTAATTCATTGTACGTGTGTACTGGTGAGTAGGATAATGAATGAGAGGCCTAGTATGAATGGGCGCATGCGAGTAATTCATTGTACGTGTGTACTGGTGAGTAGGGTAATGAATGAGAGGCCTAGTATGAATGGGCAGGTGTGCGTAATTCATTGTACGTGTGTACTGGTGAGTAGGGTAATGAATGAGAGGCCTAGTATGAATGGGCGCATGTGTGTAATTCATTGTACTTGTGCACTGGTGAGTAGGGTCATGAATGAGAGGCCTAGTATGAATGGGTGCATGCGTGTAATTCATTGTACGTGTGTACTGGTGAGTAGGGTAATGAATGAGAGGCCTAGTATGAATGGACGTATGTTAGTAATTCATTGTACTTGTGTACTGGTGAGTAGGATAATGAATGAGAGGCCTAGTATGAATGGACACATGCGTGTAATTCATTGTACGTGTGTACTGGTGAGTAGGGTAATGAATGAGAGGCCTAGTATGAATGGACGCATGCGTGTAATTCATTGTATGTGTGTACTGGTGAGTAGGGTAATGAATGAGAGGCCTAGTATGAATGGACGCATGTTAGTAATTCATTGTACTTGTGTACTGGTGAGTAGGATAATGAATGAGAGGCCTAGTATGAATGGACGCATGCGTGTAATTGATTGTACGTGTGTACTGGTGAGTAGGGTAATGAATGAGAGGCCTAGTATGAATGGGCGCATGCGTGTAATTCATTGTACGTGTGTACTGGTGAGTACGGAAATGAATCAGAGGCCTAGTATGAATGGGCGCATGTGTGTAATTCATTGTACGTGTGTACTGGTGAGAAGGGTAATGAATGAGAGGCCTAGTATGAATGGGCGCATGTTAGTAATTCATTGTACGTGTGTACTGGTGAGTAGGATAATGAATGAGAGGCCTAGTATGAATGGGCGCGTGTGAGTAAAGTGTAACATCTCTCATGATCTGCAGTGCAATGTGATGAAAACCTTAGTATTCAATGGGTTAAAAACTTTTTTAAATTGAGCTTACCACTCAATTTTGAATATACTGGTATCAAATATGGACCTGGGTGCAATGTATCAAACAAGGCATAATACTAATAGTAAAAAATTCACGGTCACAGGGTTTCTATCAAGAAAGTATTAAAATATAATAAAAAGTTACAGCAATATCATGTGGAGAGAAATGAGCAGCGATGTTTCTGTCCGCTGTCACGGACGTCTGTCCTGCCAACTTGGCTTATTATGTAGGATGTGTTTCACTTTCATTTGTGTTGGGGACGTGTCTCACAGGCAATAGTGCGGTTTGTAGTTCTAATCAGATCTGGGGAGGAGGAGAACGTGAATAGACTACGGGACAGAAAATCAGGGTAAATCAATCCGAAAGCTCCTGAATGACAGGCAGCTGAATTATGGAGGGTTGTACTCAGACAGACACAGACAGACCTCATCTACTGTTAAATAAAACCTCAGATTTATTGTGTCATGTTCCAAAGCAACTGCTTCACTAAATACTGTTCAACGCATTTCGCTTGGTATCCAATACGTAATCATAGGGACTGGTTTAATAAGAAGAACTGCAGCAATTCTGGGACAAACCAAACGAACAGCGGTGGGCAAATAAATGTTAAAATTGGTTTAAATTAACTTTTAACCCGTTGAATGCTAGAGAGGTCTCTAACGCATTTCGTTGTACTGTATTAGAGACCCGTTTAGCATTCAAGAGGTCAAATGCCCCATTTCAGTCAAAGGCAATTAGGGCATATTCATTGGTCCCCTGCAGTGCAGTTGGTTTGCTCCAGGAACTATGGCAGTTCTTCTTCTTAAAGGGACAGTAACACTTAATATGTAAATAAAAATATATTGAAGAGTTTATTCTCTTGAGTAAAACAAGGGAACTCCTACTTTTGAGAAGTGGTTTATTGATGCAATATCTCAATGATCTGATATGTTACAGTGGTGCTGTTGCTACACAGTTGTTGTCAGTTCTTGTCAGTTAACCATAACCCTCCATAGGACTGTGTAGCAACAGCGCCACTCTACAATTTCAGGCCACTCTGATACTGCAACTAAACAAATTCAAGTCTTAGCTGCAATAACTTTTCAATAAAACACCACTCAGCACCAGGAGTTCCCTTGTTTTAATCAGGAAGATCAACCTGACGATATATATTTTTGGCATATTAAGTGTTAAATCATCCGAATAGCCCTAACGCTACACCGGACTAAGCATATTTTCCACATTGCTAGTTGTATTTGTAAATAGTGTTCAAATAAATGTTTATACAATATATGTGAATGTAGTCGGAAGAGAAGCAAGAACTATATATTGGCTACATATTAAAAATAAACAAACAAAACAGTCTGTGTATCAGATCCTCATCTTTACATTTACTATAGATAATAAATAGTGGGGTTTAGTTGCATGTTTCTAGCCAAAACCATGATAAGATTGCCTGCTCCATCAAGGCACCCCCGATTTAGGCAATAAACATGGCATTTGGATTCTCATTATCTGACACCACAGGAATCTAGACTGTGCCTGAGGGAACAGATCTGTGTCCTGTGAATCTAGACTGGGCCTGAGGGAACAGATCTGTGTCCTGTGAATCTAGACTGGGCCTGAGGGAACAGATCTGTGTCCTGTGAATCTAGACTGTGTCTGAGGGAACAGATCTGTGTCATGTGAATCTAGACTGTGCCTGAGGGAACAGATCTGTGTCCTGTGAATCTAGACTGTGTCTGAGGGAACAGATCTGTGTCCTGTGAATCTAGACTGTGTCTGAGGGAACAGATCTGTGTCCTGTGAATCTAGACTGTGTCTGAGGGGACAGATCTGTGTCATGTGAATCTAGACTGGGCCTGAGGGAACAGATCTGTGCCCTGTGAATCTAGACTGTGCCTGAGGGAACAGATCTGTGTCCTGTGAATCTAGACTGGGCCTGAGTGAACAGATCTGTGTCCTGTGAATCTAGACTGTTCTTGAGGGATAAGATCTGTGTCCTGTGACTCTAGACTGTGTCTGAGGGAACAGATCTGTGTCCTGTGAATCTAGACTGTGCCTGAGGGAACAGATCTGTGCCCTGTGAATCTAGACTGTGTCTGAGGGAACAGATCTGTGTCCTGTGAATCTAGACTGTCTGAGGGAACAGATCTGTGTCCTGTGAATCTAGACTGGGCCTGAGGGAACAGATCTGTGTCCTGTGAATCTAGACTGAGTCTGAGGGAACAGATCTGTGTCCTGTGAATCTAGACTGTGTCTGAGGGAACAGATCTGTGTCCTGTGAATCTAGACTGAGTCTGAGGGAACAGATCTGTGTCCTGTGAATCTAGACTGTGTCTGAGGGAACAGATCTGTGTCCTGTGAATCTAGACTGTGCCTGAGGGAACAGATCTGTGTCCTGTGAATCTAGACTGGGCCTGAGGGAACAGATCTGTGTCCTGTGAATCTAGACTGGGCCTGAGGGAACAGATCTGTGTCCTGTGAATCTAGACTGTGTCTGAGGGAACAGATCTGTGTCATGTGAATCTAGACTGGGCCTGAGGGAACAGATCTGTGCCCTGTGAATCTAGACTGGGCCTGAGGGAACAGATCTGTGTCCTGTGAATCTATACTGTGTCTGAGGGAACAGATATGTGTCCCGTGAATCTAGACTGTGTCTGAGGGAACAGATATGTGTCCTGTGAATCTAGACTGTGCCTGAGGGAACAGATCTGTGTCCTGTGAATCTATATTGTGCCTGAGAGAACAGATCTGTGTCCTGTGAATCTAGACTGTGCCTGAGGGAACAGATCTGTGTCCTGTGAATCTAGACTGTGCATGAGGGAACAGATCTGTGTCTTGTGAATCTAGATTGTGCCTGAGGGAACAGATCTGTGTCCTGTGAATCTAGACTGTGCCTGAGGGAACAGATCTGTGTCCTGTGAATCTAGACTGTGTCTGAGGGAACAGATCTGTGTCATGTGAATCTAGACTGTGCCTGAGGGAACAGATCTGTGTCCTGTGAATCTAGACTGTGTCTGAGGGAACAGATCTGTGTCCTGTGAATCTAGACTGTGCCTGAGGGAACAGATCTGTGTCCTGTGAATCTAGACTGTGTCTGAGGGAACAGATCTGTGTCATGTGAATCTAGACTGTGCCTGAGGGAACAGATCTGTGTCCTGTGAATCTAGACTGTGTCTGAGGGAACAGATCTGTGTCATGTGAATCTAGACTGTGCCTGAGGGAACAGATCTGTGTCCTGTGAATCTAGACTGTGTCTGAGGGAACAGATCTGTGTCCTGTGAATCTAGACTGTGCCTGAGGGAACAGATCTGTGTCCTGTGAATCTAGACTGTGTCTGAGGGAACAGATCTGTATCCTGTGAATCTAGATTGTGCCTGAGGGAACAAATCTGTGTCCTGTGAATCTAGATTGTGCCTGAGGGAACAGACCTGTGTCCTGTGAATCTAGACTGTGTCTAGGAGAACATATATGTGGTTTCTGACTCTAGATGTAAGGTTCACAATCCTCTCCTCAGGGACCTCATGTCTTTAGGATTTCCCTGCTTGTACACAGGTGAGTTAATCCTAAAGACGTGGCCTGTTAGTGCCCTGAGGATACAGTTGGGAACCACAGGGCTGGAATGTGCCTAAGGAACCAGACCTGCGGCCTGTGGACAAAGTAAGAATTGGAGCCATATACGTTCCTGGACCATGGCTTTCCATTCAATAAATGACCCCCTGTAACACGTAACTGTGATGATACTTGATCTGTAACCGTAAAACATACAAAGAGTTAATGCAGAATATACAATATCAGTATAAAGCCTGTCATCTTCAGAGTGAGCAAAACAAATAAAAAAAGGATAAGCGTTCTGTTCCCACCGGGCTCCAAACCAGCCACGTCGTTATACACATTTAATTTCATGTTTTTCTTGTACTTTTCCAGCAGTCATGGAGTATTACCCCCGGTACCCTACACTGTCAGCCAAGTAAACATGAACGTGGTTATTACATACAATGAAGGACACGTCTCGCTTGGTTCTTTGTTCCTTAGATGCCCATCTACAGCTTCAGACAAGCAGGCACCTTGGTGACACTTTCTGTCTGAGCTGATGGCTTCCAGATGAGATGCTTTTGTTCTTCTGATATTTCAGATGTTTGAGATTCGTGTTTATTCCTTCTACTAAGAAATCTGAGTGTAAAGTCACGGCTCCTTCTCCACAAGAAATGGGAGTTTATGGTTATGTTCATGTTATGTTTAGTGAAAAAAAAAATTTAATGAAAACTTACAAAATGCACAGAGTGGTCAATGTGTGTTCCTTCATGTGTTCATGTGATTGTGTCTATATTTGTTTGTGCTCATGTACGTGCAAGTATTTGTATGTTACTGTGTGTGTGTTTGTATATGTGCATGTTTATATTTGTGTATGCATGTATGTCCACGTATATATATCTATTATATATAGAAAAGAAGACTTTGTGCCTGCCAAAACACACACAGGGGAGGCAGAAAAGAAGAGTTACTGTTCCCATTGGGTGATTCAATGGGGGGCGTGATTTCCACACCAATTGCATTGGCCAAAGGCCACTGCTATTGGTGTGAAAATTATGCAGAGAGTTGGCCCGCCCCCACTATGCAGCCCGCCCACCACTATCAAAGTCAGAAAAAAGCAAAATGGATGCCACTTGCTCCTACACCACAGACAAACACACATGCCCCACTCACACAGCACCAAACACACACACACGCCCCAATCACACATACAGCACCACACACACACACATACCCCACTCACACACACAGCACCACACACAGCACCACACACACACACAGCACCACACACATGCCCCACTCACGCACAGAGCACCACACACACACAGAGCACGAAACACACAGAAAGCCAGAAAGAAATATGGCTGACACACACACACACACACACACAGTCACTCACTCTGACTTCCAGTGGCCTCAGCAGGACCTGTAGTACAGCCACTGAAGGGTGCTGCATCACCAGGGGAACAAAATGGCATTCAAAGGGTTAAGGTAGGTCCTCATTGCTAAATTATTTCTTCACTGTCATCATTTGCCATACAACACAGAGGACAGGCAGCCATCAGGTACACACTTAACCCACTGACTGCCACAGGGTTGTGTATCAAGTTTTACACCTCAGAGAGTGTGTTTAAACCCCTCACACTGTAAACTTGCATTTTCCTCCCACTTCTCCTCCTTCCCCAGCCTATTACTAACACTTTTCCACATTTCTCTTAAGCCCCGCCCCTACTTGTGATTAAGCCCCATCCACTTTTAACCCAAGATTGCCCCATTTGCCTCTCCACATCAGCACCACATAACTCCCCTCCAGAGACTCCACAAATCAAAGTTCCCAGTTATGAATACACTTCCCACTGCTATTTAACTCTGATATGCCTCTCTATACCTTAACCCTGTGAGTGCCAGAGGGGTGCACAACTCATGCGCGCATGTGTTTCTGCGCATATATGTTGTGTGTGTGTGTAAATCTCTGTTACATATGTGGGTCCATGTGTGCATGTGTCTGTGTGTGTGTGCATGACTTTTGCATGTTTCTGCTGCTCACTGTGTGTATGTGTCTGCCTGTGTGTTGCATATGTCTGTGTTTATCAGTGTGTCTACATTTCACACACGTGTGCCAAACGGTCATTATATGACGGGCAATGCCGTCCCACGTTGGTAGTGTATATATATTTATATATATATATATATATATATATATATATATATATATGAGAGAAAACCTGCGTCCCCTACCCACACACCCAGGGGCGGCTGTAAGGAAGAGTTAGCCTGCCCCCTAACATCAGTCTTAACCCTTTGAGTGCCAGAGGGGTACGCATACATTGCAAAGTAATGGGTTGCCTACCTCTCTGGCACTCAAAGGGTTAACCCTCTCCTCCACAACTCACCTACTGCTACATCACATCTCTCCACTTACAACTCCTACAGTAAACAACTCATGGCACAATAATATAACCCACCAACCAGCAGCTCCCATTTTACTGGGGAGCCACACATTGATCACTTCTTTCAAAGAGCATACAAACTTCTGTTTCAACCCCCTGTCCCATAATGCACTGGGACATTCAGAGTCAGATTGGAATCAGGTGAGTGGAGTCAGCTGGGGAATAGGTTAGAACACACAGATCTTCAGTTTCCATGGTAAGAACTGGGGCTGATGGACTCACTTTGTTTCAAGGGGTTAAAGCCCCATTTATGTCAACACGATTTTCCTGAATTTTCAATTCAACCCTATGGTGTCAGTTTTTTTTGAGTTGCACCCTTTATCTTGATACATAAGGCCTATACAGTTATACTCTTACTTTTGGCTCTTGCAGCAGCTGACTGTGCACTGTGATCTGTGAGGCTGATGTACTAACACAAAGAGGAACAATTCATCTGTACCATACAGAACAAATACAATGCTTTGCTGACCTCTCTAGCGTTGAAGACGTTAAAACGCCCATTTAAATAAATGGGTATTGTTCCCTGTACTGCTGTTACTTTTCCACAAAATTTCACCACTTTCCTTAGTATATGAGCCTTACTATTTTGAAGCCTATTAGCTGTTAGGGGTCCCTGTACTGATCCCTTGCCTGCGGCCCATGGACATATAATCCGGATCTGTCCCAGCCAACCACCACGGCCCACTAATACAAGGAGCGCCCAACATGCGTCACTTAACCTTTTCACTGCCAGAGGACTATACAACTCATTACACAGCAATGTGTTGCGTACCTCTCTCACACTCAGAGTTAAAGTGCTTCACTACATCCAACTGCTACACTAGGTGTGTATAATGCAGTAACCCTACAGCCCTGTATTTCATGTCTACTTCACTGTCTATGTACAGTCATTTCTCCCCCTCACCCATTACTGTAACACTTCACTGTCCCTCTTCTCCTCAATCTCTCATCTCCTCCTCCCTTGTCACCCCCACACCATTTTACTCCCACATCACCATTACATTATCTATCACTGCATCTGTCACTTAACCCTCTGTCTGCCAACCTATTTCCGCAAATGTACTGCAGTATCCACTGCTGTAATCTAAATTATTCCTTTACTCACAAACATCTTCTCACTGTGACCTTCACCAAGTAACACAGCACACTCACTTCAGCTGTTAGGATACAGGGCTTTATTCATCAAGTAACACAGCACACTCACTTCAACTGTAAGGATACAGGGGCCTTATTCACCAAGTAACACAGCACACTCACTTCAACTGTAAGGATACAGGGCCTTACTCATCAAGTAACACAGCACACTCACTTCAAGTGTAAGGATACAGGGCCTTATTCACCAAGTAACACAGCACACTCACTTCAACTGTAAGGATACAGGTCCTTAGTCACCAAGTAACACAGCACACTGACTTCAACTGTAAGGATACAGGCCCTTATTCATCAAGTAACACAGCACACTCACTTCAACTGTAAGGATACATGGCCTTATTCATCAAGTAACACAGCACACTCACTTCAACTGTAAGGATACAGGGCCTTATTCATCAAGTAACACAGCTCACTCACTTCAACTGTAAGGATACAGGGCCTTTTTCATCAAGTAACACAGCTCACTCACTTCAACTGTAAGGATGCAGGGCCTCATTCATCAAGTAACACAGCACACTCACTTCAACTGTAAGCTTTCCAAGTACAAAAGGATACAGGGCCTTATTCATCAAGCTGAAGAGCTGCAATTAAAACCTTTTTTACAACTCTTATCAGCATATCTACATCACCACTGCATCTGTATCACGGTGCCCGTGATCCCTTTCTGTCAGTCTCATTTGTGGTGCTCTCCTATTGGCTGAGTAGGTTTGGCACGCCCCCGGTGACCTTTTTATACCCAGCCATTGACACCTGTCACTTGCCCTTTCGTGGTGTTCCTGAGCCAGTGTTGCTGTTGCTGTCTTCTGTGGATCCTGATTCCTGTGTACCGATTTGGCCTGTCCTGACTACGCTCCTGAGTTCCTGTTCCGTGTACCGACCCGGCTTGGCTGACGTTCCTGCTTGTGATTCATCTGGCTTGTCCGAGAACCACCTCCGTGTACCGATCCGGCCCGGCTGACTTCCTTCTCCGTGATCTGAACCAGCTTGTTCCTGAGACCTGCATGTACTGCTTCCTGCACCATTGTCGCCGCCACGACATTCTGACTTCCGCTGAGGCTGAGTACCGGACTGTGTGTATCTCTCCACAGTACTCCTTAGGTGTTGGCATTCTGTGCTGAGTCTCCGTTACCAACTGCTGAACTGTGCCTCCGTTTAGAGCCTTGATACTTGCAGAGCTTCTCTCATTCCAGCTAAGCTACTACTTCGAGCTGCTTAACCTGTTCAGTGCTGGCATACCTCTTGTGAGCCGTTATACTTCTAGCTGAGCCTATCCCTGGTTACCACTACTACTGCCGAGCTGCCCGCTTGTACGCTCATTTAGACAGCAGCTCCATCCTCCAACTAGCAGAGTAGTCGGTATTGATTACCGCTTCCGATGTGGCGCTATTGGCTTCAGTATTGTCTTTGGTTTACTCCCATGGGGGCTATTGGTTCACCTCTTGTGCAGCACAGAGTGGCCTCCAGTGTACGCCCGTGGGGGCTTTTGGCTTAAGCTCTTGCAGGTTTCTCCGGTATACGCCTGTGGGGGATAAAGACATGAAGCACTGTATTGCTGGTTTCCTCTATTACGCCCGTGGGGGCTATGCACCGCTATCATCTAAGGAAGTACTGATTGTGCCTTCAACCTCCTGTGCATTACCATCTGCAGATATATCACCACCTTGGGCATGCCAAACTCCATTATTGAGACTGACTTTGTTGTATTAACCCTTGAGTAGCCTGGCTACTGTTTCCATCAGTAAAGTTACCATTACTTTCCTGTTCACCTACTGCCTTGTTATTGCTATTGCTCGCTTTCCCTATTGTTGCCTGTAGAGGGCATTCCTTGTTATTTTTTTATTTTAATAAACTGTGTTTTATTTTACCAGCTGGTCTGAGTGTCTTGAAAACCGTTACAATCTGTCACACAATGTCTACATATGTGACATACCATATATATATATGAAAGGAAGTTCCGATTTACTTTATCTTATGAGAAATAAACAAGCCGTGTTCAGTTTTTTACAAAAAATTAAAAACTATATAAGTTATATTAAAAACGGGACAAAATTGATTGACTATATTGTAGCCCACTGCCTCTGCTTTGATGTCACCCGGGTGAAAGAACCCTAAAAAGTTGTTAATATATATATATTTTTTTCTTTAAATAGGGGACATCCAATTTTTCCCAAGGGCCAGATTAAAATTAAAAAAATGTAGGAACAGATAATGTTAAATAATGCAATGGCATTACAAAATAAAAACATTCCCATGGACACAAAATGTGGGATGCTATGGCCATGGTGGACAACAGGGGGGGGGCCTAGTGCCATATGTTACCCTCAGAGGCTCCTCCTTTGGCCTTCGGTCTAGATCAGTGGTTCTCAACCCGTGCTCTCAGTGGCTACTAACAGGCCAGGATTTTAGAATTTCCCTTTAAGAGCACAGGTGAGTTAATCAATACGATCAACACACTTGTGTTCTAGCAGGGAAATTCCTAAGTCCTGGCCTGTTAGTGGCCACTGAGGACATGGGCTGAGAACCTCTGCTGTATAGTATACAGTCTGCATGTGTCTGTGTATAAGGACTGAGGGCACGGGTTGAGAACCTCTGCTGTATAGTATACAGTCTGCATGTGTCTGTGTATAAGGACTGAGGGCACGGACTGAGAACCTCTGCTGTATAGTATACAGTCTGCATGTGTCTGTGTATAAGGACTGAGGGCACGGACTGAGAACCTCTGGTCTAGATTTTAGTAAAGTGGAAAGAAGAAATAAGTTCCCTCTACGCCATCAAACACACATACCCTATTATCACCCCAAAAAAGCAGCATACACCCTCTTTAGTTTTCCTCGGTGTACCACCCCTTACACTGATCTACCTTAACACCTAGAACTGTATTTATAATGTGCGGCCCTTTGGTTGACTTGAGGGCCATTAATGTGACTCTTGGGGTTAATACAGCTGCAGGTCACTGTTGCATGGATACCGTATACAATCTATCGGTAAGCTATTTTTTACAACCTACATTTACATATTAACCCTTTGGGTGCCAGATTGGTATGCGATACCTCTTTGGCCCTCAAAGG
The DNA here is from genome assembly GCA_037306005.1 of Rhinophrynus dorsalis. Taxonomy (NCBI): domain Eukaryota; kingdom Metazoa; phylum Chordata; class Amphibia; order Anura; family Rhinophrynidae; genus Rhinophrynus; species Rhinophrynus dorsalis. The sequence goes on along the minus strand of JBBDGT010000049.1, from coordinate 288,007 downwards.
GTTTAACATTAAATATCTGCTTCATTTTATGTTTTGCTACAATCCACATTTAATTGAAGTTGTGTGATGCACCATATTGACCGTGATCATGGGTTGCAAGTAGTTCCAAGGCCTTCGTTTGGGGACCCGTTTTTAACCCCTTAACGACCCATGACGTGCCAGGACCGTCATGGGAAGATTTGACTTAAGGACCCATGACGGTCCTGGTACGTCATGGGTTAAATGATAGCAGCGCTCCTCCGTGCACGCTGCTATCATCAATTCCCAGCTGAGACTGAACGCTCTGGGACTGGAGCATTCAGTCTCAGCTACTTTCACAAGTGCCGGGTCATGGGATCGCTGCAGCAGCGATCCCATGTACCAGCATTGTGAAATAATGAATGAGGAAGTGTTCTATACTGCCTCTAGTGTCTGTTCTCAGCCATCTGTCCCTTGCTATCAAAGTAAGGGACAGAGAAGCAGAGAGGAGACACCTAGTGGACAAATAAAATGCAGCAGGTGGGGGTATTAACCCCATCGCAACAATGGACTTACCAGGTATGTTACGCAAAAATGTCACTTAGTGACAGAGGACGTACATGGTAAGTCCCGGAAGTCATTCACTAGAATGGCTTTAAAAAAAACCCCATTGTTAAGTGACGGCCGAGTGTGCGCGCGGCCGGTCACTAAGGGATTAACCCCTTCACTGCTGTGCTGGAGGCTGGCTAAATGCAGGTCCATTTTTGACCTGCTAAAAGTAACTTTTGTTGTTTTTTTTTGTTTGTTTGTTTGTTTGTTTTTTTTAAAAAAACACACCACTTGTTTTTTATTTAAATAAAATAAAAAAAAAATGTCAATTACCAAAATAGGAAGTGTGATTGTTGTGGAGCCATGTAATACATTTATACACACCATCAAATGTCATCAATAAAAAAGTGGGAAAATGGGGGGGGGGACCACTTAAATCTGCCCATTTTGTAGGTATGCCTGAGGGGTCATACCTTTCATGCAGTGTCCATAATATTTAACCCATTATGCCGAAATGATCCCAAGAGAAAAAAATGGCTTTTTTAACGTTTTTTTTACTGTTTTATTTAAGTTTACTAAAATAAATGGTGGGCTATCCATATAAGTGTGGTCTCAAATGAAAGCCCTAATTGTGTGTAAAAAAACGTTATATAATTTCCATGGGTAAAATAAAGTACTTAGAGGGAAAACACTGTTGAACAAAGACATAGTCAGAATTGCTCTGGTCCTTAAGTGAAAGCGACCTCAGATTTTCCCGGTCCTTAAGGGGTTAATTAGACTCTCACTGTGCACATTTATAAAAGAACAATTTACAGATTGAGGCAAATTTCTTTTCCATTTGCAATTTATTTTATGATACATTAATAAGAAATATAAATATTAGAAACAACAAAAAAATAAAAAAGATTAGTGGAAAAAAATGTTAGGGACCCAAAGGATATTATTAAAAAACAGTTCCAAAAGGTCATCAATGTGTATATATTATTAATGTTTTTGTTTTTTTTATCACAATAAATATAAAAAAAATATATATTTATTTTAAAAAAGGTTTTAATTTTTCTGAGATTTTTCCTTCATTTTGAATTCACTTGATACATATTAGATAGTTGCCAAAATGAAATTGCTTCTATAAACATTAGCGAGATACTGATACATTTATCTTGGTATATGCTAAATCAGATAATTGTTCTGTGACTAGAATGCCTCCCTTTTTCTTTTCACATTGATTCTTATCTCATGTTGTCTGTTTACCTTAAAGGGATAGTAATGTTTCATAATAAAAGCAGCTCTAATTAATCATCATAGTATTTGGACTTTGGAGAGTGTTATTTCAGTTCTGTCAGAATTTTAGTACAAGAGTAATTCAATGACAAAGTATCCCCCTCCCACCCCTTTTACTGATGTAACACTGCTCAGCCAGATCAGAAGGGAGATGCCCAGGTAGACTGCAGAGAGGGACAATCTTCAATTAAGATAAGGGAAAAACCTGAAAAACTTGTCAAGGGAGGCAGGGTTTTCATTGTTCTCATAGGAAGAAGATTGTCCCCTTCTGTTATCTGTCTGGTCTATGGACTGGATTCCACATCTGAGAAGAGATGGCTTACACTAGGTAAAAGGGGCGGGAGGGGAAACTTTGCTTGTGAATATCTCTTATACCATAAAGGATTGAGAGATAAGACTTATATCATTCTTCGTGTTTTTTTTAATGCCTACAAAATAAAATAAAGTTAAAATGAAGTATTACTATCCCTTTAACCACCCATTTTACTCATTATGAGTATGTATAAGCAAATAGGGGTCAGATTGTCTATGCAGCCACAGGAAGGTGTGAGTAGCAAGTTTTACGGTTCATGCATCAAATAATTTTCATAAATGCTTGCAAAGAGTACATTATATTTAAGGAATAGTAGTCTTTATTTGGATTTGGATGAGCGCAGTTGAGCATCTCTGATTTCTTCTATCTATTTGCAAATTTCTCTTGGGGCTAGTCACCCTAAGGGTAATGGGGATATCCAGACGTGGACCCCTTGCTCACAAGTACCTAGAGGGATCAACTGCACCTCACTGATGGGACTCAACAAGGCTGAAACGTACTTCTGGGAATGGCTGCTTCCCTTGTTCAGAGAAGAAATGTCTGGCATTTTGTGGCTGGACTGGCATATTGGTAAGACCTGTATGATATGTGTGACGGCCCCTCCGCGGCAGTCACCCGCCCCTGTAGCATTAGGGGGGCGTCTACCAGGTCATTTACACCGGACCGGCCTGAGGGGACCACTGGACAGACCTGGGCCATTTGCCATTGGATCTAGCTGCACCACCCAGAGGAGTAGCGGTCAACCAGATTGGAAGACCTCCAGGTGCAGCAAGCCCAATGGAGAGCAGTGACCTGGGTAGGGACTCGCACTTCTACCCACTGGAACAGGTAACTGTATCGTCCCCTCTGCCTTTGTCTGGGGAACAGGGTCAGTACCCTCTGCAACAAATACACCTCCTCCAGCCAGGAACTCACCCCTCTGCTCTGGAAAACCCCCACCACCTTTAACAAGATACTTTTGGCTATACAGACCTGGTGTGATCAATCCCTACCTTCCCAATTTTTTTTTTTGCATAAAAAACTTTATTTACAAAAACAAAACATACACATCACAAAAACAAAACATTACTGTTTCAGTAGTAGTTACTGCTCTATTTAAAGCAACTCCATCTGCACATAGGACTGCTACATCATCCATGTAGCCTAGAACTGTGGCTTGACAACCTCCACTTCATGGCATTGTGACTCCTCTAACCACTTTGTCCTTTTGCAAAGCTAGAATCAAGAGCTCAATTGCGCCCACAAACAGCATTGGGGACAATGGATGTCCTTGCCTGACACCAGAGGACACGTGTATGCTATCATACACCAACCATTCACTACAATCTTACTCTCAGCATTCCTATACATAGACATTATCATCTTAATAAAGACTTCTGAAAAACCCATTGCTACCCACAAAACCTAAACATCTGCTTCAGGAGTAGGGCAAAAACATCTAAAGTTATTGAAATGGAATACCAGGCCTTTCACAGCCTTCATTTAACTTGTGGTGACATGCATATAACAAAATATAATAATATACAGAAGACAAGACATACAACAAAGATAACAGGGTATAACAATTTTGGGGTGTAGGACGGGGAGTATAATGAAAACACTGTAGATTAACTGAAGGTCCCAGAATGCAACAGTGCCATATTTGCATACTTGCATGGGACACAGCAATGCTGCAATGTAGGTCACCAACCAATAGATGGCAGTGCATAGCACAATGCTGCAATGCAAGGTTCAACCAATAGATGGCAGTGCATAGCACAATGCTGGAATACAAGGTTCAACCAACAGATGGCGAAGCTGAGTTCAAAGGACTTGAGATAGGAAACATCCATAGCAGATGTATTGCTGGAATGCCCATGTAATCCCACAGTCTTCATATATCACAGGAACATGAAAGCTTAACCTCCTGTTTCTTAACAATATGCTTCAGAATATTTCTTCTCTGTGTCTGGCATTTGTGAGCTAAAAGAGATTGCACTCTGGGTGTGAGGACACAGTCCCAGTGAGATTTTGCATACACTTGCAATCTCATGAGTCTAGTTGAGCATCTGTGACTTCTTCTATCTATATGCAAATTGCTCTTGGGGTTAGACACCCTAAGGGTAATGGGGGCATCCCTTGCTCACAGGTGACTCAAGGGGTCATATGTACATCACCAACAAGGCTGAAATGTGTGTCCGCTGCTCTTGTTCACAGAAGAAGTGTCTGGCATTTTGTGGCTGGACTGTCATATTGGCTGGACCAGTATGATATGTTTCAGAATGTTTCTTCTCTGTGTATGGCTTTTACTTACTGCTGGAAGATATTTTATTCAAAAGTTATTAAGGGACAATCTTTTTTTATTATTAGATTACAATGTCCAGTTTTGGCCACCAGGCAGTGCTTCTACTCTCAGTTACTATGGAGGACTATAGTCTGTGACTTGAGTTCTCCCTTAGATTGTATTGTTAATAAAAAGTTGCCTTTTGCATATTAATAAAAATGACCATATTCAATCAATTCTGTGTGACCTCGTTCTCCAAAACTGATCTTTAATTAGTGTAGGCTATCATATCCCATACCTCCCAACGTTGCACATTGCCAAAGAGGAACACTTGTGTTTTAGGGGGGTGTTTCTGGGGGCGTGGCTGGTGGGCGGGACATTACCAGGAATTTTTAAGCTATTTCATGACCTATTGTCACCTCCTTGTGTAACCTAATAAATGATTTAGAACAAGACCAAATTATTTTATGTACACAGACTAATTCATAAACACATATACAGACATTTAAACAAACAATAATGTGAGTTTTATTGCTGTGGAGCAATGTGATACACTTATATATACACCACACAGTCTGATCTTCTAAAAAGAGGGACATCAGGGTGGGACAGAGGGTTTTAGGTCTAAAAGAGGGACTGTCCCTCCTAAAGAGGGACGCTTGGGAGATATGATATCTATGGATTCAGGATTCTAGGTCCTCAAACTCTTCCTTCCTAAGGACACTTCAGAAGGAGGATTTTGGAATCATGGCATCAAGTTGCAAACAATCATGGCTTCCTCCATAGACATGATATACAGTAATAAATAAAGATTAATTTTGGGAACACAATCCAAGTAGAATTGATTCCTAGTGACCATTAGAGTATTGTGCCCAGATTAAGGTAAGTGTGCATATGTGCGGTTATTATTAGGGTGTTAGTGTTCCTTTAATATTAACCCCTTGCATGCAAGAGATGCCTGTCATGTGTCTAGCATCCAAGGTGATTAGGAAACATCAAAGCATTTTTTCTGATTAGAGAAGGACCCACACCCACAGACATCCTGACTCCCTCTATACAGAATATATGACAAGTCATGCTGCCCCCAGTCTGGGGCATGGAGGGAAACCTGACACCCTCCAGCTGTTGAGGACTACATATCCCATCATCGCTGGACAGCCAATAGCTGGAGGGAGTCAAGTTCTCTGCCCCATAAGTCTTTGAGGGTTACATTTGCCCAACAGAAAGAGTCCGAGGAGGTTCTGGCATCTGTGCCGCTGTGCGGGGGAAAGTAAGGGCCTCTTGTTTATTAAACAAAAGGGTCATTCAGTCCCCCATCGTCCTCCTCTCTATGGGATCAGTCTTTCTGACCGTGGGACACAGAATTACTGTCATGTTTTAGCATAAAAGGAAAATCGTTCCATCCACAAAACATTCCACTGCACAATGCACATTATTCCCTGTGTCCGGCTCTCTGTCCACTCACGACGTCTTAACTCTTTTATGCCCTATATCAGACTTAGGCAGCATTTGGCTCTACAGCTGATTGGGATGATGGGAGCTGTAGTCTACAACAGAGCTGCTGTTTTCCTACTGACCCCATTCACTATTTAAACACTATATTATCCAGGAGATAAGTGCAACATTATATGGTCCAGGGAGGAAGGATTCAGGACACACAAGAGTGAAGTTGTGGGTTTGTTAATGAATATGGTGGGGTTTTGGTATTATGGGAAATTAACCCTTTGAGTGCAGAGGGGAACGCAGTGCGCTGCAAAGCAATGCAGTACTTACGCCTCTCGCACTCAAAGGGTTAAATGACCACTGACACCACCTAATCATAACCCTCCCTTGCTTTGTTCTGGGCAGAAAATTCTAATGAATGAATTGTACCAGGATCGGTTCTTCAAAATTAGCATTGATCTCACACCTACAGCGGTGGACATTATGCTTTTACCAAGAGCACAAACCCCTCCCACTGAATTCATCTTAAAAGGTCTTAATTGGTGGTATATGGTGCCCTGGGGGTTATGCACTAAGGTATGATAAAGAGGTGATAAAGTGGAAATAAAGAGGAGATGATAAAATTGTATTGCATTGGCTCCATAGAATAACATAGGAAATGGAGAAGAGATATCACTGGAGAAATTATCTCCACTTCATCATCTCTCTATTACACCTTAGACCCAAATCCCTGTCCTTCTGTCCCACCCTGGTGTCCCTGTGTTTAGGAGATCAGACTGTGTGATGTGTGTATAGAAGTGTATCACCCTGGTGTCCCTGTGTTTAGGAGATCAGACTGTGTGGTGTGTATAGAAGTGTATCACCCTGGTGTCCCTGTGTGTAGGAGATCAGACTGTGTGGTGTGTATATAAGTGTATCACCCTGGTGTCCCTGTGTGTAGGAGATCAGACTGTGTGGTGTGTATATAAGTGTATCACCCTGGTGTCCCTGTGTTTAGGAGATCAGACTGAGTGGTGTGTATAGAAGTGTATCACCCCGGTGTCCCTGTGTTTAGGAGATCAGACTGTGTGATGTGTGTATAGAAGTGTACCACCCTGGTGTCCCTGTGTTTAGGAGATCAGACTGTGTGGTGTGTATAGAAGTGTATCACCCTGGTGTCCCTGTGTGTAGGAGATCAGACTGTGTGGTGTGTATATAAGTGTATCACCCTGGTGTCCCTGTGTTTAGAAGATCAGACTGTGTGGTGTGTATAGAAGTGCATCACCCTGGTGTCCCTGTGTTTAGAAGATCAGACTGTGTGGTGTGTATATAAGTGTATCACCCTGGTGTCCCTGTGTTTAGGAGATCAGACTGTGTGGTGTGTATATAAGAGTATCACCCTGGTGTCGCTGTGTTTAGGAGATCAGACTGTGTGGTGTGTGTATATAAGTGTATCACCCTGGTGTCCCTGTGTTTAGGAGATCAGACTGTGTGGTGTGTATAGAAGTGTATCACCCTGGTGCCCCTGTGTTTAGGAGATCAGACTGTGTGGTGTGTATAGAAGTATATCACCCTGGTGTCCCTGTGTTTAGGAGATCAGACTGTGTGGTGTGTATAGAAGTGTATCACCCTGGTGTCCCTGTGTTTAGGAGATCAGACTGTGTGGTGTGTATAGAAGTGTATCACCCTGGTGTCCCTGTGTTTAGGAGATCAGACTGTGTGGTGTGTATATAAGTGTATCACCCTGGTGTCCCTGTGTTTAGGAGATTAGACTGTGTGGTGTGTATAGAAGTGTATCACCCTGGTGTCCCTGTGTTTAGGAGATCAGACTGTGTGGTGTGTATAGAAGTATATCACCCTGGTGTCCCTGTGTTTAGGAGATCAGACTGTGTGGTGTGTATAGAAGTGTATCACCCTGGTGTCCCAGTGTTTAGGAGATCAGACTGTGTGGTGTGTATATAAGACAGTGTGTATAAGACATAAAATAAAATGTCTTGGTCGGTATTCAAATGTCCTACCGGCATTAAGCACAAAACTGGTGTTGTGTCCAAACGTTCGTTTTGTGCATTAAGTTCCCAAAACGCTGCTAAATAATGGCAGCATTGGGAACTTAAAAGTAAAAAGGCTAACGATCGGTGCCTGACATACTGCCAAGCATTGATCTTTAGCTAAAGTGTCTTACACTTACCTGTCATCCACTGTCTGTCTCCGTTCCTTCTTCCCTTCTATCTTCTTGCTGTAAAAATAACAGACAAGTATAAGGACCATATATAAATATCCGCCACACATATACATAGTTTAACCCCCTGAGTGCAAGAGGGGTACGCAACACATTGCAAAGCAATGTTTTAATAATAATAACTAGCATTTATATAGCGCCTTTCTCCCAGTGGGACTCAAAGTGCTGTCAGCGCACATTCTCGGAATTAACCAAATCGGCAGCTGAAATAATAGGTGTTATGATTACCCAATCAATGGTACTCATTTATCAACCTCGGAAGGATGAAGGGCTGAGTTGGCCCTGCTGGGATTCGAACCTGCAATCCTGAGGTTGAATAGACTCCATAGTCAGGGAATTTACCACTGAGCTATCTCACCGGTGTTGTGTACTTCTCTGGGGCTAAAAAGGGTTGCAGTATGCAGTAGTGTGACAGGTTTTCAATATAAATATGCACCCAATGCATAGTACATTCCTCCACGTTAATCCAACTAAATCATATTGCCATAAGAAAAGATCCCAAAATTAAACATAGCTTTTTAAAATGTAAACACTGCCTCCGCGTACTCCCCTCTTCTCATGTGCATGGGTTGATGCCCGCTCCAGTGGAACAAGGCTGGTGTGTCAGACAGTGTATGTGTGGTCTGTGACTACTAATAGAACAAGACTGGGGTGTCACAGTGTATGTGTGGGTCTGTGACTACTAATAGAACAAGGCTGGGGTGTCAGTGTATGTGTGGGTCTGTGACTACTAATAGAACAAGGCTGGGGTGTCAGACAGTGTATGTGTGGGTCTGTGACTACTAATAGAACAAGACTGGTGTGTCAGTGTGTGTGTGAGTCTGTGACTACTAATAGAACAAGACTGGGGTGTCACAGTGTATGTGTGGGTCTGTGACTACTAATAGAACAAGGCTGGGGTGACAGTGTATGTGTGGGTCTGTGACTACTAATAGAACAAGACTGGGGTGTCACACAGTGTATGTGTGGGTCTGTGACTACTAATAGAACAAGACTGGGGTGTCACACAGTGTATGTGTGGGTCTGTGACTACTAATAGAACAAGACTGGGGTGTCACACAGTGTATGTGTGGGTCTGTGACTACTAATAGAACAAGACTGGGGTGACAGTGTATGTGTGGGTCTGTGACTACTAATAGAACAAGACTGGGGTGTCACACAGTGTATGTGTGGGTCTGTGACTACTAATAGAACAAGACTGGGGTGTCACACAGTGTATGTGTGGGTCTGTGACTACTAATAGAACAAGACTGGGGTGTCACACAGTGTATGTGTGGGTCTGTGACTACTAATAGAACAAGACTGGTTTGTCGCACAGTGTATGTGTGGGTCTGTGACTACTAATAGAACAAGGCTGAGGTGTCACACAGTGTATGTGTGGGCCTGTGACTACTAATAGAACAAGACTGGGGTGTCACAGTGTATGTGGGTCTGTGACTACTAATAGAACAAGACTGGGGTGTCACACAGTGTATGTGTGGGTCTGTGACTACTAATAGAACAAGACAGGGGTGTCAGTGTATGTGTGGGTCTGTGACTACTAATAGAACAAGACTGGGGTGTCAGACAGTGTATATGTGGGTCTGTGACTACTAATAGAACAAAACTGGGGTGTCAGACAGTGTATGTGGGTCTGTGACTACTAATAGATTAAGACTGGGGTGTGACACAGTGTATATGTGGGTCAGTGACTACTAATAGAACAAGACTGGGGTGTCACACAGTGTATGTTTGGTCTGTGACTACTAATAGAACAAGACTGGGGTGTTAGACTGTGTATGTGATGGTCTGTGACTACTAATAGAACAAGACTGGGGTGTCACAAAGTGTATGTGTGAGTCTGTGACTACTAATAGAACAAGACTGGGGTGTGACACAGTGTATGTGTGGGTCTGTGACTACTAATAGAACAAGGCTGGGGTGTCACAAAGTGTATGTGTGGGTCTGTGACTACTAATAGAACAAGACTGGGGTGTTAGACAGTGTATGTGTGGGTCTGTGACTACTAATAGAACAAGGCTGTGGTGTCAGACAGTGTATGTGTGGGTCTGTGACTACTAATAGAACAAGGCTGTGGTGTCAGACAGTGTATGTGTGGGTCTGTGACTACTAATAGAACAAGACTGGGGTGTCACAAAGTGTATGTGTGAGTCTGTGACTACTAATAGAACAAGACTGGGGTGTCATACAGTGTATGTTTGGTCTGTGACTACTAATAGAACAAGACTGGGGTGTTAGACAGTGTATGTGATGGTCTGTGACTACTAATAGAACAAGGCTGGGGTGTCACAAAGTGTATATGTGGGTCAGTGACTACTAATAGAACAAGACTGGGGTGTCACACAGTGTATGTGTGGGTCTGTGACTACTAATAGAACAAGGCTGGGGTATCACAGTGTATGTGTGGGTCTGTGACTACTAATAGAACAAGACTGGGGTGTCAGTGTATGTTTGGTCTGTGACTACTAATAGAACAAGACTGGAGTGTCAGTGTATGTGTGGGCCTGTGACTACTAATAGAACAAGACTGGGGTGTTAGACAGTGTATGTGATGGTCTGTGACTACTAATAGAACAAGGCTGGGGTGTCACAAAGTGTATGTGTGAGTCTGTGACTACTAATAGAACAAGACTGGGGTGTCAGACAGTGTATGTGTGGGTCTGTGACTACTAATAGAACAAGGCTGGGGTATCACAGTGTATGTGTGGGTCTGTGACTACTAATAGAACAATACTGGGGTGTCACACAGTGTATGTCTGGTTCTGTGACTACTAGTAGAACAAGACTGGGGTGTCAGTGTTTGTGTGGGTCTGTGACTACTAATAGAACAAGGCTGGGGTGTCAGACAGTGTATGTGTGGGTCTGTGACTACTAATAGAACAAGACTGGGGTGTCAGACAGTGTATTTGTGGTCTGTGACTACTAATAGAACAAGGCTGGGGTGTCACAAAGTGTATGTGTGAGTCTGTGACTACTAATAGAACAAGACTGGGGTGTCATACAGTGTATGTTTGGTCTGTGACTACTAATAGAACAAGACTGGGGTGTCAGTGTATGTGTGGATCTGTGACTACTAATAGAACAAGACTGGGGTGACAGTGTATGTGTGGGTCTGTGACTACTAATAGAACAAGACTGGGGTGTCAGACAGTGTATGTGTGGGTCTGTGACTACTAATAGAACAAGACTGGGGTGTCAGACAGTGTATGTGTGGGTCTGTGACTACTAATAGAACAAGACTGGGGTGTCACACAGTGTATGTGTGGGTCTGTGACTACTAATAGAACAAGACTGGGGTGTCACACAGTGTATGTGTGGTCTGTGACTACTAATAGATTAAGACTGGGGTGTGACACAGTGTATATGTGGGTCAGTGACTACTAATAGAACAAGACTGGGGTGTCACACAGTGTATGTTTGGTCTGTGACTACTAATAGAACAAGACTGGGGTGTCACACAGTGTATGTGTGGGTCTGTGACTATTAATAGAACAAGGCTGGGGTGTCAGACAGTGTATGTGTGGTTCTGTGACTACTAATAGAACAAGACTGGGGTATCAGGCAGTGTATGTGTGTGTCTGTGACTACTAATAGAACAAGGCTGGGGTGTCAGACAGTGTATGTGTGGTTCTGTGACTACTAATAGAACAAGGCTGGGGTGTCAGTGTATGTGTGTGTCTGTGACTACTAATAGAACAAGGCTGTGGTGTCACACAGTGTATATGTGTGGTCTGTGACTACTAATAGAACAAGACTGGAGTGTCAGTGTATGTGTGGGCCTGTGACTACTAATAGAACAAGGCTGAGGTGTCAGTGTATGTGTGGGTCTGTGACTACTAATAGAACAAGACTGGGGTGTCACACAGTGTATGTGTGGGTCTGTGACTACTAATAGAACAAGCCTGGGGTGTCACACAGTGTATATGTGGGTCTGTGACTACTAGTAAAACAGGACTGGGGTGTCAGTGTATGTGTGGGTCTGTGACTACTAATAGAACAAGACTGGGGTGTCAGTGTATGTGTGGGTCTGTGACTACTAATAGAACAAGGCTGAGGTGTCACACAGTGGATATGTGGGTCAGTGACTACTAATAGAAGAAGACTGGGGTGTCACACAGTGTATGTTTGGTCTGTGACTACTAATAGAACAAGACTGGGGTGTTAGACAGTGTATGTGATGGTCTGTGACTACTAATAGAACAAGGCTGGGGTGTCACAAAGTGTATGTGTGAGTCTGTGACTACTAATAGAACAAGACTGGGGTGTCACACAGTGTATGTTTGGTCTGTGACTACTAATAGAACAAGGCTGAGGTGTCACACAGTGTATGTGTGGGTCTGTGACTACTAATAGAACAAGACTGGGGTGTCACAGTGTATGTGTGGGCCTGTGACTACTAATAGAACAAGACTGAGGTGTGACACATTGTATGTGTGAGTCTGTGACTACTAATAGAACAAGACTGGGGTGTTAGACAGTGTATGTGATGGTCTGTGACTACTAATAGAACAAGGCTGGGGTGTCACAAAGTGTATATGTGGGTCAGTGACTACTAATAGAACAAGACTGGGGTGTCACACAGTGTATGTTTGGTCTGTGACTACTAATAGAACAAGACTGGGGTGTTAGACAGTGTATGTGATGGTCTGTGACTACTAATAGAACAAGGCTGGGGTGTCACAAAGTGTATGTGTGAGTCTGTGACTACTAATAGAACAAGACTGGGGTGTCACACAGTGTATGTTTGGTCTGTGACTACTAATAGAACAAGACTGGGGTGTTAGACAGTGTATGTGATGGTCTGTGACTACTAATGGAACAAGGCTGGGGTGTCACAAAGTGTATATGTGGGTCAGTGACTACTAATAGAACAAGGCTGGGGTGTCACACAGTGTATGTTTGGTCTGTGACTACTAATAGAACAAGACTGGAGTGTCAGTGTATGTGTGGGTCTGTGACTACTAATAGAACAAGACTGGGGTGTTAGACAGTGTATGTGATGGTATGTGACTACTAATAGAACAAGGCTGGGGTATCACAGTGTATGTGTGGGTCTGTGACTATTAATAGAAGAAGACTGGGGTGTCACACAGTGTATGTCTGGTTCTGTGACTACTAATAGAACAAGACTGGGGTGTCAGTGTATGTGTGGGTCTGTGACTACTAATAGAACAAGACTGGGGTGTCAGTGTATGTGTGGGTCTGTGACTACTAACAGAACAAGACTGGGGTGTCACACAGTGTATGTGTGGGTCTGTGACTACTAATAGAACAAGACTGCGGTGTCAGACAGTGTATGTGTGGGTCTGTGACTACTAATAGAACAAGACTGGGGTGTCACACAGTGTATGTGTGGGTCTGTGACTACTAATAGAACAAGACTGGGGTGACAGTGTATGTGTGGGTCTGTGACTACTAATAGAACAAGACTGGGGTGTCAGACAGTGTATGTGTGGGTCTGTGACTACTAATAGAACAAGACTGGGGTGTCACACAGTGTATGTGTGGGTCTGTGACTACTAATAGAACAAGACTGGGGTGTCACACAGTGTATGTGTGGTCTGTGACTACTAATAGAACAAGAGTGGGGTGTCACACGGTGTATGTGTGGGTCTGTGACTACTAATAGATTAAGACTGGGGTGTGACACAGTGTATATGTGGGTCAGTGACTACTAATAGAACAAGACTGGGGTGTCACACAGTGTATGTTTGGTCTGTGACTACTAATAGAACAAGACTGGGGTGTCACACAGTGTATGTGTGGGTCTGTGACTACTAATAGATTAAGACTGGGGTGTGACACAGTGTATATGTGGGTCAGTGACTACTAATAGAACAAGACTGGGGTGTCACACAGTGTATGTTTGGTCTGTGACTACTAATAGAACAAGACTGGGGTGTCACACAGTGTATGTGTGGGTCTGTGACTATTAATAGAACAAGGCTGGGGTGTCAGACAGTGTATGTGTGGTTCTGTGACTACTAATAGAACAAGACTGGGGTATCAGGCAGTGTATGTGTGTGTCTGTGACTACTAATAGAACAAGGCTGTGGTGTCACACAGTGTATATGTGTGGTCTGTGACTACTAATAGAACAAGACTGGAGTGTCAGTGTATGTGTGGGCCTGTGACTACTAATAGAACAAGGCTGAGGTGTCAGTGTATGTGTGGTCTATGACTACTAATAGAACAAGACTGGGGTGTCAGACAGTGTATGTGTGGGTCTGTGACTACTAATAGAACAAGACTGGTGTGTCACACAGTGTATGTGTGGGTCTGTGACTACTAATAGAACAAGACTGAGGTGTCACACAGTGTATGTGTGGGTCTGTGACTACTAATAGAACAAGACTGGGGTGTCACACAGTGTATGTGTGGGTCTGTGACTACTAATAGAACAAGGCTGTGGTGTCACACAGTGTATGTGTGGGTCTGTGACTACTAATAGAACAAGCCTGGGGTGTCACACAGTGTATATGTGGGTCTGTGACTACTAGTAAAACAAGACTGGGGTGTCAGTGTATGTGTGGGTCTGTGACTACTAATAGAACAAGACTGGGGTGTCAGTGTATGTGTGGGTCTGTGACTACTAATAGAACAAGGCTGGGGTGTCAGACAGTGTATGTGTGGTCTGTGACTACTAATAGAACAAGACTGGGGTGTCACACAGTGTATGTGTGGATCTGTGACTACTAATAGAACAAGGCTGGGGTGTCACACAGTGTATGTGTGGGTCTGTGACTACTAATAGAACAAGACTGGAGTGTCAGTGTATGTGTGGGCCTGTGACTACTAATAGAACAAGACTGGGGTGTTAGACAGTGTATGTGATGGTCTGTGACTACTAACAGAACAAGGCTGGGGTGTCATACACTTTCCTAAGTGGAAATGTCCAAATTGGGCCCAAAGTGTCAGAATTTTGTGTGGCCACCATTATTTTCCAGTATTGCCTTAACCCTCTTAGGCATGGAGTTCACCAGAGCTTCACAGGTTGCCACTGGAGTCCTCTTCCACTCCTCCATGACGACATCACGGAGCTGGTGGATGTAAGAGACCTTGCACTCCACCACTATCACGGTGCCCGTGATTTGCTGCAGTTACTTGTCTGTCACCAGTAGGGGGCTTCTATTGGCTGTCTGCAGATAGCCCGCCTCTTATTGACTATTTAAACCTGGATTGGGCACCCTTTGAGTGCCCTTTTGTGTTGTTTCTGACCTTCTTGCTATCACTATGCTAGTGATAGCTGGGCCTCTGTTCCAGTGTTCCTGAGTTCCTGATCTCATGTGTTCCTGAGTTCCTGATCTCTACTGTTCCAGTGTTTCCTGCATGCTGAAGTACTTCCAGTCCTGGTTCCGGCCTAGTCTCTGGTGTTGCAGTTCCTGCTGAACTTCTCTGCTGTTTTCTGACCTGACTGATCGTTGCTGGTTCCTGTCATCTCATCACCTGTCTTCAGTATCCTGGCGACCTTCTGCCTGGTCGCGTTGGTGACATTGCTACAATTCCGTGTTGGTCCCAGCGTGCGGACGCTGGTTTGCTCCTAAGCCTTGCGGCTATACGAACTCACTTGTTACACCAGTGTGCGGTCACTGGTTTGCTCCAAAGCCTATCAGCTATACAAATCTGTGTTGGTCCCAGCGTGCGGACGCTGGTTTGCTCCTAAGCCTTGCGGCTATACAAACTCGCTTGTTACACCAGTGTGCGGTCACTGGTTTGCTCCAAAGCCTATCAGCTATACAATTCTGTGTTGGTCCCAGCGTGCGGACGCTGGTTTGCTCCTAAGCCTTGCGGCTATACAAACTCACTTGTTACACCAGTGTGCGGTCACTGGTTTGCTCCAAAGCCTTTCAGCTATACAAATCTGTGTTGGTCCCAGCGTGCGGACGCTGGTTTGCTCCTAAGCCTTGCGGCTATACAAACTCACTTGTTACACCAGTGTGCGGTCACTGGTTTGCTCCAAAGCCTATCAGCTATACAAATCTGTGTTGGTCCCAGCGTGCGGACGCTGGTTTGCTCCTAAGCCTTGCGGCTATACAAACTCACTTGTTACACCAGTGTGCGGTCACTGGTTTGCTCCAAAGCCTATCAGCTCTACAAATCTGTGTTGGCCCCAGCGTGCGGACGCTGGTTTGCTCCTAAGCCTTGCGGCTATACTACTCGCTTGTTACTCCAGTGTGCGGTCACTGGTTTGCTCGCTAAGCCTAACGGCTATACTATTCAGTGTTGTTTCCAGCGTGCGGACGCTGGTTTGCTCCAAAGCCTTGCTGCTTAACGATTCTGCTAATTTGCCAGTTCCATCTGACTGCTGCTATTATCTCAGGGCTGCCCTGCCCGGTATTGGTAAGGCCGGTAGAACCTTTTGCCACATTCCATCTGAGGTTGCCTTACCTGGTATTGGCAGGGCCGGTAGAGCCTACATTGTGTATCTATTGAGGCTGCCTTGCCCGGTAATTTGGTAAGGCCGGTAAAACCGTTATGCTATTCCATCTGCAGGTCGCCTTACCCGGTATTGGCAAGGCCGGTAGAGCCTAAAGACTGTCCTGTCCGGTATATTGACAGGACCGGTAGAGTCTGCCTTCTGTCTGTGCTATATTCTGTATATATATATATATGTATGTTATTGCCATCCTAAGTTATCATTTATTATTTCAAATAAATTGATTTTTTTTTACCTAAAACTTGTGTCTGAGAGTCATAATAAACCGTGACAACCACCTTCCGTTTGAGGATGCCCCACAGATGCTCAATAGGGTTTAGGTCTGGAGATATGCTTGGCCAGTCCATCACCTTTACCCTCAGCTTCTTTAGCAAGGCAGTGGTCATCTTGGAGGTGTGTTCGGGATCGTTATCATGTTGGAATACTCCTCCGAAGGGAGGGGATCCTGCTGTGCTTCAGTATGTCATAGTACATGTTGGCATTCGTGGTTCACTCAATGAACTGTAGCTCCACAGTGCCGGCAGCACTCATGCAGGCCCAGACCATGAGACTCCCACCACCATGCTTGACTGTACGCAAAACACACTTGTCTTTGTACTCCTCACCTGGTTGCCGACACACACGCTTGCACCATCGGAACTAAATGACTTTATATTGGTCTCATCAGACCACAGGACATGGTTCCAGTAATATATATCCTTATTCTGCTTGTCTTCAGCAAACTGTTTGCAGGCTTTCTTGTACATCATCTTTAGAAGAGGCTTCCTTCTGGGACGACAGCCATGCAGACCAATTTGATTCAATTTGATGCGGCGTATGGTCTGAGCACTGACAGGCTGACCCCCCACCCCTTCAACCTCTGCAGTAGTGTTGAGCGAGCACCCCGATGCTCGGGTGCTCGGGTGCTCTGACCGAGCACCCCCTGAGGCTCGAGTGCTCGGCCGAGCACCCGAGCCCCATTGAAATGAATGGGGCGACACGAGCATTACACCAGGCACCCCCTGCTCTGATGAGGGGAGGGTGCCTGGTCAATGCCCCCCTTCATCTCCGCTATGCCCCCTTCATCTCTGAATGCCCCCTTCATCTCCGCAATGTCCCCCTTCATCTCCGCTATGCCCCTCTTCCACAATGTCCCCCTTCATCTCCGCTATGCCCCTCTTCCACAATGTCCCCCTTCATCTCCGCTATGCCCCTCTTCCACAATGTCCCCCTTCATCTCCTCTATGCCATAGAGGAGATGAAGGGGGACATTGTGGAAGAGGGGCATAGCGGAGATGAAGGGGGACATTGTGGAAGAGGGGCATAGCGGAGATGAAGGGGGACATTGTGGAAGAGGGGCATAGAGTCTATGCCCCTCTTCCACAATGTCCCCCTTCATCTCCGCAATGCCCCCTTCATCTCCGCAATGCCCCCGTACCTCCAGTCCCTGGTGGTCCAGCGGAGCGTCTTCTGATCTGTGCCTCTTCCGGCACAGATCCCCGCCACCCGAACATGGCGGGAGAGCACATGGCGGTACTCGACGAGTACCGCCATGTGCCGAGCAGAGCGATGCTCGAGCCGATCCGAGCATCGGCCGAGCACGCTCGCTCAACACTACTCTGCAGCAATGCTGGCGGCACTCATACTTCTATTTCTTAAAGACAACCTCTGGATATGACGCTGAGCACGTGCACTCAACATCTTTGGTCGGCCATGGTGAGGCCTGTTCTGAGTGGAACCTGTCCTGTGAAACCTCTGTATGGTCTTGTCCACCATGCTGCAGCTCAGTTTCAGGGTCTTGGCAATCTTCTTACAGCCTAGGCCATCTTTATGTAGAGCAACAATTCTCTTTTTTTCGGGTCCTCAGAGAGTTCTTTGCCATGAGGTGCCATGTTGAACTTCCAGTGACCAATATGAGAGAATGTGAGATCGATAACACCAAATGTAACACACCTGCTCCCCATTCACACCTGAGGCCTTGTAACACTAACGAGTCACATGACGCCGGGGAGGGAAATGGCTTATTGGCCCAATTTCCACTTTAGGGTGTACTCAGTTTTGTTGCCAAGGTTTAGACATTAATGGCTGTGTATTGAGTTAAGACACAGGAGGAGGTGCTACAACGGAACCGCCATACTTCACCAGCCAAGAAGAATCAACCCATATTCAATAAAACACAATTTTATTCTTCCATATTAAAAACATAATTCCATGAAATAACGGGTTGTTAATGGACTACAAAAAGTGGATGTACTCAGAAACGAAGCGCCTAACGCGTTTCATGAACATATCACTTAGTCTTAGGCTCAGACTAAGTGATATGTTCACGAAACGCATTAGGCGCTTCATTTCTGAGTACATCCACCTTTTGTAGTCCATTAACAACCCGTTATTTCATGGAATGATGTTTTTAATATGGAAGAATAAAATTGTGTTTTATTGAATACTAGTTGAACAGCCCGTTACACGGGCCACAGTGCCTCAGACAGCCGGTCGCGGGGCAGTCACACAGTGGAGACTGCCCGCGCTTCGGCTGATACAGAGCCTCTGGCAGCCGGTCGCGGGGCAGTCACACGTGGTGGAGACTGCCCGCGCCTCGGCTGATACAGAGCTGGACGCTCCTTCAGAGTGCCCAGCTCTGTATCAGCCACGGCGCGGGCAGTCTCCACTGCTTGTGAGTGCCGCACGCGCAGCAGTGTCTACTGCGCATGTCGGGCGTTACACACAACTTGGCGAATTATTATATAGGATGGGTTGATTCTTCTTGGCTGGTGAAGTATGGCGGTTCCGTTGTAGCACCTCCTCCTGTGTCTTCTCGTTTGCTGAAGTCCGTGGCCAGGACTGTGGGGGTTGCTCTGGATCCGCACCGGTAGTTGCCGTGGTGAGTAGTTACATATTGTGAAAGGACTTTTCCTTAATATAGATAGGCATTATGTAGCGATCTCTTTTTTCTTTTTATTGCAACTTTGTGTATTGAGTTAATTTGAGGGGACATCAAATTTACACTGTTATACAGGCTGTACACTCACTACTTTACACCGTTATACAGGCTGTACACTCACTACTTTACATTGTAGCAGAGTGTCATTTCTTCAGTGTTGTCACATGAAAGATAAAAATATTTACAAAAATGTGAGGGGTGCACTCTCTTATGTGAGATACTGTACATACAAACTCACTTATACACATATACACACACACCTCACTTATTCACATTTACATACAAAGTTTCATTGTGTATGTGTGTTCATTAGTCTCTGTGTTTGTATGTCTCTGTTCATGTGTATGTGTGTGTGTGTGTGTGTGTGTGTATGTTCCTCTCTGTCAGACTCTGTGTGTTTTTGTGTGTGTTTATATCTATGTGTGTGTCTCTATATGACTGTGTGTATGTATTTATATCTATGTGTGTGTGTCTCTGTGTGACTGTGTGTATGTATATCTATGTGTATGACAGTGTGTGTTTACAGCTATGTGTGTGTGTCCCTGTGTGACTGTGTGTGTGTTTATATATGTATGTGTGACTGCGTGCATGTGTGTTTACTTCTATATGTGTGTGTCTCTGTGTGACTGTGTAAGACAGAGGAAGAGAGAGGGGAAGAAGACCCAGGAGAGGACAGTTGGAGGGGAGGGAGCTGGGAGTTGCTGGCTGTGCTGTACAGAACTCACAGGAGACAGAGCTGTGCTGTACAGAACTCACAGGAGACAGAGCTGTGCTGTACAGAACTCACAGGAGACAGAGTTGTGCTGTACAGAACTCACAGGAGACAGAGCTGTGCTGTACAGAACTCACAGGAGACAGAGCTGTGCAGTGGTGCAGAGTATCACCATGTATCATAGGAAGAGGAGCTTCACGTTTGGAGCCTATGGGGGGTAGGTAAATCCTGACACAGTGAGGAGGAAACACTTTGGGGCTCTTGTGTGACAGGTCTGGTAAAGGGACGGGTCATTGTCCGCCCATAGACAAGTAACTTCTGTTATTGGTGGGCTGGATAATAATCCCTTTATGGCTGGATGGATTAACAGGGGAATGGGAAAGTGTAAGGGGCTCACTGTATTGGGAAGTAACCCTTTAAGTGTCAGAGGGGTGTGCAATGCATTGTGTCTCAAAGGGTTAATAGCCTGCTGTTTTTTTCTGAGCGTCTCTTGGGGCACAAACCACAAATGTGTTACATTTTCCATATGACACAATGAACAGAGCTTGGCTGTGCCCACTGATGGTGAGGTGGGTGAGACTGGCATTTGCATTGCACGGTGCCAGGTCTAAGTGCCGCTATCACTGTGTGGTTTTTATTATAATACATACAGAGACACGTCCAAAAATTCACTTAATCCCAAAATCCATTGTGAAACAAAGAGAAAAAAAAATGATTCAAATAAATAATTAATTAGTTAACCCTTTGATTGCCAGAGGGGTACGCAACGCATTGCTTTGCAATGCGTTGCGTACCCCTCTGGCACTCAAAGGGTTAATAGTTAGATTTTATATGCGACACTGTATACCAACGGGCAAAACTCTATACGCTAAAATCAATAGGAAAATGATGTCCTCAACACGCTGTACTTATTGCGCAAAACGCTTGATGCTATATGCAAAACGCAATTTGATATGCGCAATGTCCTATACACAAAATGCTACGTGCAAAACAATATACGCAAGCACCAATGTGCAAAACGATATATATGCAAATGCAAACGCTGTGAACAAAACGCCATGCGCAATACGTTATACGCAAACCACTAAACACAAAATCCTGTACATAGCAATACACAAACGGCTATACACAGAATACAGTACGCCAAACGCTGTACACAATACACTAAACACTATACTCAGATTGCTATGTGCAAAAAGCTAAACACAAAATGTTTAACACAAAACGCAATATGCAAAACGCTATACTCAATACACAAAGCACCACATGCTATACACAAGGTTCTGTATGTTATACACAAGGTTCTGTATGTTATACACAAGGTTCTGTATGATATACACAAGGTTCTGTATGCTATACACAAGGTTCTGTATGTTATACACAAGGTTCTGTATGATATACACAAGGTTCTGTATGTTATACACAAGGTTCTGTATGTTATACACAGGGTTCTGTATGATATACATAAGGTTCTGTATACAAGGTTCTGTATGCTATACACAAGGTTCTGTATGATATACACAAGGTTCTGTATGATATACACAAGGTTCTATATGATATACACAAGGTTCTGTATGCTATATACAAGGTTCTGTATACAAGGTTCTGTATGCTATACACAAGGTTCTGTATGTTATACACAAGGTTCTGTATGTTATACACAAGGTTCTGTATGATATACACAAGGTTCTGTATGTTATACACAAGGTTCTGTATGTTATACACAAGGTTCTGTATGTTATACACAAGGTTCTGTATGCTATACACAAGGTTCTGTATGTTATACACAAGGTTCTGTATGCTATACACAAGGTTCTGTATGTTATACACAGGGTTCTGTATGATATACATAAGGTTCTGTATACAAGGTTCTGTATGCTATACACAAGGTTCTGTATGCTATACACAAGGTTCTGTATGATATACACAAGGTTCTATATGATATACACAAGGTTCTGTATGCTATACACAAGGTTCTGTATACAAGGTTCTGTATGCTATACACGAGGTTCTGTATGTTATACACAAGGTTCTGTATGCTATACACAAGGTTCTGTATGTTATACACAAGGTTCTGTATGATATACACAAGGTTCTGTATACAAGGTTCTGTATGCTATACACAAGGTTCTGTATGATATACACAAGGTTCTATATGATATACACAAGGTTCTGTATGCTATACACAAGGTTCTGTATACAAGGTTCTGTATGCTATACACAAGGTTCTGTATGATATACACAAGGTTCTGTATGATATACACAAGGTTCTGTATACAAGGTTCTGTATGCTATACACAAGGTTCTGTATGATATACACAAGGTTCTGTATGATATACACAAGGTTCTGTATGCTATATGCAAGGTTCTGTATACAAGGTTCTGTATGCTATACACAAGGTTCTGTATGATATACACAAGGTTCTGTATGCTATACACAAGGTTCTGTATGATATACACAAGGTTCTGTATGCTATATGCAAGGTTCTGTATACAAGGTTCTGTATGATATACACAAGGTTCTGTATGCTATACACAAGGTTCTGTATACAAGGTTCTGTATGCTATACACAAGGTTCTGTATGATATACACAAGGTTCTGTATGCTATACACAAGGTTCTGTATACAAGGTTCTGTATGCTATACGCAAGGTTCTGTATAATATACACAAGGTTCTGTATGCTATACACAAGGTTCTATATGATATACACAAGGTTCTGTATGATATACACAAGATTCTGTATGCTATACGCAAGGTTCTGTATACAAGGTTCTGTATGCTATACACAAGGTTCTGTATGCTATACACAAGGTTCTGTATGATATACACAAGGTTCTGTATGCTAGACGCAAGGTTCTGTATAATATACACAAGGTTCTGTATGCTATACACAAGGTTCTATATGATATACACAAGGTTCTGTATGATATACACAAGATTCTGTATACAAGGTTCTGTATGCTATACACAAGGTTCTGTGTCCTATACACAAGGTTCTGTATGCTATACACAAGGTTCTGTATACAAGGTTCTGTATGCTATACACAAGGTTCTGTGTCCTATACACAAGATTCTGTATGCTATGCTCAAAATGCTATATGCAAAATGTAATACACAAAACGCCATACGCAATAAGTTATACTCAAAACACTATACGCAAAAAACACTATATGCAAAAGTAATACACAAAACATTATGCAAAAAAGCAAAACACTATGTGCAAACCGCAGTACGCAAAACACACATACTCACGCACACATACACTCACACTCACTGATGGAGAGTTGTGTAATGCAGTGCTTTGCAATGTTATGCACGCCGTTTTGTAGTTGAGAGGGCTAAGCATTAAAAATTCATGAAGAATATTGTCTCTGTTTTGAATTTACCTGAATCTCAGGGGAAAATTGTTGTATTGTAGTTCCCCAATGATGACCAAGGAGACCTGGTCTAAGTCACGGAGTGGCAATGGGCACTTTATTAATACAGTCCTTATTGGCCTCTTTATATGATTTTCTGTCAGAGCTCCCTCCTCTCACTCCTAGCGCTTCACCGTTTCTCCAAACTGCCATACACATGCACTGCCGTGCACGTCATCTGATGTGCGTGTCTCCCAGCATCCATCTCTATCCATCAACGGATTGATTGCTACACAATCACCAGTGGCCTCTGCTCCAAATGGACTCCACATCTTAAAACACTTAAGAGGTAAATTGAGGCCATTGTGACCATCAGTTGTAGAAGTCTGAAAGTAGGAGTTGAATAGTGGATCTAGCTGTCATTGTTGTCATAGGCCACACTTCCAGGCACTTTGCATTGATTAGAACCAAATAAGTCTTGCCACGGATTAGTCTGGCAAAATTGAGATGTAGTCTGTCCCACTGACTAGTTGGCTGGGTCCAGGGCTGAACTGGTGCCCTTGGTGGGTCTTTCCTGGATTGATTACAGCCAATGCAAGCGGAGACCCATGTCCTAATCTCCATATCTAGGGATGGCCACCATACACTTGATTGGGCCCGCTGCTTCATCCGTACAATTCCTGGATGGCCTTTGTGTTAAAGCTGTAACATCTGTCATCACAGGACTGTTGGAATGACCACTAGAGTGCCCCATAGGATATAGCCATCTTTCGTTGTCAATTCTAATTTCCGTCTTGTATACGGAAGACATGGTGGCAAAACTTTTGATGGTCACCAAGCCTGAATGTAGCCAAAAACTTGTGTCAACAAAGGATCTGTCTCTGTTGAGAGGGCCATGTCCTGAGAGGCCTGAAGTGAGGTAAAACACATGTGGTGTTGTTCTGATGGAAAAACACTCTGAGTAGAGGAATGCTCAAGGTCGTCTATTGACGGATTTAGAGGCAGTCTTGACATGGAGTCTGTGCTGGCATGTTAATCGTGAGGGTGATACCGAATGGAATAAATAAACATCCCAAGGTATAATGCATAGTATTGTAACCTGGCAGCTATCGTTGGAGAAATGCCTTTAGCGAGGGTTAAAGATAGCTAATAAAGGTTTGTGATCCTTATTAGTGTAAAGCGTCGACCATACAAGTATAGCATAAATTTGTGTAGAGCCCAAATGATGGCTAAGACTTCCTTATCAACCTGTGCTTAGTGGCGTTCAGCTGCTGACAGGGAGCACAATGCAAAAGCAATCGGCTGCTCTGAGCCATCAGGCAAGATGTGTGAGAGAACAGCACCAAGCACATAGGGAGAGGTGTCACATGCCAGAGTCACGGGCTTGTATAGGTCATAATGAACTAAGACACTGGATTTGTGGAGCATGTCTTTGGACAACTAGACTGCCCAGTGACACTCTGTCGTCCATACCAAGGAGGTTTTGTGTCCAGAAGCTGATGTAGGGGATGCAAAATCTGTGCCAGATTAGGCAAGAATCTGTGATAATAACTCAAAAGCCCCAAACAAGATATCAGCTGTGGTGGTGGAGCTCTAATAAGGCTTGGAACTTGTCCTTAGCAGTGTGAAGACCATCTTTATTGATGACATGGCCACAAAAATTTTGTCTCGGTTGGAAGAAATGACATTTTTCAAGTTTTCACATATTCCATAGTCTTGTAGTTTCTACAAGACTCCATATACGTTTTACTTATGTTCATCTTCAGTAGCCCCTGTAATTATCATGTCATCTAGCAGACACTTAGTATGCGGAATATCAGCCAAAATACTGTCCATAGGGCGCTGCCAGAAAGCAACCCAGAAAAACATGCGGTTAAATTGAATTAAATCCTTAAGGATATTAATGGTCAGAATTTTTTGGCAATCTGAATGCACTTACAACTGTAGATAAGAGGACCACCGGACGGCAGCGCTCACGGGACCACCCAAGCACAATATCGCCAGTTGCAAATTGTAAAATTTGTATATTTATTGCAAATAA
This sequence comes from Rhinophrynus dorsalis, assembly GCA_037306005.1. Taxonomy (NCBI): domain Eukaryota; kingdom Metazoa; phylum Chordata; class Amphibia; order Anura; family Rhinophrynidae; genus Rhinophrynus; species Rhinophrynus dorsalis. The sequence continues at coordinate 262,514 of JBBDGT010000049.1, read as the reverse complement.
TACCTTAAGAACATCAAACAAGTAACAATACTCCCCTCACGGGGATACAAAGTCCCAGAGACATATGCCTAATGCGTTTTGTGTGCATTAAAAAACACTTAATCATAGGCAATACAAAAACTACTGCGGACGCAATATATATGAAAAAAATAAACATAATACCCTATCAAAAACCGTGTATTAAACTCACCTTTAATACACGGTTTTTGATAGGGTATTATGTTTGTTTTTTCCCTATATGTTGTGTCCGCAGTAGTTTTTCTATTGCCTATGATTAAGTGTTTTTTAATGCATACAAAACGCATTAGCTGTATATGACTGGGACTTTGTATGCCCGTGAGGGGAGCATTGTTACTTGTTTGATGTTATTAAGGTATTGCTTGCAATAAATTTACAAATTTTACGATTTGCAACTGGTGATATTGTGCTTGGCTGGTCCCATGAGTGCTCCCGTCCGGTGGTCCTCTCGCCTGTGGAAATCGCTTACTACGAATTACGGGGGCAGCGCCGGGTCCACCAACCCCCTGGGAACAGGGTGAGTGTAATCTTTTTACTTAAATGTGGATTTTTTTAAAGTGTTGAGGCGACCGATTCAATGTTTGGTTTTGTCCAACTGTAGATAGTCTTGCCATGATCTAGCTTCGTGAAGGTTTGTCCTCCAGCCAGAGAAGAAAACAACTCTTCCATACAAGGGTAGCAGAAACTGCTCAATTTCCAGCCAATAGTTCAGTTCTATCCTGAAGTCCCCACACAGTCGTATTGCTCCAGATTTTTTTTACTACTGGAACAATCAGAGAAGCCCAGTCACTACAAGGAACCTTTGAAATAATACCTTCCGTTTCAAGCCTCCGCAACTCTTGTTCTACACCACTTCGAAGTGCAAATTGTACTGTTTGCGCTGTTCAGAATTTTGGGGTTGTCCCTCTCGCAGTGTCAAATATGTGGACAACCCTTTTACCTTGCCCAGGTACAGGCTGAATACCTCTTTGATTTGAGAGCACAGGCCTTGAATCCACTCTTGGGCATGAATGGTGCTCTGCGTCTTTATGTGGCGTATTGTCTGGTGGATTATTGGCATCCCCACCACTCGTATCCAAGCTCTTCCATATGATGGGGGTCCTTCATCACATACAATACATAATAGTACCCGATGACTGTTTCCATGGTATTCAGCTGTGACCCAAGCACACCCCAGGGGATTGATAATATGCCCGCTGTAGGTTTTTAGTTGGACGGATGTTTGTTGCAATGACAGCTTCAAATTCTCATTTTGACCTTGTTTCCAGGTCATAACTGACAATGCTGAGCCGGTACCCAGTTATATCTGCACCTTTCTACCATTAATGTGAACATAACCTGTAGGACATCCCTCTGATCCCTCAGTTCTAGAATCCATAGATATGCAACCCACTCTCCTGGTTTAAAATGATCACCTGGTTCTGGTGGATTTTCCATATAATTTGTTGCTTGGCACCTAAAACCTTTGGCAGACCCTGTCTGGAATCTGGTAACTCTACAGACTTCACTGAGGTGGCCTCACTTGGAGCAATTGTAGTATAATTCGTCCTTAAATCTGCAAGTCTGAGTATCGTATGTAGCTGAACCACACCTAAAACATTTTCTATTTTGTGTGCCCTTCACTGACTGACTGGACATCATCTTAAATACAGGGTTGCATCATGTGTTGCATCTTTTTCCTCCATCTCCATAGCCAACCGCTATTTCCAAAGCTGATTTATCTGTCAGCTCTTTCTCAGCTAATAACCTCTTCCAGATACCTTTATTTATGTATCCACATACAAATTGGCCCCCAGGGCCTGGGATAGATGGGCCTCAAAGTGTCACAGTACCTTGTTTCCAGCTCCGCCGCTTCAGCGACGCTCAACGTCTTTCCATGCGTCATCTGCAGGCAAGAGGCTTCAAGCATGCTGCAGGCCTCTGTTTTATGTGTGTTTGTTTCCTGTAGTCTCCTCCTACCTACTTCCTCCCTCTAGCTGCTCCTCCTTCCTACTTCCTGTGGAGGTGTCCTGACTCAGTCACCCTTACGTTGTTGTTCTGAGCTGTTCATTTTCTAGTATTCCTGATTCCTGTGTATGATCCGACTTGTCTGACCATCCATTCTGGCTGACTACCCGCACCGTCTATGACTTTGGCTCGTCTGACTATCCTATCTGGTGCTTACTAGAAGGCTCTGTCTGTTCACTCAGTTTGTTGGTTTCGTTATTCAGACATCCTTCCTAGTACTGACCTGGGGCTCTAGCAGACTCCTAGCTACTGACTGCAGGCTGAGTCAGTATCTCTTGGGCGTTACCTTACCACGAGACTCCAGCAGGCTGAGGCCTAGTCTCAGACAGTGTGGTGCAGAGATTGGGAGACTGCTATTCCTGATACAGTGCTCACCGTTTCAATCACTCACTGTGTGTTTATTTAAATATTGTATTACTGTCATTATTCTCATAATAAAGGTTCTATTAACTATACCGTCTGACTCCTGGTTTTGCTTGCCAACCGTAACACAAAGTTACAAGTTGCCGCTAGGTGCCTCAGCTCAACCATGTACCCTTGAACTGTCAGACCTGGTTTTTGTCTCCATGAGTAAAATCGAAAAATGCTCAGCAATTTCTAAGGGTTTTGGCTGGTAATAATTAGTGATGAGCGAGCGTGCTCGGCCGATGCTCGGATCGGCTCGAGCATCGCTCTGCTCGGCACATGGCGGTACTCGTCGAGTACCGCCATGTGCTCTCCCGCCATGTTCGGGTGGCGGGGATCTGTGCCGGAAGAGGCACAGATCCGAAGACGCTCCGCTGGACCACCAGGGACTGGAGGTACGGGGGCATTGCGGAGATGAAGGGGGCATTGCGGAGATGAAGGGGGACATTGTGGAAGAGGGGCATAGACTCTATGCCCCTCTTCCACAATGTCCCCCTTCATCTCCGCTATGCCCGTCTTCCACAATGTCCCCCTTCATCTCCGCTATGCCCCTCTTCCACAATGTGCCCCTTCATCTCCGCTATGCCCCTCTTCCACAATGTCCCCCTTCATCTCCTCTATGCCATAGAGGAGATGAAGGGGGACATTGTGGAAGAGGGGCATAGCGGAGATGAAGGGGCACATTGTGGAAGAGGGGCATTGCGGAGCTGAAGGGGGACATTGCGGAGCTGAAGGGGGCATTCGGAGATGAAGGGGGCATAGCGGAGATGAAGGGGGCATTGACCAGGCACCCTCCCCTCATCAGAGCAGGGGGTGCCTGGTGTCGCCCCATTGAAGTCAATGGGGCTCGGGTGCTCGGCCGAGCACTCGAGCCTCAGGGGGTGCTCGGTCAGAGCACCCGAGCACCCGAGCATCGGGGTGCTCGCTCAACATTAGTAATAATGTCTCAGTGTGTCTAACAGGGTCTTTAATGGCTTATCTCCCGGCTTCTCAGGGGCTAGTAAATCCTCATTATTGCAAATGACTTCATACCCACCACTGTCAGAAGCACCACAGTCTGGTTCTCGTCGGTGACATCGTTAGCCACCATATTACATAGTTACATAGTAATTTAGGTTGAAAAAAGACTTGCGTCCATCCAGTTCAACCCTTTTCCTATTCCTGTTTACCATCGCTGACCCAAAAGAAGGCATCTGACTCCAAATGGCAATCAGATTTCTCCCTGGATCAACAAGCCCTAACTAAATATTAATCCCAATACTAACGTGCATAGCCCTCTATATTATGCTCTTTTAAATAAGTATCCAGGCCCCTTTTAAAAGCATCTAATGTATTTGATAGCACCACCTCCTCCGGAAGTGCATTCCATACCTTTATTGTCCTTACTGTAAAGAAACCCTTCCGCTGTTGTAGACTAAATCTCCTTTCCTCAAGTCTAAGCGGGTGGCCCCTTGTCCTGTGTACTGTTCTGTTAATGAACAGGTCTTTTGAAAGCCCTTTATATGGGCCTTGAACATATTTATATAGTGTTATCATATCCCCTCTAAGACGCCGTTTCTCTAGTGTGTACAAGTTTAACTTTTCTAGCCTCTCTTCATAACTAAAACTTTCCATTCCCCTTACTAGTTTTGTAGCCCTCCTCTGCACTCTCTCTAGTTCCATAATGTCCTTCTTCAGAAAGGGCGCCCAGAATTGAACAGCATATTCTAGGTGGGGTCTTACCATGGACCTGTAAAGAGGCATAATTATATCTTCCTCCCTTGAGTCAATACCCCTTTTAATACATGCCAATATCTTATTGGCCTTTGCAGCTGCCAGCTGGCACTGCATGCTACTGCAAAGTCTATTGTCTACCATTACTCCTAAATCCTTTTCATTAGTAGATTTCCCCAGAGAAACACCATTTAAACTATATGTTGCATTTTTATTATTATACCCAAAATGCATAACTTTACACTTGTCTATATTGAATCTCATTTGCCATTTGCCTGCCCAGTTACTCAATTTGTCCAAGTCCTCTTGTAATGAAGACACATCCAGTTCAGACTTTATTACCTTACTTAATTTTGTGTCATCGGCAAACACTGATACATGGCTTCCTATGCCCTCTGGGAGGTCATTAATAAACAAATTAAAAAGAAGAGGACCCAGGACAGATCCCTGAGGCACTCCACTTATCACGTTTATCCAACTGGAGAACTTGCCATTTACTACCACTCTTTGCATTCTATCTTTCAGCCAATTTCCAATCCACTCACAAACATTTTGCCCTAGTCCTATTTCATTCAATTTGTACAGTAACCTCTTGTGTGGAACCGTATCAAATGCCTTGGCAAAGTCTAAATAGATCACGTCAACCGCCTCTCCCTCATCTATATTATTACTTACTTTTTCATAAAATGCGATCAAGTTCGTTTGACAAGACCTATCTTTCACAAAGCCATGTTGGCTATTGCTAATGATATTCCTGTTCCAGCAGAATTCTTGAATATATTCCCTTAGCAACCTTTCAAACAGCTTCCCTACCACAGATGTCAAGCTTACGGGTCTGTAATTTCCTGGCTGGGACTTTGATCCCTTTTTAAATATGGGCACCACATCTGCTTTACGCCAATCCATGGGCACCATACCAGAAATAAAAGAATCCCTGAAAATCAGATATATCGGTCTGGCCAGGGTCTGGCCTAGCTCCCTAAGTACCCGTGGGTGTATACCATCTGGCCCCGGAGCCTTGTCTACCTTGACACCATTCAATTGTTTTAACACTTTTTCTTGTGTTAGCCAGTCCCATGCTTGCTGTGCCTGTTCTGTAAAAGTAGTTTGCAGATTCTTGTCCAATGCGTCTTCCTTGGTAAAAACAGAAGAAAAGAAATTATTTAAAATATCTGCCTTCTCTCTGTCACCTTTGACCATCTCACCCGTTTCAGCTAACAAGGACCCAACATTATCAGACTTTAATTTTTTGCCATTAATGTATTTAAAGAATTTTTTTGGGTTGCTTTTGCTCTCCTTAGCAATATTTTTTTCATTCTCCAGTCTAGCTAATTTAATAGCCTTTTTACAGGTTTTGTTGACATTTTTGTATTCTGCAAATGCCTCTGCTGATCCCTCAGCTTTGTAATGTTTAAATGCCGCTTTCTTGTTATTTATTTCATGAATTACTTTACTGGTTAGCCACATTGGTTTCAATTTGCTTCTTTTGTATTTGTTTCCAACAGGGATAAATTTATATGTGTATTTTTGCAATATTATTTTGAAGGCATTCCACTTACCTTCTGTGTTTTTTCCTGAAAATATTTTATCCCAGTCAACGAGACCAAGGGATGAATTAAACCTGCTAAAGTTGGCCTTTTTAAAATTCAGTGTTTTGGTGGAACTCATATCAACTTGTTTTTTTGAATTAATCTCAAACGATACCATGTTATGGTCACTATTCCCCAAGTGCTCCCTTACTTGGATGTTAGAGATAAGTTCTTCATGGTCAGTTATTACCAAATCCAGACATGCATTCCCTCTGGTTGAGGTCTGCACTAGTTGTGACAAAAAATTGTCATTCAACAAGTTCAGAAACTTGCTGCTTTTAGCAGAGTTAGCTATTCCATTTTTCCAGTCTATTTCTGGATAATTAAAATCCCCCATAATTATAGTTCTCCCTATTTGGGAAGCCTTTTCTATTTGCATTAATAGCTGTGTTTCTTCAAGGTCACCAATGTTTGGTGGTTTATAACAAATACCCACTAATATTTTCTGGGCAGTTTTATCCCCAGTGACTATTTCAACCCACAGGGATTCCACATGTTCACTACTGTCCTCACATATATCTTCCCGCAATTGAGGCAATAATGCTGGTTTGATATACAGACAGACCCCACCACCTCTTTTGCTTGACCTATCTTTTCTAAATAACATGTAGCCCTCTAAATTGATTGCCCAATCATGTGTGTCATCCCACCATGTTTCTGTTATGCCTATCAAGTCATAGTTTTCAATTTCAGCTACCAGCTCCAGTTCCCCTATTTTACCAGTTAAACTTCTGGCATTTGCAAGCATACAATTTATGCCACTGCTGTGTTCCATTTGTGATTTAATTTTGTTGTGGCTTATAGTCTTCTCCCTATCATCTGTACTAACCCCGCCCCCAGATCCTCCCACCTGGTTATTAACTACATGGCCTTCCCTTTCTATACTATCTATCCCAGTATTTATTGGCCCCTCCCCCCCCCTTCCTAGTTTAAAATCTCCTCCAACCGTCTGGTAATCCTCTCCCCAAGCACTTGAGACCCTCTTGCATTCAGGTGCAATCCATCCCTGCTATAGAGATTGTACCCCAAAGCAAAATCAGCCCAGTGCTCTAAAAACCCAAAGCCCTCCTTCTTACACCAAGACTTCAGCCATGCATTGAGCTCCCTAATCTCCCGCTGTCTCTCTGGCGTAGCGCATGGCACAGGTAGTATCTCTGAGAATACTACCTTGGAGGTCCTGTTCCTAATCTTACTGCCTAAATCCCTAAAATTACCTTTTAGGACTCTCCACCTTCCTCTAACTTTGTCATTGGTACCAATATGCACCAAGACAGCTGGATCCTCTCCAGCCCCTCCCAATAATCTGTCCACCCTGTCTGCAACATGCCGAACCCGGGCACCCGGGAGACAGCAAACCATTCGGTTGCTGCGATCAGAGCCACAGATTACCCTATCTGTTCTCCTAATAATAGAGTCCCCTACCACCACAACCTGCCTAGGCTTCACTTCCCTCTGGATCCCCTCTGTGCTAGAGGAGCTGTTCTCCCGGCTGTTAGGGAGAACAGTCTTCTCCAGCAATTCCACTTCTGGGTTTGCCTCCCCAACATCTTTACTTAAATGAGCAAATTTGTTTGGATGGAAAAACTCAGGACTGGCTGCCCTCTTCCTCTTCCCTCCCCCACTGCAACCACTTCTAACTGTCACCCAGCTATGTGCCTGGTTCCCTTCTAGCTGATCTCCTCCCTCTTTGCTAGGTGACCCAGCTAGACTCTGCTCCGTTAGCAAGAGACTCCTCTCAAGGTTGTCAATGTCTCTCAATGTTGCAATATGACTCTCTAGAGCTCCAATCTGAGCTTCTAGAAGGGCCACTTGCTCACATTTGCTACAGCGGTATGGACCCTGGAACTGCTGTTCCAAGCATGCATACATATGGCATGATGTGCACTGAGTGAGATCTCCAAACTTGCTCATCTTGTATGGTGCAAGTGTGAGTTCCTAAAAATGTAAGCAATTAATTTACCTGTGTTGCACTACCTCCTCTGTTTCACCAACTCCTGTGTTTCACAAACTGTACACTTATTACAGAGCACTTAGGAAAGAGCACGCTCTATTTGTGAGCAAGCTCTGTGAGTCCTGTACCTAGATTTATACAGGCCTACACAGGGGATTGTTCACAAACCCCACCCTTAATTAATTAATTACACACACTCCCAGAGAAAAACACAACCTTTTAAACTTTAACCCTTTAACCTTCTTACTGCAGGTTAGAATGTCAACACAAAAAACACTTTTTCCAATGCTGGGATGTCCAACTGTTCAATTCAAATTACTCCAGAACACACTTGAGCTTGTGAGCAAGATCTGTGAGTCCTGTACCTAGATTTATACAGGCCTACACAGGGGATTGTTCACAAACCCCACCCTTAATTAATTAATTACACACACTCCCAGAGAAAAACACAACCTTTTAAACTTTAACCCTTTAACCTTCTTACTGCAGGTTAGAATGTCAACACAAAAAACACTTTTTCCAATGCTGGGATGTCCAACTGTTCAATTCAAATTACTCCAGAACACACTTGAGCTTGTGAGCAAGATCTGTGAGTCCTGTACCTAGATTTATACAGGCCTACACAGGGGATTGTTCACAAACCCCACCCTTAATTAATTAATTACACACACTCCCAGAGAAAAACACAACCTTTTAAACTTTAACCCTTTAACCTTCTTACTGCAGGTTAGAATGTCAACACAAAAAACACTTTTTCCAATGCTGGGATGTCCAACTGTTCAATTCAAATTACTCCAGAACACACTTGAGCTTGTGAGCAAGATCTGTGAGTCCTGTACCTAGATTTATACAGGCCTACACAGGGGATTGTTCACAAACCCCACCCTTAATTAATTAATTACACACACTCCCAGAGAAAAACACAACCTTTTAAACTTTAACCCTTTAACCTTCTTACTGCAGGTTAGAATGTCAACACAAAAAACACTTTTTCCAATGCTGGGATGTCCAACTGTTCAATTCAAATTACTCCAGAACACACTTGAGCTTGTGAGCAAGATCTGTGAGTCCTGTACCTAGATTTATACAGGCCTACACAGGGGATTGTTCACAAACCCCACCCTTAATTAATTAATTAATTACACACACTCCCAGAGAAAAACACAACCTTTTAAACTTTAACCCTTTAACCTTCTTACTGCAGGTTAGAATGTCAACACAAAAAACACTTTTTCCAATGCTGGGATGTCCAACTGTTCAATTCAAATTACTCCAGAACACACTTGAGCTTGTGAGCAAGATCTGTGAGTCCTGTACCTAGATTTATACAGGCCTACACAGGGGATTGTTCACAAACCCCACCCTTAATTAATTAATTACACACACTCCCAGAGAAAAACACAACCTTTTAAACTTTAACCCTTTAACCTTCTTACTGCAGGTTAGAATGTCAACACAAAAAACACTTTTTCCAATGCTGGGATGTCCAACTGTTCAATTCAAATTACTCCAGAACACACTTGAGCTTGTGAGCATGAACTGGTCAAGGCATTCAGCATAAGATGCCCAAGTTTATTCTTCCTCATGAAATTCTTGTAGGGCCCCATACACAGCCATCAAGTTTGCCATGGTGCTGTTGGGTGACCCAGCTAGTGTGGATGCCTTAGATTGCCATCTTTGTCTGGGAGTTTTGAGGTCTGTTTATCTTTTTTTTTGTCAGTCCGTCTACTCGCTGGGGCTGAATGGTTTGTCCACTAGACTGTGTGTGAGTCTCAGCGTGTCTGCTGAGGTCTGGCTAGATTTGCAATATCTGCATGGGTTCCCAGGACTGGATGCAATGTAGTCTGCAATGAATAGCTGTGCACACCGACTGTAGTTCCTGATACCTCGAGTCGTAATGGGAAGGTAACTCCATGAGCAGCTGGACGTACCACCACGTCACCACTGTTGTATTGGAGTTCCCCAGTGATGACACAGAAGCCTGGGTCCAAGTCACCGAGTGGCAACGGGCACGCTCCCTTTATTTATTAATACAGTTTTATCTTTATTGGTCTCTTTATATGACTCTGTCGGAGCTCACGCCTCTCACTACTGGTGCTTCACTTTCTCGAGCTCTACTGCAGTACACATGCACCACCATGCACGTCATCTGATGTGCATGTCTCCAAGCATACACCTCTATCCATCAGCGGGTTGGTTGCTAAGCAGCCAACCGTGTCTTCTGCTCTGACGGACCCCTAATATCGGACACTGGGGAGGTGTGTACCCTAATATCTCCTAAAGAGGGACACTTGGGAGGTACAGACTCCTAATATCTCCTAAAGAGGGACACTTGGGAGGTACAGACCCCTAATATCACCTAAAGAGGGACACTTGGGAGTTATGGACCCCCAATATCTCCTAAAGAGGGACACTTGGGAGGTAAAGACCCCTAATATCTCCTAAAGGAGGACACTTGGGAGTTATGGACCCCTAATATCTCCTAAAGAGGGTTGCTTGGGAAGTATGGACCCCTATTATCTCCTAAAGAGGGAGACTTGGGAGGTATGGAGCCCTAATATCTCCTAAAGAGGGAGACCTGGGAGGTACGGACTCCTAATATCTCCTAAAGATGGACACTTGGTAGGTACGGACCCCTAATATCTCCTAAAGAGGGACACTTGGTATGGCACAGCCCAAACACATTGGGGGCATTTCTAATACCACAACAAGGGGTAATTATGACTTTGAACAGAACTAATTAGCATACTGTACAAGGAAATAGTTTTAAGTGCCAGACTTTGCCACCCGTGTCTCATAATCTATTTTACATAAAACAAGCAGTAAAATAGGTGTAAATCATATAGTAGGAAACACCGGACTCTCTTACCCTGAGAAGTTGACCCTTCACCCTGAAATGTGATTCAAAACACTGAGCCTGTGGGTCAGATCCTGAGAGTTCCCAGGTTTGTACATGTAGATATCATTTACAACTGTTTGATTTGTAAGATGGAAATAACATTAGATTATCCATTTCAGTGCCAGAGGGGTACGGAACACATTGCAAAGCAATGTGTTCTGTACCCCTCTGGCACATAAAAGGTTAAACTATGTGTTTATCAGAGAGGTGAAGGATCACTGTTTGATTTGTATGAGGGAAATGACATTACATTACATGATGTGTTTATCATAGAGGTGAAGGATCGCTGTTTGATTTGTATGAGGGAAATAACATTAGATTACATGATGTGTTTATCAGAGAGGTGAAGGATCGCTGTTTGATTTGTATGAGGGAAATAACATTAGATTATACTATGTGTTTATCAGAGAGGTGAAGGATCGCTGTTTGTCATCAGACACAGGTTATTGCTCCATGTAACCACTTCTGGGGCTGTTCTCTGATGCAAGCGAGGAAGACAGACCTAAATATCATAACTGACACACTTCTGTTTACATACTTACATACATACTTCTGTATAACTGAATCTAAAGTGGAACAGAACGTCAACTGGACCTGTCACTGTAGAAAAGAGAAGTTATATCTCTCAATAATAACCCCCCCACACACACACACTTTCCTTACTATGGTAAGAGAGAGAATTCTAATGACCTCTATGGATATTACCCATGTGTCATTGCTCAAGAGATACCATCTTCAGTTCAGAGTATTTAAAGGGTTAAGATTACCTTGCAAAGAGGGCAGGATTTGAGTCCTCTGATCCTGTTCACCTCCATGGACATGACAGAGGACTGACTGAAAATGGTATCTCTTGGATCAAGTAGTAAAGACAAGCTTCATAAGGACAATTAGGATTTTCTGGCATAGTAAGGTAAATGGTGTATTTGGAGATCTTGGTTCAACTTTAATCCCTTGGAGGAGATGTTTACTATACGCAGCTGGTGCTGACGGCTTGATCTCTGCGCGGATCCTGATTCTTGGTGTAGAACACGAGATAGGAAACAATGGGGCGTTTTATTGGCGTCTCAGTCATGTTCTGAATTCAAAGCAAAGAATGAATGAATGAATATGTTTATTTTTTTAGCACCACAAGTGTACGCAGCACTTTACAATTTAAAGCTTTAGACAATACAGGATTACAAGTGCTTTGTAGATTGAAACACTGGGTGCGAGGTCCCTGCCAAAAAGCTTACAATCTAAAGTGGTAATGGGAGACATACAGAGTACATAAGGGTTAATTGCTGATTACAATGCTAGAGTTGTGGTGATGATAGGGGACACAAGTAGAGTAAATAATTTATAATACAAAACTCACAACTCTAGTCCATCATACAGCAGTCAGGTGTATCTATATAATTACTATGTGTAACAGAAGTACTTACCTAGGTAGGAGTCCATCACACAGCAGTCAGGTGTATCTATATAATTACTATGTGTAACAGAAGTACTTACCTAGGCAGGAGTCCATCACACAACAGTCAGATGTATCTGTATAATTACTGTGTGTAACAGAAGCACTTACCTAGGTAGGAGTCCATCACACAACAGTCAGGTGTATCTATATAATTACTGTGTGTAACAGAAGCACTTACCTAGGTAGGAATCCATCATACAGCAGTCAGGTGTATCTATATAATTACTGTGTGTAACAGAAGCACTTACCTAGGTAGGAGTCCATCACACAGCAGTCAGATGTATCTGTATAATTACTGTGTGTAACAGAAGCACTTACCTAGGTAGGAGTCCATCACACAACAGTCAGGTGTATCTATATAATTACTGTGTGTAACAGAAGCACTTACCTAGGTAGGAATCCATCATACAGCAGTCAGGTGTATCTATATAATTACTGTGTGTAACAGAAGCACTTACCTAGGTAGGAGTCCATTATACAGCAGTCAGGTGTATATCTATATAATTACTGTGTGTAACAGAAGTGCTTACCTAGGTAGGAGTCCATCATACAGCAGTCAGGCGTATCTATGTAATTACTGTGTGTAACAGAAGCACTTACCTAGGTAGGAATCCATCACACAGCAGTCAGGTGTATCTATATAATTACTCTGTGTAACAGAAGCACTTACCTAGGTAGGAGTCAATCATACAGCAGTCAGGTGTATCTATATAATTACTGTGTGTAACGGAAGCACTTACCTAGGTAGGAGTCCATCATACAGCAGTCAGGTGTATCTATATAATTACTGTGTGTGACAGAAGTACTTACCTAGGCAGGAGTCCATCACACAACAGTCAGGTGTATCTATATAATTACTGTGTGTAACAGAAGTACTTACCTAGGCAGGAGTCCATCACACAACAGTCAGGTGTATCTATATAATTACTGTGTGTAACGGAAGCACTTACCTAGGTAGGAGTCCATCATACAGCAGTCAGGTATATCTGTATATTTACTGTTTGTAACAGAAGCACTTACCTAGGTAGGAGTCATCACACAGCAGTCAGGTATATGTATATAATTACTGTGTGTAACAGAAGCACTTACCTAGGTAGGAGTCCATCATACAGCAGTCAGGTGTATCTATATTATTTCTGTGTGTAACGGAAGCACTTACCTAGGTAGGAGTCCATCATACAGCAGTCAGGTGTATCTATATAATTACTATGTGTAACAGAAGTACTTACCTAGGCAGGAGTCCATCACACAACAGTCAGGTGTATCTATATAATTACTGTGTGTAACGGAAGCACTTACCTAGGTAGGAGTCCATCATACAGCAGTCAGGTGTATCTATGTAATTACTGTGTGTAACAGAAGCACTTACCTAGGTAGGAGTCCATCATACAGCAGTCAGGTGTATCTATATAATTACTGTGTGTAACAGAAGCACTTACCTAGGTAGGAGTCCATCACACAGCAGTCAGGTATATGTATATAATTACTGTGTGTAAGGGAAGCACTTACCTAGGTAGGAGTCCGTCACACAGCAGTCAGGTGTATCTATATAATTGCTGTATCAGGAGCACTTACCTTGGTAGGAGTCCATCACACAGCAGTCAGGCGTATCTATATAATTACTGTTTGTAACAGAAGCACTTACCTAGGTAGGAGTCCATCACACAGCAGTCAGGCGTATCTATATAATTACTGTTTGTAACATAAGCACTTACCTAGGTAGGAGTCCATCACACAGCAGTCAGGCGTATCTATATAATTACTGTTTGAAACAGAAGCACTTACCTAGGTAGGAGTCCACCATACAGCAGTCAGGCGTATCTATATAATTACTGTGTGTAACAGAAGCACTTACCTAGGTAGGAGTCCACCATACAGCAGTCAGGCGTATCTATATAATTACTGTGTGTAACAGAAGTACTTACCTAGGTAGGAGTCCATCATACAGCAGTCAGGCGTATTTATATAATTACTGTGTGTAACAGAAGCACTTACCTAGGTAGGAGTCCATCACACAGCAGTCAGGTATATATCTATATAATGACTGTGTGTAACAGAAGCACGTACCTAGGTAGGAGTCCATCACACACCAGTCAGGTGTATCTATATAATTCCTGTGTGTAACAGAAGCACTTACCTAGGTAGGAGTCCATCACACAGCAGTCAGGTGTATCTGTATAATTACTGTGTGTAACAGAAGCACTTACCTAGGTAGGAGTCCATCATACATCAGTCAGGCGTATTTATATAATTACTGTGTGTAACAGAAGCACTTACCTAGGTAGGAGTCCATCACACAGCAGTCAGGCGTATCTATATAATTACTGTGTGTGTAACAGAAGGACTCACCTAGATAGGAGTCCATCACACAGCAGTCAGGTGTATCTATATAATTACTGTGTGTAACAGAAGCACTTACCTATGTAGGAGTCCATCACACAGCATTCAGGCGTATCTATATAATTACTGTGTGTAACAGAAGCACTTACCTAGGTAGGAGTCCATCTTACAGCAGTCAGGTGTATCTATATAATTACTGTGTGTAACAGAATGACTTACCTAGGTAGGAGTCCATCACACAGCAGTCAGGTGTATATATATAATTACTGTGTGTAACAGAAGCACTTACCTAGGTAGGAGTCCATCATACAGCAGTCAAGTGTATCTATATAATTACTGTGTGTAACAGAAGCACTTACCTAGGTAGGAGTCCATCACACAGCAGTCAGGCGTATGTATATAATTACTGTGTGTAACAGAAGCACTTACCTAGGTAGGAGTCCATCACACAGCAGTCAGGCGTATCTATATAATCACTGTGTGTAACAGAAGTACTTACCTAGGTAGGAGTCCATCACACAGCAGTCAGGCGTATCTATATAATTACTGTGTGTAACAGAAGGACTTACCTAGGTAGGAGTCCATCACACAGCAGTCAGGTGTATCTGTATAATTACTGTGTGCAACAGAAGGACTTACCTAGGTAGGAGTCCATCACACAGCAGTCAGGTGTATCTGTATAATTACTGTGTGTGACAGAAGCACTTACCTAGGTAGGAGTCCATCACACAGCAGTCAGGTGTATGTATATAATTACTGTGTGTAACAGAAGGACTTACCTAGGCAGGAGTCCCTCATACAGCAGTCAGGTGTATCTATATAATTACTGTGTGTAACAGAAGCACTTACCTAGGTAGGAGTCCATCACACAGCAGTCAGGTGTATCTATGTAATTACTGTGTGTGACAGAAGCACTTACCTAGGTAGGAGTCCATCATACAGCAGTCAGGTGTATCTATATAATTACTGTGTGTAACAGAAGGACTTACCTAGGTAGGAGTCCATCACACAGCAGTCAGGTGTATCTATATAATTACTGTGTGTAACAGAAGCACTTACCTAGGTAGGAGTCCATCACACAGCAGTCAGGTGTATCTATGTAATTACTGTGTGTGACAGAAGGACTTACCTAGGCAGGAGTCCATCACACAGCAGTCAGGTGTATCTATATAATTACTGTGTGTGACAGAAGGACTTACCTAGGTAGGAGTCCATCACACAGCAGTCAGGTGTATCTATGTAATTACTGTATGTAACAGAAGTACTTACCTAGGTAGGAGTCCATCACACAGCAGTCAGGTGTATCTATATAATTACTGTATGTAACAGAAGCACTTACCTAGGTAGGAGTCCATCACACAGCAGTCAGGTGTATCTGTATAATTACTGTGTGGAACAGAAGCACTTACCTAGGTAGGAATCCATCATACAGCAGACAGGTGTATCTATATAATTACTGTGTGTAACAGAAGGACTTACCTAGGTAGGAGTCCATCATACAGCAGTCAGGTGTATATATATAATTACTGTGTGTAACAGAAGCACTTACCTAGGTAGGAGTCCATCACACAGCAGACAGGTGTATCTATATAATTACTGTGTGTAACAGAAGCACTTACCTAGGTAGGAGTCCATCATACAGCAGTCAGGTGTATCTATATAATTACTGTGTGTAACAGAAGCACTTACCTAGGTAGGAGTCCATAATACAGCAGTCAGATGTATCTATATAATTACTGTGTGTAACAGAAGCACTTACCTAGGTAGGAGCCCATCATACAGCAGTCAGGTGTATCTATATAATTACTGTGTGTAACAGAAGCACTTACCTAGGTAGGAGTCCATCACACAGCAGTCAGGTGTATCTATATAATTACTGTGTGTAACAGAAGTACTTACCTAGGTAGGAGTCCATCACACAGCAGTCAGGTGTATCCATAATAATTACTGTGTGTAACAGAAGCACTTACCTAGGTAGGGGTCCATCACACAGCAGTCAGGTGTATCTATATAATTACTGTGTGTGTATATAAGAATGCTTCTAGTATTTTACAGTATGTGAATGGTTACTGTTCTTGAGGAAGATGGGAGTTGTATTCCAGCAGCAGCTGGAATACAACAGCTTGGACACCTCTGAGATAAACCATCACCAGCCTTCATAATTCTACATTACCTACTGTTCTGTAAAACCTCTCTGTGCTCCATAGCACAACCTATGAATCAGAGAAGACTCAGCTGCTGCAGGATCTCTTGGGACCAAAGTGGTCATTCGCCTTTAGTGACAGCTGTGCTTCCCAAGAGGCTGACCATTCTGTGCCCAGGCCAGGAGCTGCGCTGAGAGTGTGGAAGTGTAATGAGGGTTACGCAAGGTAACAATACAGCCAGCACAGAATGATTTAATCTCCTAGGACAGAGTCCTCGCTCTGTCTCTTAGCTCATCTCGTTATTAAAGCAGCGCAGCAATATGTTAATGCATTGCATGGGCGTTTTAGAGTTCAATAAAACGAACACGTAGGATGCTAGCAAGGTGTCCAGTGCAATGTTTTGTGAACGGTTAGAGATCTCTGTATTATCCAGATTTTTTAAATTAGATCTTTTTTTATACTAAACTAGCAGTTTGGGACGGCGTTGCCCGTCATGTTATGCAGGAAATGTTTCTTTTTTTTAAAATAAATGTTATGATAGTGAATTATAGCGTAGGGTGTACGTGTCAGAAAGGTACACACAGTGATAGACAGAGACACATGCAACACACACACATATACACACACATGCACTGACAACACAAACAGTGACACACAGCTGCAAAGCAGAACATACATACATACAGTGTGAGCAGTGTAAGTAACATACCTCCCAACATTTCATATGGCCAAAGAGGGACACTTGTGTTTTCGGTGGTGTTACTGGGGGCGTGGCTGGTGGTGTATTTTAGAGAATTTTTAACCCTTTGAGTGCCAGGGGGTAAGCAATGCATTGCATCCCCTCTGGCATTGAAATGGTTAAGTTACTCTTTCTGTAAGTGAATGATTTAGAAGAAGATGAAAGTATTTTTTTTACACAGACTAATTTAACAGATATATACAGAAGTTTATTCCCACATTACTGTGGGTTTTATTGATGTGGAGCAATCTGATACACTGGTATATACATCACACAGTGTGATCTCCTAAATAGAGGAGCAGAGGGATTTGGGTGTCAAACAGGGACTGTCCCTCCTATACTGTATAGTGCCAGTCCTTATACACAGACACATGCAGACTGTATACTATACAGCAGAGGTTCTCAGCCCATGCCCTCAGTGGCCACTAACAGGCCAGGACTTAGGAATTTCACTGCTAGAACACAAGTGTGTTGATCAGAGGCTCAGTCATATTGATTAACTCACCTGTGCTCTTAAAAGGAAATTCTAAAATCCTGGCCTGTTAATAGCCACTGAGGGCACAGATTGAGAACCACTGCTATACAGTGCCAGACCATTGTAGAGAATTTTTAACCCTTTGAGTGCCAGGGGGTAAGCAATGCATTGCATCTCCTCTGGCACTGAAATGGTTAAGTTACTCTTTCTGTAAGTGAATGATTTAGAAGAAGATGAAAGTATTTTTTTACACAGACTAATTTAACAGATATATACAGAAGTTTATACCCACATTACCGTGGGTTTTACTGATGTGAAGCAATCTGATACACTTGTACATTAGGTTGACCAGACCTCACCTTTAACCAGTGACACATATGAAAAATGCATACTGCAGGGCTGCTTTGATTTTGGTGCACTCCTGAAATATGCTTATTTCCTATGTGTCCCCGGTTAAAGGTGAGGTCTGGTCAGCCTACTGTATATACACCACACCGTGTGATCTCCTAAATAGAGGAGCAGAGGGATTTGGGTGTCAAACAGGGACTGTCCCTCTTATACTGTATAGTGCCAGTCCTTATACACAGACTGTATACTATACAATGCCAGACCATATATAAATAGTTTGTCATACATGCTATACAGTGAGCTATGTACAGCATGGAGATGATTGCAGGAACTGGCACCTCTACTTACAGACAGACTGACAAACAACCTGCTCTCTTTCTCTCTCTTTGTGCAATATATAAATACAGTCACATCCATGTCTCTGCCATTTACCAGCTCAGCTGAAGCCTTGCTCTGCACTGCCTGATCACCTCTCTGCCGTTGTTTCCACTTTCTCAGCAAGCCAGTATCCTCCTGCTGATTGTTTAGAAATCAGCTCACTTGTAGTAATTAGCAGAGCTGTGTAGGCTCAAAGACAGGGAATGAAGAAGCTGCATAATACAGATTGGACCATGGCCTTCCAGCTGTAGCTTGAACATTGTTCCCATCATCCTCAGCGTGCGTGTGTGTGTGTATATGTGTGTATGTGTCTGCTAGTGTGTGTGTGGGAGGGCATGTGCATGTGTCTGTGGTGTAGGAGTGTGTGGCAGCCATTTTTTTTTTCAGCCTTAGATAGTGGTGGGCGGGCTGGATAGTGGGGGCAGGCCAAAAATCACACTCCCACAGAATCACCCAATGGCAGCAGTAATCCTTTTTACTGCCGCCCCTGGGTGTGTTTTGCCAGGCACAAAGTCTTCTTTTATATATATAGATTGGCTGGTTTATTTACCAGAATATATTGCAGTAATCTCTAGTTTATATATTCATTTATCTGATTTATTTATCAGTTTAGATGCTGTAATGCCAGTTTACATACTTATTCTAATATGATCTTTTTATTTAGCAGTTTATATTTTGCCGTAGTGTCCAGTTTATATACTAATTTAGTCTGATAAATGTGTCATCGATATATAAAAAAGAAGACTTCTGTGTGTCTGGCACACACACCCAGGGGGGCAGTAAGGAGGAGTTATTCAAATCTCTTCTATACTGACTGTCCTATTGGTCCAACCATGGGGATGTGATTTTACTGCAAGAGATGCGGGATCTACAATGAACACTCATACAAACACACACACATATATATATATATATATATATATATATATATACACACACAATACACACACACACCATAGACACACACATTCACCATATACACACACAATACACACACCATATACACATTCACACATAATGCTATACACCAAATGCTAGGAGCAATATGAACAACGCTATACTACACGCCAAATGCTATACGTACAACTAACAAATATATACTCCATAAATGCCAAACACTGTACATGATACATATAACACAAAATAGTGCTACGACACTAGCAGTATTGGGGGAGGGAGGGAAGGGTTCTGGACGGCTTAATTTTTTTTTTCATAAGAGGGGAAAACAAGAGTGTGTATTATACATAGGCGGTATTTTTTTCCCCTAAAATCTTGGGTATTATGTATACCTGTGTATTATACCTGAGATTTTACGGTATACGCCAAACACTTTACTGCAAGCACCAAATGCTATAGGCAATAGGCACCAAAGTGCTAGAAGCCAAATGCTCTAGGCAATATGCCTAAAGCTGTACACCAAACACTATATGCAATACTCCAAATGCTATACACAGTTCATCAAACGGTATATGATATACGCCAAACACAATTCGACAAATGCTATACGCAATACGATGTACGTCAAACGTTATTCACCAAATGCAATGCTCAATTCATCAAACGCTGTACCAAATGCTGTACACCAAACGCAATATGCCATAAACGCCAAATGCTATATGTCAAATGATATTCGCCAAATGCAACATGCAATTCGTCTACCACTGTACCACCAAGTAAAAATGAGGTGATACAGTGGACCAGCACCAGTGTGTCATCCTCCAATACACCAACAGAGAGCGCCACTCAAACCCTTCCTCTTCTGAATGGGTTTTAGAGAAGAAGAGAATATTATTTAAAAATTAACATACAAATATTCATAGGAATGTAAACATTCTTCCATATACTCTCACAAGCAGGGGAGGGCTGGCCTGGGGGCAGAGGGGCAATTGCCCCCTGGGCCGGTCATATATCTTGGCTGGTGGGCCACTACCTCACTGAATCTCCCTCTTGCTGCTGTAAATGGAGCTATGATTAAGCTCTGTATAGCACGAAATGCATAAGACGTTTTCTAAGTAATTTTTCTTCTTTGTGTTTTGTGTCCTGAGAAGTATTTTATATTTTTCAATAAAAGCAAGTTTTTTTATACCAATTCATGTGGATCTGTTTCACAGTTGATGTATCCAGCTGACTGTGAGTGCTCCCACAACAACTGTTTCTGGATCTGCTGTAAATGGAGCTACCCTAGTGATACCACAGAGCTTACAACTGAAATGGAGCTACCCTAGTGATACCACAGAGCTTACAACTGAAATGGGGCTACACTAGTGATACCACAGAGCTTACAACTGAAATGGAGCTACCCTAGTGATACCACAGAGCTTACAACTGAAATGGGGCTACACTAGCGATACCACAGAGCTTACAACTGTAATGGGGCTACACTAGTGATACCACAGAACTTACAACTGAAATGGATCTACCCTAGTGATACCACAGGACTTACAACTGAAATGGAGCTACACTAGTGATACCACAGAGCTTACAACTGAAATGGATCTACACTAGTGATACCACAGAGCTTACAACTGACATGGAGATACACTAGTGATACCACAGAGCTTACAACTGAAATGGATCTACACTAGTGATACCACAGAGCTTACAACTGAAATGGAGCTGCACTAGTGATACCACAGAGCTTACAACTGAAATGGAGCTGCACTAGTGATACCACAGAGCTTACAACTGAAATGGAGCTGCACTAGTGATACCACAGAGCTTACAACTGAAATGGAGCTGCACTAGTGATACCACAGAGCTTACAACTGAAATGGATCTACACTAGTGATACCACCGAGCTTACAACTGAAATGGATCTACACTAGTGATACCACAGAGCTTACAACTGAAATGGATCTACACTAGTGATACCACAGAGCTTACAACTGACATGGAGCTACACTAATGATACCACAGAGCTTACAACTGAAATGGATCTACACTAGTGATACCACAGAGCTTACAACTGAAATGGAGCTGCACTAGTGATACCACAGAGCTTACAACTGAAATGGATCTACACTAGTGATACCACCGAGCTTACAACTGAAATGGATCTACACTAGTGATACCACAGAGCTTACAACTGAAATGGATCTACACTAGTGATACCACAGAGCTTACAACTGAAATGGATCTACACTAGTGATACCACAGAGCTTACAACTGAAATGGAGCTGCACTAGTGATACCACAGAGCTTACAACTGAAATGGAGCTGCACTAGTGATACCACAGAGCTTACAACTGAAATGGAGCTGCACTAGTGATACCATAGAGCTTACAACTGAAATGGATCTACACTAGTGATACCACCGAGCTTACAACTGAAATGGATCTACACTAGTGATACCACAGAGCTTACAACTGAAATGGATCTACACTAGTGATACCACAGAGCTTACAACTGACATGGAGCTACACTAATGATACCACAGAGCTTACAACTGAAATGGATCTACACTAGTGATACCACAGAGCTTACAACTGAAATGGAGCTGCACTAGTGATACCACAGAGCTTACAACTGAAATGGATCTACACTAATGATACCACAGAGCTTACAACTGAAATGGATCTACACTAGTGATACCACAGAGCTTACAACTGACATGGAACTACACTAGTGATACTACAGAGCTTACAACTGAAATGGATCTACACTAGTGATACCACCGAGCTTACAACTGAAATGGATCTACAATAGTGATACCACAGAGCTTACAACTGAAATGGATCTACACTAGTGATACCACAGAGCTTACAACTGACATGGAGCTACACTAATGATACCACAGAGCTTACAACTGAAATGGATCTACACTAGTGATACCACAGAGCTTACAACTGAAATGGAGCTGCACTAGTGATACCACAGAGCTTACAACTGAAATGGATCTACACTAGTGATACCACCGAGCTTACAACTGAAATGGATCTACACTAGTGATACCACAGAGCTTACAAATGAAATGGATCTACACTAGTGATACCACAGAGCTTACAACTGACATGGAGCTACACTAATGATACCACAGAGCTTACAACTGAAATGGATCTACACTGGTGATACCACAGAGCTTACAACTGAAATGGATCTACACTAGTGATACCACAGAGCTTACAACTGAAATGGAGCTGCACTAGTGATACCACAGAGCTTACAACTGAAATGGAGCTGCACTAGTGATACCACAGAGCTTACAACTGAAATGGAGCTGCACTAGTGATACCATAGAGCTTACAACTGAAATGGATCTACACTAGTGATACCACCGAGCTTACAACTGAAATGGATCTACACTAGTGATACCACAGAGCTTACAACTGAAATGGATCTACACTAGTGATACCACAGAGCTTACAACTGACATGGAGCTACACTAATGATACCACAGAGCTTACAACTGAAATGGATCTACACTAGTGATACCACAGAGCTTACAACTGAAATGGAGCTGCACTAGTGATACCACAGAGCTTACAACTGAAATGGATCTACACTAATGATACCACAGAGCTTACAACTGAAATGGATCTACACTAGTGATACCACAGAGCTTACAACTGACATGGAACTACACTAGTGATACTACAGAGCTTACAACTGAAATGGATCTACACTAGTGATACCACCGAGCTTACAACTGAAATGGATCTACAATAGTGATACCACAGAGCTTACAACTGAAATGGATCTACACTAGTGATACCACAGAGCTTACAACTGACATGGAGCTACACTAGTGATACCACAGAGCTTACAACTGAAATGGATCTACACTAATGATACCACAGAGCTTATAACTGACATGGAGCTACACTAATGATACCACAGAGCTTACAACTGAAATGGTTCTACACTAGTGATACCACAGAGCTTATAACTGACATGGAGCTGCACTAGTGATACCACAGAGCTTACAACTGAAATGGATCTACACTAATGATACCACAGAGCTTATAACTGACATGGAGCTACACTAATGATACCACAGAGCTTACAACTGAAATGGTTCTACACTAGTGATACCACAGAGATTATAACTGAAATGGATCTACACTAATGATACCACAGAGCTTACAACTGAAATGGTTCTACACTAGTGATACCACAGAGCTTACAACTGAAATGGATCTACACTAGTGATACCACAGAGCTTACAACTGAAATGTAACTACACTAGTGATACCACAGAGCTTACAACTGAAATGGATCTACACTAGTGATACCACAGAGCTTACAACTGAAATGGATCTACACTAGTGACACCACAGAGCTTACAACTGAAATGGATCTACACTAATGATACCACAGAGCTTACAACTGAAATGGATCTACACTAGTGATACCACAGAGCTTATAACTGAAATGGAGCTGCACTAGTGATACCACAGAGCTTACAACTGAAATGGTTCTACACTAGTGATACCACAGAGCTTACAACTGAAATGGATCTACACTAGTGATACCACAGAGCTTACAACTGAAATGGATCTACACTAGTGATACCACAGAGCTTACAACTGAAATGGATCTACACTAGTGATACCACAGAGCTTACAACTGAAATGGATCTATACTAGTGATACCACAGAGCTTACAACTGAAATGGATCTACACTAGTGATACCACAGAGCTTACAAACGACATCACAGAACTACAATCCATATCAAGCTACACTAGTGGCATTAACCCATTTCTTTTGTTAGCTCTATGGTATCACTAGTGGACACCCATTTCAATTGTAAGCTAAGTGGCATCAGTTGCCTTACCTCTCAACATTAATGCCAATTTTAAAATTAACAAAAGGGGGTGGAGTACACGGGAGGGCTGGCCTGGGGGGCAGGGGGGCAGTTGCCCCCTGGGCCAGTCATATGTCTGAGCTGGTGGGCCACTCCAGCTTGTTGCTGCAAATGTAGCTACACTAGTGATACCACAGAGCTTACAACTGAAATGGAGCTACAATCCAAGTGGAGATACACTAGTAGCATAACTCATTTCTCTTGTAAGCTCTATGGTATCACTAGTGTAGTGTTACTTACATTTTAAGCTCTCTAGTTGCACCAGTGTAACCCCATTTCAATTGTAAGCTTTGTGGTATTGCTTGTCTTACTTCACAACATTAACTCTTTGAGTGACAGAGGGGTATGCCACGCATTGCAAAGCAATGCGTGGCATACCCCTCTGGCACTCAAAGGGTTAATGACAATTTTAAAATTAACAAACGGGAGGGGTCTGGGACAGTGAGCAGGAACAATTGTAAAATCGGGCCAATTGATTGTAGTTGCCCTCCAGGCCACTAGTGGCCAGCCCTCCCCTGGTGGAGTAGGACAGTGGGCTGGAACCATAGTAGAAATGGGCCACATCATTGTATTTGCCCCCCAGGCCACAACTTGCCCTCCCCTGCTCACAGGCATGAATTAATATAAACACTCCTCTATATTCTCACACAGTCTTTTCTTAACCCCTTAAGGACCACTGACGGTCCTGGCACGTCACGTACTTTTACTCACCGCGCTCCTGTAGGAGCGCGGTGAGTAATACCGGGCACTGAAGTTGATCGCTCCAAGACCGGAGCGATCTCTTCCAGTGCCCCGTTTGACGTGCCGCCCCACGTGATCAGTCACGTGGGACGGCACGTCAAAGATTCCTATGTGGTCCTTAAGGGACGGCACGCCCCGGGACCGCTGGTCCTTAAGGGGTTAATCACAAACCAGGACCATTCACATGTGTCTAGACGATTCCTTTGCAGCTTTTGGTTGGGTCGGGGCTCCCCAGAAGTAGTCTGTATAGTCAATAGTAAGAATAAAAACAAAAGCGCAGACGTCCTTCTAAGCGTAGTATTTTATATATCAGTAAAACCTCCACCTGCACCCTGTGCTCTCATAGAAATGCACTCACTTGTTCGATAGGTTATGTGTACTGCCTCTCAGTTTTCTTAGCTCTCCTAGAACAAACCCCAGGTCGGTTTTCCTTTCTTGGTGTTGTGTCAGTAGCTTCCTCCTGTGTCCTTCCTCCACGTTCCTCCTTTACTCCCCACCAGCCAGATATCAGGGAGTACAATATCCTATATAATAATTCGCTAAGTTGTGTGTAACGCCCGACATGCGCAGTAGACACTGCTGCGCGTGCGGCAGTCATGCGCAGTACAGACTGCCCGCGCCGCGGCTGATACAGAGATCGGAGCGTCCAGCTCTGTATCAGCAGTGGCGCGGGCAGTCTCTACTGCGCATGACTGCCCCGCGACCGGCTGCCAGAGGCACTGTGGCCCGTGTAACGGGCTGTTCAACTAGTCCCAATATAATCCGCTTATGGGAAAAACGTCTGGGATCCTTAGTAGGAGTGGGATTACTAACACAGGGGGCTCAGAATCGCCATAAATGTATGGAATAAATTGAATAGCCTATTGGTGCAGTATCGGATACTAATTTATTTGAATACAATGTACAAAAAATATAATAAAAATATTATAAAAGACTCACAGATTATATAAAATCTATTCAATAATTTGCAGAAACAATAAAAATTAGCGTTATAAAATACGTTTTCACTCTACGCGTTTCGTAACACTGTACCAAACACTATGCACCAAATGCTATACACAATTCATCATATGGTATATGTGAAATGCAATACAGCAAATGCTATACGCAATTTTCCAAGCTTTATACTCAATTCGCCAATTTCTATACAACTTTTGCTATAAGCAATACACCAAACGCTATACGCAAAGTACTATATACACTGTACACCAAACACTATATGCCATAAGCAATATTCAGTATGCCAAACCCTGTATGCAATAGGAAAATCGTTATTCTCAGTAGGCAAAATGCAATATGCTATATGCAATAGACAAAATGGTATACACAATACACACAATGCTATTGGGCGGATATGCTATACACAATTAACTATATGCAAAACACTATATGCAATACACACAAAACACAGACGCACACACTGTCGCTCACACATTCACAAACTGTCACACATGCACGCTTCTCTCACGCTGTTGTTCAAACATGCTTGCGCACGCTCACACCCATTTATACACAAACACACACGTTCGCTGATGGAGAGGTGTAACACAATGTGTTGCACACCTTTTTGGAGCTGAGAGGGCTAAGCACTAATAATTCAACAAGCCAATCATTAAAGCAGTCATTGTTATATTAACCGCACGGGCAACTCCTTACCAATATTGCTAGCAATTTATATAGAGGTAGAATTATATTCCCATCCCTTGCTTCTACACCTCTTTGTATGCAGGCTAGTACTCTATTTGCTCTTGCAGCAGCTGAGTGACTCTGCACATTGCTGTGAAGTCTATTGTCTATCAGTACTCCTAAATCTTTCTCTAATGAGGATTCCCCAAGTTGTTTCCCATTTAGGGTTTATGCAGCATTTTTGTCTCTACAGCCCAAAATAATAACCTTATATTTATCTTTATTAAACCTCATCTGCCACTTTTCTCACCATTCAGTTTATATAAATCCTTCTGCAGAGAAAAAAACCCATCCAGCTCTGTATGTATTTCCTTACATAGCTTAGTGTCATCAGCAAAGATTGAGACATTACTTTCAATTCCCCATTCTAGATAATAAACAAATTAAAAACAATAGGCCCAGGACTGAACCCTGTGGCACCCTTACAACTTTAGACCAACTTGAAAAGGTTCCATTTAAAACAACTCTCTGCCATCTATCATTTAACCAGGTCTCAATCCATATATAGATAACACCGCTCAAACGGAAGCCTTTTAATTTATGCAATAACCTGTTAAGAGGCACACGACGGCATTACCTCTGTATTCATCCTTTCATTAAACACACACAGACCTCTAGATGGGTTGAAACAGCCGCAACATTTTATTGCAACCATAAATATAGATTTTAAGACCATTTTAATTTATGAGCAATTTAACATGAATAAATAACAAGTACATTTCAACATCCTAGTGCTTGATATACTTAGTCATTCCTGAGTAGCACCACATATTTATAAAACAAATTTAAATTAAACACTACTTGGCTGAGGGCCATGCCACCACCCAACCCCTAAGCTATATGAATGTGGCAAGAGGTAACTCAACAGTCATTTGATCCTCTATTATACCTGTCAAGCTCATGCTTCTCCCAGTAAGCACCCTGCCATGCTGTAACGCCAAAACACCAACAGGCCTATAACCACTACAGACCTCTTACATTCCAACAAGCCACCACCACTACATGACTCAAACCCATGGCCAACAGCACACACACCAAAGCAGAGTACTCAACAGTTAACCAGAGCGAGGGTGGGTGGGTGTTAAAAACTCTTCATCACTGAGAACACTAGAATGTGCCCAGCAAAATGGCTGCAGAACCCATAAACCCCTGCAGTCAGTTTATAGTTGGGGACCACTTTCAGGGCACCAACCTCACAAGATGCTCTGCCCCACTGCCTCTAACCCTTGTTCCTTCCTGCCTAATTCCATTAAGCCCCCTCCTTCTGAGTTCTTCCTTCACTCCAGGGGTCCCATCACAGGCATTGTAAAGTAATTCACCTCACCCTTAGAACCACCCTTACCCCCTATGATATTCCTGTCATTAAACACTCACAGACCTGTGAATGGGTTGAAAAGGCCATATCATTTTATTACAACCATAAATATAGATTTTAAGAACATTTTAATTTTTGAGAAATTCAACATGACTAATTAACAAGTAAATTTCAACATCCTAGTGTTTGATATATTTAGTCATTCCTCACAAACACCAAATAATAATTCAGCAAACTTTTAATTCAGCACTATTTGACTGCGGGCCATGCCACCATCCAGCCTCTAAGCTATATGAATGTGGCCCAACAGCTGTACCAATGACTCTTTGAGACCAAGCCCATGAACCATGATCCAGAACACACCCAAGGCACAGCCATGTGGCACCATAAGCTGACTGTGCCTTGCCACAAAGAAGTAAAATTGTCCTTTCAACACCATCTTTCAGCCCTGCCAGGAAAAGTCCATCCCAATATCCATGAAATGGACACCATCTAGAAGAAACATCAGTTCCTGATATCTAATCATCAGGCCATCTCTCTGCTCCACAAAGCTATCTGACTTGGTATTCACCTTTTCTTGCTCCTCTCTATCACCCTTTGGGACCTAGCCCTTCCCCTGAAATACATTATGTTTGACCAAAGTAGCACACCCAACCGATTCCAATCCTTCCCAAATAGGTGCAAAAACTCTTGTTAGGACTGATGATCCAAATTGTTTATCCCAGCTTACACTAACACATTGGGCATTGAAAGAATCTCCGTCATCCTATTCACCAACAAATGAACCTTTAAAACTATATCCCCAGCCTACGTACATGCACCTGACCCACAGGAAAACCCTGCCATGTTCCAGTTCACCTGACTGCAGCACTCCTCGGGGCCCAGCAGGTGTAGGAGTAGCAGATCAATCAAACTATTGTCTTCCCTTACCTGCAAAGAGAGAACATTCTGAAAACACACATTAGGAATACGTATAGCAACAATTCTGGTCGACTACCAAGGGTGACATCCCACACTACAACACATCCTAAACTTCAATGCTCCACTCCTGTTGCAGCACCAACCCTTAAAGAATGGGAACTCCCCTACCGGCAAACCCAACTGTACTGTCCTTTAGTGAAAAATGTGAACAAACTGAAATGTAGATAAAAGGGGTTCCATCCTCATGATCCCAAAAAGCAGACTGCTCCATGGGTGAACTTCTGTCACAGGGCAACCGAGCAAACTGGTCACAAAACAGAAAATCAAAACAGCATGTGGAAAAGACCCATCAGTGCCCAGAGACACCAGTCTCTGTGCAACCTTCTTTATGCTAGCCAACCACCAGATGAATTAAAAAAAAAACAACTTCTTCATAACATCCCGCCAGCTTTGGACCTTAAACAAACACTAAAGATGACAGATGCTCTGCCCCACTTCCTCTAACCCTTGTTCCTTGCTGCCAAACCCCTTCAAGCCCCCTCCTCCTGAGTTCCTCCTTTGCTCCAGGGGCCCCGGTATCAAAGGCTTTTGCAAAGTCCAAGTAAAATAGTTTGCATGATCTATTCTTCATAAAACCATGCTGGCTCCTACTAATACTATTGTTGGTCTTCACATAGTTCTGAATACTAACCCTTCTAATATCTTAAAAACTATGGAAGTCAAGCTTACAGGTCTACAGTTTCCTGGTTTGGAACTTGCCCTCCTTTTGAACAATGGTACTACATCAGCTTTCCTCCAATCACAGGGTACTATGTTTGATGAAAAATAATCAATAAATGTTAAGTATAAGGGTCTTGCTGTTACTGAACTAAGCATTTGCGTAAGCATGTGAATGTACTAATCAACAAAATGAATGAATGGATGTGTATGAAAGTGTTGATTGTGTCATTCGTCATTCCTTAATTTTGTGTTCCGTGACATTCTGTAAGAATCCGGTCCAGAAAGTCCTATCCTATTGACTACAGCTTTCACTGTTTACCTGGACACATCTGCTCCTCTTCTCCAGCTCTGCTATTGGCTGTCTTCCAGTGTGCTTTCCAGGACACGCCCCTGAGGCCTAGATCCAGCAGTATTACAAGCACTTCAGTGCACCTGTATTTTGTCTTACTGACTGGTGCTGAGATTCCTGTCTCCTCCATATAGCCTTGGCTTTGTACTCTGACCACGCTTGTTTGCTGCCTGTCCTGACCTCTGCTTCCTTCCAGACCTGATTCGATTTACTGGTTTCAATTCTGTGACCTTGATTTTTTGTGATCTCCTAGTCCTGTAATTTTGATTTTGGATCAGAAGCTCTTGATAAAGTAAGCGAGGCTTACGAAACGCGTCGGGCGTTATCCTGATTGTTTTTTATACCAATGTTGCTAATACTTTTTATATAATATTGAGATTTTTTTTATATGATATATATTTTAATAAATAATATTTTATTATTTACACCTTACCTTTATATTGGTGCCTCTATTTACAACTTTTTGGGACCACTTGTTGAAGAATATATACCAATCAAACACTTACCCTACTACCACATTTATATAGAGACACTTAGTGTCTCATATACTATACTCTCTTTAAGGGGGTTATAGTGATATCAACAAGAGTGGTAGTAGAAGGTGTAAAGTGGAGAAAACTTGGAAGAGAGTAAAGCAGTAATAACCAACCTGGGTTTTATCAGGGATGTTGATACACACTGAGAGGCAGTAAGAACCTCATTTACAAGTGAGTACCCAATTTGGAGCACGTGGTGAAGGTGAAGGAATAAGAATTTGGAAAATACTACACTTAGAAGAGTCCATTTGCGCTGTTTTTATTCTT
Organism: Rhinophrynus dorsalis; assembly: GCA_037306005.1. Taxonomy (NCBI): domain Eukaryota; kingdom Metazoa; phylum Chordata; class Amphibia; order Anura; family Rhinophrynidae; genus Rhinophrynus; species Rhinophrynus dorsalis. The sequence continues at coordinate 231,716 of JBBDGT010000049.1, read as the reverse complement.
CTTGCTTTTTTAGTCACGTTATTGGGAATCCCAACCCATTATTCAGCAGCATTGGACCTTGAGATCCATCATTAGAAGAATTGAGCTATATCCTCTTGACGGACTTTTTGTGAGAATTGCTATATTTATTATATTTTTATTTTTGTATTGGCGCTTCCTAGTATATCTCAAGGTTGGTACTTGTGGTAGTTCCATACCTTAGAGATATACAAATATTGTGTGTGTAGTCCTGTAATTCACCTGTGTTAGTTACTTGCGGTTGCCAGCCGAACACCCACAAAAGTAGGATTTTGTAAGCTTACTGAGCTTAGTCCTGTAGAGGAGGAACTCTGCAGCTATAAAGCAGAAAGCTATTTGATATATATACATATAGATGCTGAGCGAACCCAGAGAGGATACAGGAGGGAGATCTTGGAACACAGAGGCAGACAGAGTGAATCAGCCCTGATATAAATGAAATTGTACAGTACCTAAAAGAGCAGCCGATAGGGAAGTCCAACAGTCCAAGGTCAGCAACATATCCAGAATCTCAGTACCAAAGGGGAAGGGCAGAAGAGAAGTCAGTCTGGCCGAGGTCAATGCAGGCAGCTGAGGTTCAGAAGTGGGGAACAGGCAGAGGCCTAGGCAGCTGGCACAGGCTCAAAAATGGTATAAACAATCCAAGGTCAGAATCCATAAAAACAATCAATATGCGGTACACAAGGAGCTAGCACTAGGAAGCACCGAGCAGAGGAGGATCTGGATAAATAAAGACAAAATGCGATGATGTCACTATGACATTATGTTGCGTCACCTGGCAAGACGCACCAATGGCTATGACATAGAGCAGCGTGCCGAAGGGAGGAGTTGCCGACATTAACCCATGTCCAGCATCAAGCCTCAGAGGGGGTAGGATCAAGCACCGTACGCAGACAGCATTTGACACTGCTCCCTAGCGTCGCACACAGGATTTGCTCTCGAGCAGCTGTCAGCAGCAGCAGCCCTGAGACTCAGTTTTGTCTGCCATCCCGTGCCACCCATCACCCAGCTTCTATCTGCAAGTGAGTTGTATGTTTCATTCTCTGCTTCCAAGTACTCAGTGACTGTTAATAGTTGCTGATTCTGCATCTGTTCTGCCTAGTAACCCCCCTCTGTCCTGTTAGCTAGAGTGACAGATTATACAGGTGCCATGTCTATGGATCCCGCTGTTGCACATCAGGGAGCATTTCTTGGACAGTATTCTTTATAAATAAAGAACATAAATCAGAAGATGGATTATATTACTGGACTTCTGCAAATCTGATGCATAAGGAAGTTTCCACTTCTGCTTCAACTGCTCCCACTATACAGCAACTCCTTGGCAATCCTCCCAAAATCTCCTTACCTGAATGCTTTGAGGGCAACCCCATGGAGCTCCAGGGATTCATGAATCAGCCTGCACTGCACTTTAGAAATCAGCCTGATACATGTTCTGCACACCATGTAAACTTTTATATTTTCCCTTCGTAAAAAGGCAAGCGCTAGCTTGGATCTCTCCACTCTTAGTACCTTAGAACCTTATAGCAGCCTGTGACATGTATTTGACACAGCAGGCAGGCAAACAGCTGCAGAAGTTCCTATTCTGACCTTTAGCAAAGCATGAAGCCCCTGGCTTAGTATGCCATTGAATTATGCACCCTGGCATATGACACTGACTGAGGAAAATACACTCTAAGGGCAGCTTTACATCACTCTGTACTATTGTGGATAAATGGATCACACAGAGACGTCAAGAAAGAGAGAGAGATCATTTGATCAAGCCCTCTCCTTGTTCAGCCACCCTAATAAAACCCCATTCCTAGCCACCAAGTCATTCTGATTCTATAGCCTCTCCTGAGCCTATGGAGCTGGGACGTCTGACTCGCTTCTCCTGGGAAGGAAAGTCACATAGACGCACTCTGGGTCTTTGCTTATACTGTGGTGTTTCTGGTCACGTAGACCTTTCTTGCCCAGTGAAGCAGAAAAATCCCAAGGCTTCGTGGTGTCGCAGGGAGATCCACTAACCATATGTTCCATCCCTGCAAGCACCAAGAATTGCCTGCTGTTCCAATTACCCTGTCCTTGTCACAAGGATGTATTTCTACTCAGACTATCCTGGACGCCAGAGATGCCGCACTGTTTATTGATGAATAGAATTTCTACATTGCCCAAGTAAACCCCAGTCAGAATACCCACTGTGGATGATGCTCCCAATCTGCCTCACATCTGAAGTGAACATGCATTTAGTATAATGCAATTAAAAAGCAGCGATGCTGTCTCTGCTGTGAGATAAACCCTAGTGAGAAGAAGAAGGGATAATGCAAAAAGAAGCTACTGACCAAGGAGGAGCCCAGTGCTCCCAAAATGCTTATAAAAAAACCTACAAAAGCATCCTGGTGAGCCCTGTGTTGATTATCAGTCATACTCAAGTAGTTACACATTGGTGTAGAGATAGGAGAGTAGCAAAGACTACATTTTGGCTACATATACGGGAAATAATCAAGACAGCAAGTTTGCATATCAGATCCTTTTATCCATCAATAATCTGTTACATACTGCAGACAATGAAGAGTGGGGGTTTAGCTACATGTTTTGACCAGAAGCATGTGATGTTCCCCCAACAACATCAAAGCACCTCAGACTGGGCAAGTCCCAATCTGCCTCATATCTGACATGAACATGTTTTCAGTGTAATATAAATAAAAATACAGTGATACCATTCCTTCAAGTGTTCATCTTTAGGAGATATTATGGGTACATACCTCCAAGTGTCCATTTGCAGAAATGCAGTCCCAAAGTTGCAAGAAACCTCCACCTGGCTTCACTGTTGCCTGCAGACACTCATTCTTGTACCGCTGTCACATCTTACCTTGTTTCCAGCGACGCTCGGCATCATTCCACTCGTCATCTGCAGGGGCGAGGCTTCAGAGTGAAGCAGGCCTCTGTTTTATGCCATGCTTCCTGTTGTCTCCTCCTACCTACTTCCTTCCTCTAAGCCTGCTCCTCCTACCTACTTTCTGAGGAGGGGTTTAAAGGGCAGTCTGAGTTCTGACTCAGTTGCCCTTGCGTTGTTGTTCAAAGCAGTTCTATTACCTTTGGCTCTGTGTATGATCTGGCTTGTCTTCCATACAATCTGGTGCTGACCTGTGGCTCTGACTATTCCTTTATCTTATCCTTATAGTGAACACCCAACCTGGTGCAGACCTGTGGCTTTGGCTATTCCTTTGTCTTATTCATATAGTGGACACCCAATCTGGTGCAGACCTATGGCTCTGGCTGATTACCTGAACTGTGTATGACCTGGCTTGTCTGTCTACCCTCTCTGGTGCTGACCTGTGGCTCTGTCTGACTATTCTTTTGGTTTTCCCCTGTATCTGGCAGACACCCTATCTGGTGTGGGCCTGGGGCTCTGGCAGACTAGCTTTGAGTCAAGTATCTCTTCCTTATTCTGACTTCAGGAGTGAGTCAGATTTTCTCGCTACCTCGGATCAAGACTTCGAGTTCCTGTTCCTGTTTCGTTCCTGTTCCAGCTCCTGGTTCCAGCAGAGACTACCAGTGGCTTCGGCCTAGTCACTAGTAGAGTGGTCCTCCACGGCAGTTTACTATTTCTGGTAGTAGCACTGGCTGGCTGTGACCCTTTGCTTGTACCTGCTATTTTCCTCCATTTGTTACCTTATTGTTGTTTAATAAATTGCATTTTACTATACAGTACTGAGTCCTGATCATCTCAGGGGAACCGTGACAACCGCTCTCCGGCCCTTCAGCAAATAAGCTGCCTTCTGCTACAGCCAAATACTTAAAATTTTAAATCATCAATCCAGAGCACCTGCTGCCATTTTTCTGCACCCTAGTTACTGTGTTTTAGTGCATAATTGTGTCACTTGGCCTTGTTTCCATGTCGGAGGTATGAATTTTTTGGCCGCAAGTCTTCCATGAAGACCACTTCTGAACACACTTCTCCGGGCAGTAGATTGGTGTACCAGGGTCTCACTGTTTTCTACTAATTCTGAGCTGATGGCACTGGTGGACATCTTCCGACTGCAAAGAGAAATAAGTATGATTTGTCTTTCATCTGCTGCGTCAACCACTGCGTATAAGGTTTTCAACATTGCCTTTTGCTTTGTGCTTCTTCAAAAGAACATGGACAGCACATTTGCAAACCCCTCTTTACCTTGAAGTTTCTGCCTTGGAGAGACCTTACTGATGCAGTATGACTACCATCTGTCTTGATGCTGTGCTCATTCTTGCCATGGTGTATGACTTCTGACATTAAACTGTCTTCAGCAACTTCACCTTGTTAGCTGAGTTTAGCTGTTCCTCACCCAGTTTTATTCTGCCTACACAGCTGTTTTTGTTACAGTTAATGATTGTGATTCAACCCACATATTAAACCGATGATCATTAACACCTGTTTGGTATAATTGTTTAATCATACACCTGATTATATGCCTACAAAATCCCTTACTGTGTGCAAGTGTACCTAGAAGAATTGATGTTGTTTTGAAGGCAAAGGGTGGTCACACCAAATATTAATTTGATTTAGTTTTTTCTTCGGATCACTCACTATGCATTTCATTAATTGATAAAAATAACCTATTAACATGTCTATTTTTGAAAACATTCTTACTTTACAGCATGTTTTTTTCACTGCCTAAGACTTTTGCATAGTGCAGTGTATCTGTAATTTTGGCTGTGTATAGAAAAAGTAAACAAAATGGAAAGTCTGCACAATAATCCTCCCTAATATCCAGGGGCCACAGAGCTCTCTCCAATATAGATAATAATCCTCTGTCGTACAGTAGATGGAACAGTCATCCTCCTTTCGGACTTTGCCTGTTTTGAAAGTACCCTGGGACCCTGGAATTGCATGCGCCAAGAATGTCATTGGTGCCGGACCAGGCGTGACGGTCCTGGCAAGTCAAGGGTTACTTAAGGGGTTAAAGAGAAACAGGTGAAAAAAATGATAATGAAAAATAACAGCAATCTGAGTTTACGTGTTAGGCTGTAGCGGAAGGTGTACAGACATAAAGGACGTTAACTGTCAGTTTAACCCTTTGAGTGCCAGAGAGGTGTCTAAGGCATTGCGCTGCAATGCATTGGATACCTCTCTGGTACTCAAAGGGTTACTATAACAGAATGGAACAGAACCAATAATAATGAATTAAAGATAGACCGATGCTGGGGTATTTGGGCAGATTTAAGGCCCTGTCAGACGCGTCTGCAGGATGAGACGTAGATAATGAAGCAGCGAGCATTTGATTTCAGATCTTGTGTGTTTTCTTGTTTTATAAACAAAAATGACTAATGAGAAATGGGATCCAAGCGCTCCCAGTATTTACGTTTGGTGTCACCCCAGGCAGCTGTTATTTACTGACTGAACAGGAACACGTCGCTGGGCTGTGTGATTAGAAGGAGGTGCTGGCAGATTCCTTGTCCCTTCTGTCGCTCGGTGGCTGATGTACTGATAATACATGAGCATTTCTACAGTAAACTGATTACACCACAGCGGGCAAATCAAATGTCCCAGAATTCCCTATTTTACTTTACATATTCTGTAACTCCATCTTATGTAAAGTCAAAATGTGTATCCTTTATATTATTATCTTATCATATTCACCATAAACACATTTCTGTTCCTGACATTGAGCTAACTGGATATGTTTCCAGAGAGCTTCCTTTCATGGACTGTGAATGTTACAATTTAACACTATCCCTGCCCCAGGAAAACCTGCCTACAGCCTCTTAAATTCAGCATGCAGAGCACTCAGTGCTGCAGGATAGTGTAACATTGTATCACTGTATCTGCTTTCACGGTTACGGATACAAAGCTAACTATAAACCGACATCCAGGGAGCTCACTGTTAGGGGCATAAAAGTGTCAGATAAATGAATAAATAAAAATATCCAGGTGATTTGAGTTGACATATATTTAGCACTTGGAGAAAATCTGACGTTAAGAAGGGTGACTATCACTTTAAATGAGGGTTCTAACCACTGAAATGTACACTGCATTTGCTACATCTCCAGGAGTAAAAGGCGTTAAAATCTGTATTTGCATTTTTATGTCCCCTGTGGAGTAACTGGTTTTACCCACAATTTTTAGCAGTTCAGCTTCACAGCATTTATGTGTCCACAATTGTGCTTTGTAAATTAACACTTTGTGTTGCAGATTGATGCACATAAATGGGTAACAGTGCTTAGATATGGAAACATTTATTATACCCCTGCAGAGACAGAATCAAGGGAATTAAAAGGAAAATTCATCTTCAGCAGTTGTTCTAAAACTGGATTCTGTGGAACCCCCTGAACTACAAGGGGTACACAAAGCTAATGTAAGTGATGTAAGACAGGGTAACAAGACTGGGGTGTCAGACAGTGTATGTGTGGGTCTGTGACAACTAAAAGAACAAGACTGGGGTGTCAGTGTATGTGTGGGTCTGTGACGACTAATAGAACAAGACTGAGGTGTCAGTGTATGTGTGGGTCTGTGACGACTAATAGAACAAGACTGGGGTGTCACAGTGTATGTGTGGGTCTGTGACTACTAATAGAACAAGACTGGGGTGTCAGACAGTGTATGTGTGGGTCTGTGACTACTAATAGAACAAGACTGGGGTGTCACAGTGTATGTGTGGTCTGTGACTACTAATAGAACAAGACTGGGGTGTCACACAGTGTATGTGTGGGTCTGTGACTACTAATAGAACAAGACTGGGGTGTCACACAGTGTATGTGTGGTCTGTGACTACTAATAGAACAAGACTGGGGTGTCAGACAGTGTATGTGTGGGTCTGTGACTACTAATAGAACAAGACTGGGGTGTCAGACAGTGTATGTGTGGGTCAGTGACTACTAATAGAACAAGGCTGGGGTGTCAGACAGTGTATGTGTGGGTCTGTGACTACTAATAGAACAAGACTAGGGTGTCAAACAGTGTATGTGTGGGTCTGTGACTACTAATAGAACAAGACTGGGGTGTCACACAGTGTATGTGTGAGTCTGTGATTACTGATAGAACAAGGCTGGGGTGCCAGTGTATGTGTGGGTCTGTGACTACTAATAGAACAAGGCTGGGGTGTCAGACAGTGTATGTGTGAGTCTGTGATTACTAATAGAACAAGGCTGGGGTGCCAGTGTATGTGTGGGTCTGTGACTACTAATAGAACAAGGCTGGGGTGTCAGACAGTGTATGTGTGGGTCTGTGACTACTAATTGAACAAGGCTGGGGTGTCAGACAGTGTATGTGTGGTCTGTGACTACTAATAGAACAAGGCTGAGGTGTCAGTGTATGTGTGGGTCTGTGACTACTAATAGAACAAGGCTGTGGTGTCACACACTGTATGTGTGGTCTGTGACTACTAATAGAACAAGACTGGGGTGTCACACAGTGTAAATGTGGTCTGTGACTACTAACAGAACAAGACTGGGGTGTCACACAGTGTATGTGTGGGTCTGTGACTACTAATAGAACAAGACTGGGGTGTCAGACAGTGTATGTGTGGTCTGTGACTACTAATAGAACAAGACTGGGGTGTCACACAGTGTATGTGTGGTCTGTGACTACTAATAGAATGAGGCTGGGGTGTCAGACAGTGTATGTGTGGGTCTGTGACTTCTAATAGAACAAGGATGGGGTGTCACACAGTGTATGTGTGGGTCTGTGACTAAGTGGGACAAGATTGGGGTGTCAGACAGTGTATGTGTGGGTCTGTGACTACTAATAGAACAAGATTGGGGTGTCAGACAGTGTATGTGTGGGTCTGTGACTACCAATGGAACAAGACTGAGGTGTCAGACGGTGTATGCGTGGGTATGTGACTACTAATAAAACAAGACTGGGGTGTCACACAGTGTATGTGTGGGTCTGTGACTACTAATAGAACAATATTGGGGTGTCAGGCAGTGTATGTGTGGGTCTGTGACTACCAGTGGAACAAGACTGGGGTGTCACACAGTGTATGTGTGATCTGTGACTACTAATAGAACAAGGCTGAGGTGTCACACAGTGTATGTGTGATCTGTGACTACTAATAGAACAAGACTGGGGTGTCACACAGTGTATGTGTGGGTCTGTGACTACTAATAGAACAAGGCTGAGGTGTCACACAGTGTATGTGTGGGTCTGTGACTACTAATAGAACAAGACTGGGGTGTCAGACGGTGCATGTGTTGGTCTGTGACTACTAATAGAACAAGACTGGGGTGTCAGACGGTGCATGTGTTGGTCTGTGACTACTAATAGAACAAGACTGGGGTGTCACACAGTGTATGTGTGGGTCTGTGACTACTAATAGAACAAGACTGGGGTGTCAGACGGTGCATGTGTTGGTCTGTGACTACTAATAGAACAAGGCTGAGGTGTCACACAGTGTATGTGTGGGTCTGTGACTACTAATAGAACTAGACTGGGGTGTCAGTGTATGTGTTGGTCTGTGACTACTAATAGAACAAGACTGGGGTGTCAGACGGTGCATGTGTTAGTCTGTGACTACCAGTGGAACAAAGCTGGGTGTCACACAGTTTATTATGGACGGGGAACCCTGGGATTTCCAGCTGTAGAATAATTATCACACTAATAGTCAATATGAAGCAATGCATTGCAGACGTCTGTAGAATTCAAGCATTTAAAATTCTCACTTAACCCAATGGGACATTGTAATTGTTGCCTGTAGTGCAGCTGTTTTGCCCCCAAAATGCTTCACTTTTCTTAATACATCAACCTCAGTATGAGCCTTTGTTTGCTGTCTGGGAACATGAATTATCTTAATTCTGAAAATGTATGAACAATTGGCTAAGGAAAAAATAGAATTATATGGTTACAAATTCAAATACGATGTCTGCAGTATAAAGGAGTAAAATGATCATTTTCATAAGAAGGCTAAATGCCCCCATTGTGTCCTACAGAGTAGACGGAGTATGTGACACAGAATAATAATTATCTTATACTGAATGCAAAGGAAGCCTGGGTCTCACAGTTAGGGGAGTGGGCGAGAGGAGAAGATAGATTTATGGTACAGAGGGGGTTAATAGCTAGCTGTTCAGCACAATGATATCTGTCTACAGGATCTGATCAAGTCTGGGCACTTAGCTCTCCCTTCTCTTCAATCAGGGCAGAGCTTAGGAAAGTAGGGCAGAGTGGGCACCGCGGGGCATCCATTTGTTCAGCTTCCTGACATAATTACAAGACTGGCAGTTCTGTGTAAGAAATGCCAGTGTGCCCAGGGGGCATAGGCACAGAGAGAGAGTGGTTTATGTAGTGGCATTAAGAGCCTTGATTCATCACAGCCGGTCCAGGAGACATGCTAGGCTGGAGGAGCAGCGGAGATCTGAGAGACTGGAGGGAGAGGGAGGTAGGTTGGGAAATGATTAACCCTTCCAGTGCCATTCTAGGGGTGGGCGAAAAGTGTGAAAAATTTCCCGCAAAAAATTTCGCCTTCCGCCTATGTAAAAATGTCCTCCTTTTCACCTGTTTTAACAAATTTTCCGCCTATGTTAACACATTTTTCGCCTACTTTAACACATTATACGCCTATATTTCCTATAGGTACCACATTTCCAACTGTAATATTACTTCTTCTGAGGGCTGAAGTTTAGAAATAAGTGGCTGAAAGTCAAAGTTGTGAGTCCTACAGCAAAATATGGCTTGAAAAATGTGTTATCATGCAGAATGCATTTGTCCTTTACCCACAATACTTTCTTGCTTAAGTGACACTGGCGCATATTCATGATGATATCAAGTAATAAAAAAAAATAATAAAATACAACCTACAATGTGGTAGATATGTATTGTAGTGGGGGTGGTGGGGGACTGGCATGGTGTGATTTGTGTATGTATTTTTACCATTGTCATACTCTATCCTCCTTCTCAGATTATTGACACACATTACTTATCGGTCATAGCAGTGGTCCCATCTGTCTTCCACCTCCTCATCTGTGCTGCTGTTAATATATTTGTCCTGGATTTGTCTGTCATGTGTGGTTTCTGCTACTACTACTACTGGAGTTAGATGTAATTCTACTGCTACTGATACTAGGTGTCAGAGGTGCAGCACTTACATCAGCAGCACCAGAGGTACTCGTCATATCTAACACAATCTGTGTTGCTGGGTACTCAAAACAGGTGTGTGTGGCTGAGTGGGACTTGGACTTTGAAGAGGCAATGATGCTGATGATGACTGATAGGGTGACTGTGTGCTTTTTGACATCTGTACTTGTCCAGGGTCAGACTTTCCAATGGCTTTCTCAAACAGTTTATAGACAGGCACAGTGCTCCTTAAAAGTGGCGGAAGATACAGCCTTTGACTTTTTGCTAATCTTATAGCCCTGTCATTATCCTCACTCTCAACTTCATCTGTATCCGAACAAGAGAAGGATGCTGGAGGGATATATTCTAGATCTGCATCATCATCAGTCATCATTAGGTCATCCACAGCATCGGCATCACCTGACAGTTCTTGCCCATTACTACCCTTATATTCCTCTAAGCTTTTGGAGGTCTCAAACAATTTCTTTTTACTTTTGCTATAACAAAATTCACTACTACTTTGAGGATGGGTGTTTTGGTGTCTCACTGTCTGATGCAGCAGGCGGTTTAGCTGCTACACTTTCCTCTATTAGGCTATTGCCAACATCATCAACACTTGAATGTGACTTGTTGTCGTCTTCAGTGTTCTTCTTATATGGTTCTTTATTTCTACTGGTACTGGTGGTGCTGGAACTAGTTTTGCTGGGACCTTGACAAACTGCATCCTCCCTTGGAGTAAAGGGATCATCATCATTTATTGCACACGCTGCGGCAACCATTGCTGCAATGGGTTTTTGGACTACTACTTTACTCTCACGTCCCTATACTGCTCCACCCCTCCCCCTTCCCCTTGTGAGTTTGCTGGACATTACACAACTACACTGTGTTTTTTTTACTGTACAGTGCACAACACAACTGATGGAGCTGTATGATGCCTTGCCTAAGCCCAGTCAGCTGTCTGTCACTGTCACCTACGATATTTCGTTTTTTATTCTTTTTTTATTTTTTTTTTATTTATTTTATTTTTTTAAGTTGTCCACCCTGTTGTCTTATCCCAGTCTGTCCAAAAAAATTATAACTGAAAAAGAAAATCAACAATGTCTTTCCCAGACTTCCCCACCAGCACAGGGACAATACCAGCAAGATCAGCAAGCAAATAGGTTGCCTGTGTCTTGCCTGTCAGTCACATGGAATTTTGGAGTATTTGGAGGACAACCTCCTTCCTCCCTTCTTATCCCCTAGAGTGCCCACAGACTCCCCTAATATAGAGAACAAATGTCCTACCTAAATGACTTCCTAAACTAAGCTTCAATTCCCCTTTATTTGCCTATCTCCTCTAGCTCAAAAACATGCTGCTATCTCCTCTCACAAACACAGAATGGCTGCTGTGAGAACCTGACACCCTTTTATATGTCTGTACACAGAATGGCTGTTGTGACACCCTTTTATATGTCTGTACACAGAATGGCTGCTGTGACACCCTTTTATATGTCTGTACACAGAATGGCTGCTGTGAAGCCTGACAGCCTTTTATATGTCTGTACACAGAATGGCTGCTGTGAGAACCTGACACCCTTTTATTTGTCTATGGCTGCTGTGACACCCTGACACCCTTTTATATGTCTGTAAAGAGAATGGCTGCTGTGAGAGCCTGACTCCCTTTTATATGTCTGTACACAGAATGGCTGCTGTGAGACCCTGACAGCCTTTAATATGTCTGTAAAGAGAATGGCTGCTGTGAGAGCCTGACTCCTTTTTATATGTCTGTACACAGAATGGCTGCTGTGAGAACCTGACACCCTTTTATATGTCTGTACACAGAATGGCTGTTGTGACACCCTGACACCCTTTTATATGTCTGTACGCAGAACGGCTGCTGTGACACCCTGACACCCTTTTATATGTATGTACACAGAATGGCTGCTGTGACACCCTGACACCCTTTTATATGTCTATACACAGAATGGCTGCTGTGACACCCTGACAACCTTTTATATGTCTGTAAAGAGAATGGCTGCTGTGAGAGCCTGACACCCTTTTATATGTCTGTACACAGAATGGATGCTGTGACACCCTGACACCTTTTTTATATGTCTGTACACAGAATGGCTGCTGTGACACCCTGACACCCTTTATATGTCTGTACATAGAATGGCTGCTGTGAGAGCCTGACACCCTTCTATATGTCTGTACACAGAATGGCTGCTGTGACACCCTGACACCCTTTTATAGGTCTGTACACAGAATGGCTGCTGTGACACCCTGACACCATTTTATATGTCTGTACACAGAATGGCTGCTGTGGCACCCTGACACCCTTTTATATGTCTGTACACAGAATGGCATGCTGTGACACCCTGACACCCTTTTATATGTCTGTACACAGAATGGCTGCTGTGACACCCTGACACCCTTTTATATGTCTGTACGCAGAACGGCTGCTGTGACACCCTGACACCCTTTTATATGTATGTACACAGAATGGCTGCTGTGACACCCTGACACCCTTTTATATGTCTATACACAGAATGGCTGCTGTGACACCCTGACAACCTTTTATATGTCTGTAAAGAGAATGGCTGCTGTGAGAGCCTGACACCCTTTTATATGTCTGTACACAGAATGGATGCTGTGACACCCTGACACCTTTTTTATATGTCTGTACACAGAATGGCTGCTGTGACACCCTGACACCCTTTATATGTCTGTACATAGAATGGCTGCTGTGAGAGCCTGACACCCTTCTATATGTCTGTACACAGAATGGCTGCTGTGACACCCTGACACCCTTTTATAGGTCTGTACACAGAATGGCTGCTGTGACACCCTGACACCATTTTATATGTCTGTACACAGAATGGCTGCTGTGGCACCCTGACACCCTTTTATATGTCTGTACACAGAATGGCATGCTGTGACACCCTGACACCCTTTTATATGTCTGTACACAGAATGGCTGCTGTGACACCCTGACACCCTTTTATATGTCTGTATACAGAATGGCTGCTGTGAGAACCTGACACCCTTTTATATGTCTATACACAGAATGGCTGCTGTGAGAGCCTGACAGCCTTTTATATGTCTGTACACAGAATGGCTGCTGTGACACCCTGACACCCTTTTATATGTCTGTACACAGAATGACTGCTGTGACACCCTGACACCCTTTTATGTGTCTGTACACAGAATGGCTGCTGTGACACCCTGGCAGCCTTTTATATGTCTGTACACAGAATGGCTGCTGTGACACCCTGACACACTTTTATATGTCTGTACACAGAATGACTGCTGTGACACCCAGACACCCTTTTATATGTCTGTACACAGAATGGCTGCTGTGACACCCTGACACCCTTTTATATGTCTGTACACAGAATGGCTGCTGTGACAGCCTGACACTCTTTTATATGTCTGTACACAGAATGGCTGCTGTGACACCCTGACACCCTTTTATATGTATGTACACAGAATGGCTGCTGTGACACCCTGACACCCTTTTATATGTCTATACACAGAATGGCTGCTGTGACACCCTGACAACCTTTTATATGTCTGTAAAGAGAATGGCTGCTGTGAGAGCCTGACACCCTTTTATATGTCTGTACACAGAATGGCTGCTGTGACACCCTGACACCCTTTTATATGTCTGTACACACAATGGCTGCTGTGACACCCTGACACCTTTTTTATATGTCTGTACACACAATGGCTGCTGTGACACCCTGACACCCTTTTATATGTCTGTACAAAGAATGGCTGCTGTGAGAGCCTGACACCCTTCTATATGTCTGTACACAGAATGGCTGCTGTGACACCCTGACACCTTTTTTACATGTCTGTACACAGAATGGCTGCTGTGACACCCTGACACCCTTTTATATGTCTGTACATAGAATGGCTGCTGTGAGAGCCTGACACCCTTCTATGTGTCTGTACACAGAATGGCTGCTGTGACACCCTGACACCCTTTTATATGTCTGTACACAAAATGGCTGCTGTGACACCCTGACACCATTTTATATGTCTGTACACAGAATGGCTGCTGTGGCACCCTTACACCCTTTTATATGTCTGTACACAGAATGGCATGCTGTGACACCCTGACACCCTTTTATATGTCTGAACACAGAATGGCTGCTGTGACACCCTGACACCCTTTTATATGTCTGTATACAGAATGGCTGCTGTGAAAACCTGACACCCTTTTATATGTCTATACACAGAATGGCTGCTGTGAGAGCCTGACAGCCTTTTATATGTCTCTACACAGAATGGCTGCTGTGACACCCTGACACCCTTTTATATGTCTGTACACAGAATGACTGCTGTGACACCCTGACACCCTTTTATGTGTCTGTACACAGAATGGCTGCTGTGACACCCTGACAGCCTTTTATATGTCTGTACACAGAATGGCTGCTGTGACACCCTGACACCCTTTTATATGTCTGTACACAGAATGGCTGCTGTGACAGCCTGACACTCTTTTATATGTCTGTACACAGAATGGCTGCTGTGACACCCTGACACCCTTTTATATGTCTGTACACAGAATGGCTGCTGTGACACCCTGACACCCTTTTATATGTCTATACACAGAATGGCTGCTGTGACACCCTGACAACCTTTTATATGTCTGTAAAGAGAATGGCTGCTGTGAGAGCCTGACACCCTTTTATATGTCTGTACACAGAATGGCTGCTGTGACACCCTGACACCTTTTTTATATGTCTGTACACAGAATGGCATGCTGTGACACCCTGACACCCTTTTATATGTCTGTACACAGAATGGCTGCTGTGACACCCTGACACCCTTTTATATGTCTGTATACAGAATGGCTGCTGTGAGAACCTGACACCCTTTTATAAGTCTATACACAGAATGGCTGCTGTGAGAGCCTGACACCCTTTTATATGTCTGTACACAGAATGGCTGCTGTGACACCCTGACACCCTTTTATATGTCTGTACACAGAATGGCTGCTGTGACACCCTGACACCCTTTTATATGTCTGTACACAGAATGGCTGCTGTGACAGCCTGACACTCTTTTATATGTCTGTACACAGAATGGCTGCTGTGACACCCTGACACCCTTTTATATGTATGTACACAGAATGGCTGCTGTGACACCCTGACACCCTTTTATATGTCTATACACAGAATGGCTGCTGTGACACCCTGACAACCTTTTATATGTCTGTAAAGAGAATGGCTGCTGTGAGAGCCTGACACCCTTTTATATGTCTGTACACAGAATGGCTGCTGTGACACCCTGACACCCTTTTATATGTCTGTACACAGAATGGCTGCTGTGACACCCTGACACCTTTTTTATATGTCTGTACACAGAATGGCTGCTGTGACACCCTGACACCCTTTTATATGTCTGTACAAAGAATGGCTGCTGTGAGAGCCTGACACCCTTCTATATGTCTGTACACAGAATGGCTGCTGTGACACCCTGACACCTTTTTTATATGTCTGTACACAGAATGGCTGCTGTGACACTCTGACACCCTTTTATATGTCTGTACATAGAATGGCTGCTGTGAGAGCCTGACACCCTTCTATATGTCTGTACACAGAATGGCTGCTGTGACACCCTGACACCCTTTTATATGTCTGTACACAAAATGGCTGCTGTGACACCCTGACACCATTTTATATGTCTGTACACAGAATGGCTGCTGTGGCACCCTTACACCCTTTTATATGTCTGTACACAGAATGGCATGCTGTGACACCCTGACACCCTTTTATATGTCTGAACACAGAATGGCTGCTGTGACACCCTGACACCCTTTTATATGTCTGTATACAGAATGGCTGCTGTGAAAACCTGACACCCTTTTATATGTCTATACACAGAATGGCTGTTGTGAGAGCCTGACAGCCTTTTATATGTCTGTACACAGAATGGCTGCTGTGACACCCTGACACCCTTTTATATGTCTGTACACAGAATGACTGCTGTGACACCCTGACACCCTTTTATGTGTCTGTACACAGAATGGCTGCTGTGACACCCTGACAGCCTTTTATATGTCTGTACACAGAATGGCTGCTGTGACACCCTGACACCCTTTTATATGTCTGTAAAGAGAATGGCTGCTGTGACAGCCTGACACCCTTTTATATGTCTGTACACAGAATGGCTGCTGAACCTTTGAGTACAGGAGGGGCTGCAACGCATTGCAGAGCAATGTGGTGTGTACCCCCCCTGACACTCAAAGGATTAAGTAAGGAGGGTCCAGAATTTAGTGACATGGGATCTACATTTTACATAGACATCCTAACATGATCTACTGCCATATCAGCACATATCAATGGTCCCACTCCATCACCTCCTAACATGATCTACTACCATATCAGTACATATCAATGGTCCCACTCCATCACCTCCTAACATGATCTACTACCATATCAGTACATATCAATGGTCCCTCTCCATCATATGATAACATGATTTACTACCATAGCAGCACATATCAATGGTCCTTCTCCATCAAATCCTAGCGTGATCTACTACCATATCAGTACATATCAATGGTCCCACTCCATCACATCCTAACATGATCTACTACCATATCAGCACATATCAATGGTCCCACTCCATCACCTCCTAACATGATCTACTACCATATCAGTACATATCAATGGTCCCTCTCCATCACATCCTAACATGATCTACTACCATATCAGTACATATCAATGGTCCCACTCCATCACATCCTAACATGATCGACTACCATGTCACCTGTCCCCTCACTATCACATCCTGACGTGATCTACTACCTTACCAGTACACGTCACCTGTCCCCTCACTATCACATCCTAACATGATCTAGTACCTTAGCAGTACACGTCACCTGTCCCCTCACTATCATTTCCTAACATGATCTAGTACCTTACCAGTACACGTCACCTGCCCCTTCATATCACATCCTAACATGATCTACTACCTTACCAGTACACGTCACCTGTCCCCTCACTATCACATCCTGACATGATCTAGTACCTTAACAGTACATGTCACCTGCCCCTCACTATCACATCCTGACGTGATCTACTACCATAACAGTACACGTCACCTGTCCCCTCACTATCCCATCCTAACATGATCTAGTATCTTACCAGTACACATCACCTGTCCACTCACTATCACATCCTAACATGATCTACTACCTTACCAGCACACTTCACCTGTCCTCTCACTATGACACTGTAACACGATCTAGTACCTTACCAGCACACGTCACCTGTCCCCTCACTATCACATCCTAATATGATCTAGTACCTTACCAGCAGTGTCACCTGTATCTAGTTTTGTTTTACGTTGTATCATCACTATCACACCCTAAGATGCTCTACTACCTTACCAGTATACGTCATCTGTCCCCACACTATCACACCCTAACATGATCTAGTACCTTACCAGCACACGTCACAAGTCCCTCTTCATCACACCCTAACATGATCTACTGCCATACCAGCACATGTCATCGGTCCCTCTTCATCACACCCTAACATGATCTACTGTCATACTATTACACATCCCCAGTCCCTCACTATCACATCCTAAATGACCTACTGTCTCACTATTACACATCACCAGTCCCTCATTAGTATATCCTAACATGATCTAGTGCATGTCACCTGTCCCCTCACTAGCACATCCTAACATGATCTACTGCCATACCAGCACATCACCTGTCCCCTCACTATCA
Source organism: Rhinophrynus dorsalis (assembly GCA_037306005.1). Lineage (NCBI taxonomy): Eukaryota > Metazoa > Chordata > Amphibia > Anura > Rhinophrynidae > Rhinophrynus > Rhinophrynus dorsalis. The sequence continues at coordinate 213,963 of JBBDGT010000049.1, read as the reverse complement.
CATCCTAACATGATCAACTACCTTACCACTACATGTCACCTGTCCTCTCACTATCACATCCTAACATGATCTAGTACCTTACCAGCACGTCACCTGTCCCCTCACTATCACATCTTAACATGATCTAGTACCTTAACAGCACGTCACCTGTCCCCTCACTATCACACCCTAACATGATCTAGTACCTTACCAGTACACATCACCTGTCCCCTCACTATCACATCCTAACATGATCTAGTACCTTACCAGCACGTCACCTGTCCCCTCACTATCACACCCTAACATGATCTAGTACCTTACCAGTACACGTCACCTGTCCCCTCACTATCACACCCTAACATGATCTACTACCTTACCAGCACGTCACCTGTCCCCTCACTGTCACATCTCAACATGATCTAGTACCTTACCAGTACACTTCAAATGTATCCTGTTTTGTTTTACGTTGTATCATGCTTACATTGTATCATGTTTACACTATATCATGCTTACATTGTATCTTGTTTACACTATATCATGCTTACATTGTGTCTTGTTTACATTGCATCATGTTTACACTATATCATGTTTACACTGTATCAGGTTTACATTGCATCATGTTTACACTATATCATGTTTACACTGTATCATGTTTACACTGTATCATGTTTATACTGTATCATGTTTACACTGCATCATGTTTACACTGCATCAGGTTTACACTGCATCAGGTTTACACTGTATCATGTTTACACTGTATCATGTTTATACTGTATCATGTTTACACTGTATCATGTTTATACTGCATCAGGTTTACACTGTATCATGTTTACACTGTATCAGGTTTACACTGTACCATGTTTATACTGTATCATGTTTACACTGTATCAGGTTTACACTGTATCAGGTTTATACTATATCATGTTTACACTGTATCACGTTTATACTGTATCAGGTTTACACTGTATCATGTTTACACTGTATCATGTTTATACTGTATCAGGTTTACACTGTATCAGGTTTACACTGTATCATGTTTATACTGTATCAGGTTTACACTGTATCATGTTTACACTGTACCATGTTTATACTGTATCAGGTTTATAATGTATCAGGTTTACACTGTGTAACACATTGGTTGCAATGTCCGCCTCTATAGACATAACATCTAGGAGTGATTAATGATGTTATTTCTTGAAAATAGGAAGAAGGGCTAAATTCACATGGGCCATTAGAATTTTCTGCTGATAGTAAGCTAAGTGGTGGGTTAATATTCTGATTTATTAATTCTCCTTTAATGTCCCTGTGATTTCTGCCCCGGAGTAAAGAGCGAGAGGAGACATTCATGGGATTCAGTCTCAGTCTGTTCATCCCGGAATCTCTTTATTGCATCACATATAATGGAGGTAAAATGCAGATCCCGGTGCATTAGTTGCCAGGATACCCATCTCATTATGTATATCCTACAACATCTGGACCCATGGGCACCCTCCGCTCACAGCTCCAGACAGACAGCGCATTATACTAGTCCTGAAATACCCCGCACTAGGGCACCAGACACCACGCCCACATTCTTTACAGCAGCTGTGTATGGGAAACATGGCACAGTGACAAGGGGGTAACAACCAAGGGATGTTTCAGAGACAGCGCCCATCGGATTAGGGGGCACAGCTGACATCCATTCTTAGTCTGTGCACAGAGTATGTGTCATTAGTGTCTCCTGGAGCCCTAATAGACTGTCCCTTGGACCCAAATATTTCACTTCTTTGGGCCCCTGACTGATTTTCCCAAGTGTGTCTGTGTAATACAGATGTGTGTGTGTATATATAAATAACTAGCAGTGTGGGATGGCATTGCCCGTCTTTTTATTTTAAACAATGCTTAACCCTTTGAATGTCAGAGAGATAGGTAACACTTTGCAGTGCATTGCGTACTGTCGCACTGAAAGGGTGCAGTCTGTATCCTGCTTCGTTTTGTGTGCGTCTATGATCTCCTGCAGTGTCTGTCCTCCTGTGTGTGATGTCCTGCAGTGTCTGCCCTCCTGTATGTGATGTCCTGCAGTGTCTGTCCTCCTGTGTGTGATGTCCTGCAGTGTCTGTTCTCCTGTATGTGATGTCCTGCAGTGTCAGTCCTCCTGTATGTGATGTCCTGCAGTGTCTGTCCTCCTGTGTGTGATGTCCTGCAGTGTCTGCCCTCCTGTGATGTCCTGCAGTGTCTGCCCTCCTGTGTGTGATGTCCTGCAGTGTCTGTCCTCTTGTATGTGATGTCCTGCAGTGTCTGCCCTCCTGTGTGTGATGTCCTGCAGTGTCTGCCCTCCTGTGTGTGATGTCCTGCAGTGTCTGTACTCCTGTGTGTGATGTCCTGCAGTGTCTGTCCTCCTGTATGTGATGTCCTGCAGCATCTGTCCTCCTGTATGTGATGTCCTGCAGTGTCTGCCCTCCTGTATGTGATGTCCTGCAGTGTCTGTCCTCCTGTATGTGATGTCCTGCAGTGTCTGCCCTCCTGTATGTGATGTCCTGCAGTGTCTGCCCTCCTGTATGTGATGTACTGCACTGTCTGTCCTCCTGTATGTGATGTCCTGCAGTGTCTGTCCTCTTGTATGTGATGTCCTGCAGTGTCTGCCCTCCTGTATGTGATGTCCTGCAGTCTGTCCTCCTGTATGTGATGTCCTGCAGTGTCTGTCCTCCTGTGTGTGATGTCCTTCAGTGTCTGTCCTCCTGTGTGTGATGTCCTGCAGTCTGCCCTCCTGTATGTGATATCCTGCAGTGTCTGTCCTCCTGTGTGCGATGTCCTGCAGTGTCTGTCCTCCTGTGTGTGATGTACTGCAGTGTCTGTCCTCCTGTGTGTGATGTCCTGCAGTTTCTGCCCTCCTGTGTGTCATGTCCTGCAGTGTCTGTCCTCCTGTGTGTGATGTCCTGCAGTGTCTGCCCTCCTGTATGTGATGTCCTGCAGTGTCTGTCCTCCTGTGTGTGATGTCCTGCAGTGTCTGTTCTCCTGTATGTGATGTCCTGCAGTGTCAGTCCTCCTGTATGTGATGTCCTGCAGTGTCTGTCCTCCTGTGTGTGATGTACTGCAGTGTCTGTCCTCCTGTGTGTGATGTCCTGCAGTGTCTGCCCTCCTGTGTGTCATGTCCTGCAGTGTCTGTCCTCCTGTGTGTGATGTCCTGAAGTGTCTGACCTCCTGTATGTGATGTCCTGCAGTGTCAGTCCTCCTGTGTGTGATGTCCTGCAGTGTCAGTCCTCCTGCATCTCATGTCCTGCAGTGTCTGTCCTCCTGTGTGTGATGTCCTGCAGTGTCTGACCTCCTGTATGTGATGTCCTGCAGTGTCAGTCCTCCTGTGTGTGATGTCCTGCAGTGTCAGTCCTCCTGTATGTGATGTCCTGCAGTGTCAGTCCTCCTGTATGTGATGTCCTGCAGTGTCTGTCCTCTTGTGTGTGATGTCCTGCAGTGTCTGTCCTCCTGTGTGTGATGTCCTGCAGTGTCTGACCTCCTGTATGTGATGTCCTGCAGTGTCAGTCCTCCTGTATGTGATGTCCTGCAGTGTCAGTCCTCCTGTATGTGATGTCCTGCAGTGTCTGTCCTCTTGTGTGTGATGTCCTGCAGTGTCTGTCCTCCTGTGTGTGATGTCCTGCAGTGTCAGTCCTCCTGTATGTGATGTCCTGCAGTGTCAGTCCTCCTGTATGTGATGTCCTGCAGTGTCTGTCCTCCTGTATGTGATGTCCTGCAGTGTCTGTCCTCCTGTGTGTGATGTCCTGCAGTGTCTGACCTCTTTTGTGTGATGTCCTTAAGTGTCTGCCCTCCTGTGTGTGATGTCCTGCAGTGTGTGTCCTCCTGTGTGTGATGTCCTGCAGTGTCTGCCCTCCTTTGTGATGTCCTGCAGTGTCTGCCCTCCTGTGTGTGATGTCCTGCAGTCTGTCCTCCTGTGTGTTATGTCCTGCAGTGTCTGTCCTCCTGTGTGTGATGTCCTGCAGTGTCTGTCCTCTTTTGTGTGATGTCCTTAAGTGTCTGCCCTCCTGTGTGTGATGTCCTGCAGTGTCTGCCCTCCTGTGTGTGATGTCCTGCAGTCTGTCCTCCTGTGTGATGTCCTGCAGTGTCAGTCCTCCTGTATGTGATGTCCTGCAGTGTCAGTCCTCCTGTATGTGATGTCCTGCAGTGTCTGTCCTCCTGTGTGTGATGTCCTGCAGTGTCTGCCCTCCTGTGTGTGATGTCCTGCAGTCTGTCCTCCTGTGTGATGTCCTGCAGTGTCAGTCCTCCTGTATGTGATGTCCTGCAGTGTCAGTCCTCCTGTATGTGATGTCCTGCAGTGTCTGTCCTCCTGTATGTGATGTCCTGCAGTGTCTGTCCTCCTGTATGTGATGTCCTGCAGTGTCAGTCCTCCTGTATGTGATGTCCTGCAGTGTCAGTCCTCCTGTATGTGATGTCCTGCAGTCAGTCCTCCTGTGTGTGATGTCCTGCAGTGTCTGTCCTCCTGTATGTGATGTCCTGCAGTGTCTGCCCTCCTGTATGTGATGTCCTGCAGTGTCAGTCCTCCTGTATGTGATGTCCTGCAGTGTCTGTCCTCCTGTATGTGATGTCCTGCAGTGTCTGTCCTTCTGTGTGTGATGTCCTGCAGTGTCTGCCCTCCTGTGTGTTATGTCCTGCAGTGTCTGTCCTCCTGTGTGTGATGTCCTGATGTCCTGCAGTGTCTGTGCCCTCCTGTGTGCGATGTCCTGCAGTGTCTGCCCTCCTGTGTGTTATGTCCTGCAGTGTCTGTCCTCCTGTGTGTGATGTTGTGATGTCCTGCAGTGTCTGTCCTCCTGTATGTGATGTCCTGCAGTGTCTGCCCTCCTGTGTGTGATGTCCTGCAGTGTCTGCCCTCCTGTGTGTGATGTCCTGCAGTGTCTGCCCTCCTGTGTGTAATGTCCTGCAGTCTGCCCTCCTGTGTGTGATGTCCTGCAGTGTCTGCCCTCCTGTGTGTAATGTCCTGCAGTCTGCCCTCCTGTGTGTGATGTCCTGCAGAGTCTGTCCTCCTGTGTGTGATGTACTGCAGTGTCTGCCCTCCTGTATGTGATGTCCTGCAGTGTCTGTCCTCCTTTGTGTGATGTCCTGCAGAGTCTGTCCTCCTGTGTGTGATGTCCTGTAGTGTCTGTCCTCCTGTGTGTGATGTACTGCAGTGTCTGTCCTCCTGTGTGTGATGTCCTGCAGTCTGTCCTCCTGTGTGTGATGTCCTGCAGTGTCTGTCCTCCTGTGTGTGATGTCCTGCAGAGTCTGTCCTCCTGTGTGTGATGTCCTGCAGAGTCTGTCCTCCTGTGTGTGATGTCCTTCAGTCTGCCCTCCTGTGTGTGATGTCCTGCAGTGTCTGTCCTCCTGTATGTGATGTCCTGCAGAGTCTGTCCTCCTGTGTGTGATGTCCTGCAGTCTGTCCTCCTGTGTGTGATGTCCTGCAGTGTCTGCCCTCCTGTGTGTGATGTCCTGCAGTCTGTCCTCCTGTATGTGATGTCCTGCAGTCTGTCCTCCTGTGTGTGATGTCCTGCAGTCTGTCCTCCTGTGTGTGATGTCCTGCAGTGTCTGCCCTCCTGTGTGTGATGTCCTGCAGTCTGCCCTCCTGTGTGTGATGTACTGCAGTGTCTGTCCTCCTGTGTGTGATGTCCTGCAGAGTCTGCCCTCCTGTGTGTGATGTCCTGCAGTCTGTCCTCCTGTGTGTGATGTCCTGCAGAGTCTGTCCTTCTGTGTGTGATGTCCTGCAGTGTCTGCCCTCCTGTGTGCGATGTCCTGCAGTGTCTGCCCTCCTGTGTGTTATGTCCTGCAGTGTCTGTCCTTCTGTGTGTGATGTCCTGCAGTGTCTGCCCTCCTGTGTGCGATGTCCTGCAGTGTCTGTCCTCCTGTGTGTGATGTCCTGCAGAGTCTGTCCTCCTGTGTGTGATGTCCTGCAGTGTCTGCCCTCCTGTGTGTGATGTCCTGCAGTCTGTCCTCCTGTGTGTGATGTCCTGCAGAGTCTGTCCTTCTGTGTGTGATGTCCTGCAGTGTCTGCCCTCCTGTGTGCGATGTCCTGCAGTGTCTGCCCTCCTGTGTGTTATGTCCTGCAGTGTCTGTCCTCCTGTGGGTGATGTCCTGATGTCCTGCAGTGTCTGTGCCCTCCTGTGTGCGATGTCCTGCAGTGTCTGCCCTCCTGTGTGTTATGTCCTGCAGTGTCTGTCCTCCTGTGTGTGATGTTGTGATGTCCTGCAGTGTCTGTCCTCCTGTATGTGATGTCCTGCAGTGTCTGCCCTCCTGTGTGTGATGTCCTGCAGTGTCTGCCCTCCTGTGTGTGATGTCCTGCAGTGTCTGCCCTCCTGTGTGTAATGTCCTGCAGTCTGCCCTCCTGTGTGTGATGTCCTGCAGTGTCTGCCCTCCTGTGTGTAATGTCCTGCAGTCTGCCCTCCTGTGTGTGATGTCCTGCAGTGTCTGCCCTCCTGTATGTGATGTCCTGCAGTCTGCCCTCCTGTGTGTGATGTCCTGCAGTCTGTCCTCCTGTATGTGATGTCCTGCAGTCTGTCCTGTTGTGTGTGATGTCCTGCAATCTGTCCTCCTGTGTGTGATGTCCTGCAGTGTCTGCCCTCCTGTGTGTGATATCCTGCAGTGTCTGTCCTCCTGTGTGTGATGTCCTGCAGTGTCTGCCCTCCTGTGTGCGATGTCCTGCAGTGTCTGTCCTCCTGTGTGTGATGTCCTGCAGTGTCTGTCCTCCTGTATGTGATGTCCTGCAGTGTCTGCCCTCCTGTGTGCGATGTCCTGCAGTGTCTGTCCTCCTGTGTGTGATGTACTGCAGTGTCTGTCCTTCTGTGTGTGATGTCCTGCAGTGTCTGTCCTCCTGTGTGTGATGTACTGCAGTGTCTGTCCTTCTGTATGTGATGTCCTGCAGTGTCTGCCCTCCTGTGTGTGATGTCCTGCAGTGTCTGCCCTCCTGTGTGTGATGTCCTGCAGTCTGTCCTTCTGTATGTGATGTCCTGCAGAGTCTGTCCTCCTGTGTGTGATGTCCTGCAGTCTGTCCTCCTGTGTGTGATGTCCTGCAGTGTCTGTCCTTCTGTATGTGATGTCCTGCAGTGTCTGCCCTTCTGTATGTGATGTCCTGCAGTGTCTGCCCTCCTGTATGTGATGTCCTGCAGTCTGTCCTTCTGTATGTGATGTCCTGCAGTCTGTCCTCCTGTGTGTGATGTCCTGCAGTGTCTGCCCTCCTGTATGTGATGTCCTGCAGTCTGTCCTCCTGTGTGTGATGTCCTGCAGTCTGCCCTCCTGTGTGTCATGTCCTGCAGTGTATGTCCTCCTCTGTGTGTGTGATGTCCTACAGTCTGTCCTTCTGTATGTGATGTACTGCAATCTGCCCTCCTGTATGTGATGTCCTGCAGTCTGTCCTCCTGTATGTGATGTCCTGCAGTCTGTCCTCCTGTGTGTGTGATGTCCTACAGTCTGTCCTTCTGTATGTGATGTCCTGCAATCTGCCCTCCTGCGTGCGATGTCCTGCAGTGTCTGCCCTCCTGTGTGTGATGTCCTGCAGTGTCCGACTATCACGGTGCCCGTGCTCCCCTTGTTATTGTTTTCCTGTCAGTCTACACTGTGTGTGCTCCCATTGGCTGTCCTGTGTTGGTCCCGCCCAATATGGCCTTTATATACTGGGCTCCAGTACCCATACGGTGCCCTTTCGTGGTGTTCCTGTACCAGTGCTTGTTTCTGCTCAGTAATTCCCAGTGTACCGACTTGGCCTGCCTGACTACTCTGCATCTGTTCTCCTGCTCCTGTGTACCGACCCGGATTGCCTGACTATTCTTCTGTGCCTGCTCCTTTGTACCGACCCGGCTTGGCTGACGTTCCTGCTCCATGATTCGACTCAGCTTGGCTGACGTTCCTGCTCCGTGATTCGACTCAGCTTGGCTGACGTTCCTGCTCCATGATTCGACCCGGCTTGGTTGGCGTTCCTGTTCTGACAGCCTATTGTCGCCTTGGCGACATTCTTATTCTCCAGGCTATCCGGTTCTCGTTTTGTTCAGCAGAGTGCAAGAGTCAGTTTCCGTTCATGCTACGGCAGTGTGTCTTTGGCCTGGTCTCTGTTACTGCTCCGGCAGTGTGCCATTGGCATAGTCCTCCGTTACTGCTCCTGCAGAGTGCAAGTGTCTGCCTCCGTTACTGCTCTGGCAGTGTGCCATCGGCCTAGTCTCCGTTACTGCTCCTGCAGAGCGCAAGTGTCCGCCTCCGTTACTGCTACGGCAGTGTACCATCGGCCTAGTCTCCGTTACTGCTCCTGCAGAGCGCAAGTGTCCGCCTCCGTTACTGCTACGGCAGTGAGTCTTAGGTCTAGTCTCCGTTACTGCTCCTGCAGAGTGCAAGTGTCAGTTTCCGTTACTGCCGGCAGAGTTCTACATTACTCTATTCTTGTTAGTAATCTGGCAGTTCACGTTTGTTCTGCTAGCCTGTTCCTGGGTGTTAAGCATCCTGAAGCTCTCTATATGGAAAGAGCTCTATCACAGAACTCTCAACACATGGGACTGTTTACACTCGTTGAAGACCTTTAACCCATGCAGTACCTTTGTCCTGGGAATCCAACATATTCTGCCTGACCTGTGTCAGTATAGACTGCTATGTACCTTATGGTTATACTGGACCTGTGTAGGCATATATATTGTTAACCTGTCATGTGTCTGTATTATACTGCCTGTATACTACAGGACCTGTGAGGGTTCTTATTTTATTGTGATTTCAATAAAACAGTGTTTTATCCTAAACCACTGTGTCTGTGTATCGAACAAACCGTTACACCGTCCTTCTGTGTGTGATGTCCTGCAGTATCTTCTCTCCTGTATGTGATGTCCTGTAGTGTCTGTCCTCCTGCGTGTGATGTCCCGCAGTGTCTGTCCTCCTGTGTGTGATGTCCTGCAGTATCTTCTCTCCTGTATGTGATGTCCTGTAGTGTCTGTCCTCCTGCGTGTGATGTCCCGCAGTGTCTGTCCTCCTGTGTGTGATGTCCTGCAGTATCTTCTCTCCTGTATGTGATGACCTGTAGTGTCTGTCCTCCTGCGTGTGATGTCCTGCAGTGTCTGTCCTCCTGTATGTGATGTCCTGCAGTGTCTGCCCTCCTGTATGTGATGTCCTGCAGTATCTTCTCTCCTGTATGTGATGTCCTGCAGTGTCTGTCCTCCTGCGTGTGATGTCCTGCAGTGTCTGCCCTCCTGTATGTGATGTCCTGCAGTCTGTCCTCCTGTGTGTGATGTCCTGCAGTGTCCATCTGTTACGGTTTTCAGTACACTCAGAGGCAGGTAGTTTGGTAAAACACAGTTTTATTGAAACCAGACAGAATAAAGTAACCCTCGCGGGTCCAGCAATAGATAACACTTAATACTGACACAGGACAGGTTACAAAATAACATTAACACAACGGGTCCAGTACATATATCAGAGAGCAAATATATATTACTAACACAGGTCAGGCTACAGTTCATGTGATTCAGTGAGACAACGATGTGAAGGTGCTATTAGGCCGGGAGGCTGGTAGGCCCTAATAGTGAGGTCCAAGAAGCACTCTCTACTGCAGAGTGACACAATAGCGACTATGTCCCCAAAGGTGAGTGAGGCCCTGAAGGAATCACGGACTACCGGACAGCACAGTATCACTGTAACCTGAGGAACAGTGTAACGCCAAACGGAACCAGCATGAACTGCGACCCAAGGATAACGGCACCGGACAACAAAGGTTAACGGACGCTTTGGCTCGATGGCAACTGCCAGGTGGTAGAGGCAACTGAGGTGCCCAGGAGGCCAACCTCAGTAGGGGAGCAGTAACAAGCCAAGCGTATAGTGTGCAACCGGGAATAGCTACCCGGGTGTGCACCAGACAGCAAGGGTTAACAGATGCTCAGGCTTGATGGCGACTGCTAGGTGGTGGAAACAAACTGAGGCGCCCAGGAGACCAACCTCAGTAGGAGTGCAGTAACAAGCCAAGCGTACAGTGTGCAATTGAGAATAGCTTCAACCCTGGGGTGTGAAGATATAAGGCACAGGAGCGTAAATGGGTTGCAGTAGCTGAATGGCTAGAGCAGCAATCGAGGCAACCAACTGGGTCAGCACGCTCTAGACAGAGCACCGGAAAGTTCCCTCTACCGGATAACCGGGAGCAGTAGTGAACCGGACCTGAGTAGGAACATCAGCCAATCCGGGTCGAAACACAGAACAGGAACATCAGCCAGGCTGGGTCGGTACATGGAGCAGGAACGTCAGCCAAGCCGGTTGGTACACGAAGCAGGAACGTCAGCCAGGCCGGGTCGGTACACAGAGCAGGAACATCAGCCAATCCGGGCTGGTACACGGAGCAGGAACGGAATCAGACAGAATAGTCAGGCAGTCTGGGTCATACACAGGATTCACACGATAACGACAGCAAGCACTAAGCAACGGGAACACCACGAAAGGGCCCTGCAGAAGTGACAGGGCTCAGTACTTAAAGGCTACCACTGGGTGGAGCAATATCACGCTAGCCAATAAGAAAGCATCAGGAAACAATGCTGTCAAAATGTTGCCAGCAATACATGGGCACCGTGATACCGTCCTCCTGTGTGTGATGTCCTGCAGTCAGTCCTCCTGTGTGTGATGTCCTGCAGTGTCTGCCCTCCTGTGTCTGATGTCCTGCAGTGTCTTCCCTCCTGTGTGTGATGTCCTGCAGTGTCTGTCTTCCAGTGTGCGATGTCCTGCAGTGTCTGCCCTCCTGTGCATGATGTCCTGCAGTGTCTTCCCTCCTGTGTGTGATGTCCTGCAGTGTCTGTCCTCCAGTGTGTGATGTCCTGCAGTGTCTGTCCTCCTGTGTGTGATGTCCTGCAGTGTGTGTCCTCCTGCATGTGATGTCCTGCAGTGTCTGCCCTCCTGTGTGTTTTGTCCTGCAGTGTCTGCCCTCCTGTGTGTTTTGTCCTGCAGTGTCTGCCCTCATGTGTGTGATGTCCTGCTGTTTGCCCTCCTGTATGTGATGTCCTGCAGTCTGTTCTCCTGTGTGTGATGTCCTTCAGTCTGTCCTCCTGTGTGTGATGTCCTGCAGTGTCTTCCCTCCTGTGTCTGATGTCCTGCAGTGTCTGCCCTCCTGTATGTGATGTCCTTCAGTCTATCCTCCTGTGTGTGATGTCTTGCAGTGTCTTCCCTCCTGTGTGTGATGTCCTGCAGTGTCTTCCCTCCTGTGTGTGATGTCCTGCAGTGTGTGTCCTCCTGCATGTGATGTCCTGCAGTGTCTGCCCTCCTGTATGTGATGCTCTGCAGTGTCTGCCCTCCTGTGTGTGATGTCTTGCAGTGTCTTGTCGCATTTGTGTGATGTCTTGAAGTCTGTCCCAGTTTGTGTGATGTTTTGCAGTGTGTGACTTGCTGTGTGTGATCTCTTGTAGTGTCTTTCCCATTGTGTTATGTGATCTCTTGTAATGTCTTTCCTGATTTGTGTGTGATGTTCTGCAGTGTTTTTCCTGGTGTACGTATGATGTGATTTTTGGCGATATGTCTGTCCCTTAGGTGCACGATTACCAAGTGTCTTTGCTCAGTAGTATGCCTACTCATAGACAGACTATATGCAAGATATTTGTGTCTATAGAGCACAGTGTGCAATGCACAGCCTTGTGGTGGTTGTTGGACTACAGCTTCTCAAAGCAGCAGGCACTGAGTCTGATGGTTATTGTAGGAAAAAAAAATAAACGGATGCAATTTGCTTCTCTTTTAGGCTCAGTGTGTAATTGTTAGATGAGTACAGGGCGTGTGGGCAGTAGTCAGTATGTGGTAGCCAGGATAGTGGTGTTGTTATCAGAACTGTGAACCATACCTGGGAAGTTTGATATTTAGTCTCCGTGGAGGGGAGTCCTGTTGTGCAGCTGCGGGAAGAAAAGGATGCAATTTCCGTCAAAAAGGGGTGGAGCTTAACTGTGAGTCAGGGCGGGGCTTAACTGATATGCAAAAAGTGGTACAAATAGGCTGGGGAAGGAAGAGAATTGGGCAGAGTTTCAGTAGAAAGTCAGTCTCTGCCCGGAGAATTCCCTGCTATGCTGTTAACCCTTTGAGTGGTAGATGGGTATGCAATGCATTGCAAAGCAATAAGTTGCGTATCACTGTGGTAATGAAAGGGTTAAGAAAAAGCCAATCAAGGGGCAAGAATTCTTTCCCAATAAGCGCTTAGCACATGCAATACACAAATACACGCACAACATACACACAATACACCCCAACACACATGAGCAAAACACACTGTGATAAACTGCCCCTGGGTGGGCAGTAAGCACAATCTTCTAGGGTATCACACACAGTCCACAGTTCTTACCCTTTGAGTGCCAGAGAGGTACACAACACATTGTTCTGCAATGCGTTGCTTACCTCTCTGGCACTCTAGTGGTTATAAAAAGATTTACAGGTTTATTTTGACATTGCATCAAACACAATCAGCAGGCAGTGTTTTACAAAACAAAATTAAAACAACACTACAAATACAAAACCTAGTTCAATCCGAGCTCCATCTTCACTTGTATTAGATCACCCCTTCTACTTCGAGGTTCTACACAATTACCACAGGTTTAATCATCCTTTTCTAGTCCTGCTTGGTTGCTATGCTCAATACTTCTTGCTCACAGAAAGTGAAAACTCTGTTTTCTTTTTACAGCCTGCTACACCTGCTAATTGGGACAGGTGGAGGGGTGGAGGTTGTGTAGGATTCTGGGTTTTAAATACCTTGTATTCCAAGACTCTCTTTTCCATGTTGTGAGCATGCTCATTCAGTTCCTTGAAGTCCAAGCCTCTTTTTCATGTTCAGAAGGAAGTTGAGGGAGAGGAAACTCTTTGCAGAGGTCCCTGAGCACTCCTGTCAAAATCACGCCCCCCTGGATCTCCAGGAACGGCAGTAGGGAGGAGCTATGAGTAACTCCTCCTGTGTGTGTGGCTGGGGATGCAGGTTTTCTCATATATGTATATATATGTATATGTGTGTGTGTGTGTGTGTATATATATATATATATATATATATAAAATATATTGTCATGGAGTGATGAATTGAACACTCTGACAAGTACAGATGAACTTAATATAACACTTTATTGAATACAATAAAACACAGGAGATAAGGCAGCAGGCAGATGGCAATAAATGACACACAGTTGTTATGGTAATGACACAAGTGGCAGTAGATAGTGGCACACCTTCACAAGACCAGGAAGGAACAGTGGAGACACTTTCCTACCCTTCACCAGGCAGGTGGTCAGCAACATAATGGCCCTGGAACTACACAGTAGATGTGGGTACAGTGCAGAGCACTCCCATACACAGATAGGATGGCACACCTTCACGAGACCATAGAGGAACAGTGTAGGCACTTTCCTCACCCTTCACAGGACAGGTGGTCAGAAATGGAATGTCCCTGGGACTACACGGTAGATGTGAGGGCCGTGCAGAGCACTCCCTTACACACAGTCGGCAAATATATGGAATAGACAAGTATCCCAACAGGGGATACACCAGACAGTAGCCAGCTCTAGAGTAGGCTAGACAGCACAGACAGGTACAGCCACGGGACGTCAGACACACGGAGTAACCGACAAGCGCCACTTAATGGAAGTGAGCACAAAGCGGAAGTCACAGGCAGCACGGGAACCAAACCGGTAAACAGAATGGTCACTGAGCGCAACACAGTGGGTAAATCAGGAGGCAGCCAAAGGTCAATACTGGATCGGATAGTCAGACGTCGCCAATGGTCGTAACCGGAACGGGTAGTCATATGAGCCAGGAGTCAGAACCGGAACGAGTAGTCAGACGTAGCCAGGTAATACACAGGAACGGTAATGCACCAACACAGTAAAGCTCAGGTGCACCACGAAAGGGCACTGGAAGTGACACAGGCAGAGTTATAAAAACCCTGACAGGTAGGTGGAGCAATGACCTCATCAGTGTGGTGCCCTATAAGAATAGCGACTCAGCGAGAGCGACAGCTAGGAAGTAAACAATGTCGCTCCAGGGCAATATTAGGGCACCGTGATCTATCTATCGTATCTATCTATCTATCTATATCATATCTATCTCATATCTATCTATCTATCTCATATCTATCTATCATTCTATCTATCTATCTATCTATATTTATCATATCTATCATATCTATCTATCTATCTATCTATCTATCTATCTATCTATCTGTCTATCTATCTATCTCATATCTATCTATCTATCTATCTATCTATCTATCTATCTATCTATCTCATATCTATCTATCTATCTATCTATCTATCTATCTATCTATCTATCTATCTCATATCTATCTATCTATCTATCTATCTCATATCTATCTATCACATATCTATCTATCTATCTATCTATCTATCTATCTATCTATCTATCTCATATCTATCTATCTATCTATCTATCTATCTATCTATCTCTATCATATCTATCTATCTGTCTTATATATATCCCATATCTATCTATCTATCTCATATCTATCTATCTATCTATCTATCTATCTATCTATCTATCTGTCTGTCTATCTCATATATATCTCATATCTATCTATCTATCTATCTATCTATCTATCTATCTATCTCATATCTATCTATCTATCTATCTATCTATCTATCTATCTATCTATCTCATATCTATCTATCTATCTATCTATCTATCTATCTATCTATCTATATCATATCTATCTATCTATATCATATCTATCTATCTATCCATCTATCTATCTATCTATCTCCTATCTATCTATCTATCTATCTATCTATCTATCTATCTATCTATCTCATATATATCTCATATCTATCTATCTATCTGTCTATCTCATATCTATCTATCTATCTATCTATCTATCTATCTCATATCTATCTCATATCTATCTATCTATCTATCTATCTATCTATCTCCTATCTATCTATCTATCTATCTATCTATCTATCTATCTATCTATCTATCTCATATCTATCTATCTATCTATCTATCTATCTATCTATCTATCTATCTATCTATCTATCTCTCATATCTATCTAATATCTATCTATCTATCTATTTGTCTATCTATCTATCTATCTATCTATCTATCTATCTATGTGTCTCATATCTATCTATTTCATATCTATTTATATTATTTACTATGATTGTTCTCGCTTGCTTTTGTTTTTAATTGTTTTTATGATATCCACATTATATTGTGTATAATAAAGTAATTTACATGTACATTTCTATACACCTTTTAGTGTGCCTCATTTATTAGTTTTCCTTTTAGAAGGGTACTTTTGGGTGTCTATACCCAATTGGTTCTCTCCTTTTTCTCTGCTAAAACAAAGGCAGGGGTTTTTTACAGTAAGGGAAGTAAAGTTATGGAATTCTTTGTCTTGGGATGCTGTGCTTGCAGATACTGTAACTGCTTTCAAAAAAGTAATGGAAACGAATCTAGCACAGAACAATAGTGAGAATGATGACAGTTGGCTTCAGTGCAGATAGGATGATGATCCAGGGAAATATCTTCCATTCTGAGTCAGGAAGGAATGTTTTACCCACTTAGGACTTAATTGTAAATTGCTTCATTTAGTGGTTTTTCCCTTCCGCTTGATCAGCAGCAGTGACTTGGCATGGGCTGGACTTGATGATCATTTTGTGATCTTTTTGCCCACATAGGTGACCAAATAAAGGCATATTATCATATAGATAACAAATGTAGCACTGCATGTCACATGATGTTTGATTGGAAATATTTTCCCTGGACGAGGATGTGTAAAGAATTGTATATATAGTACAGTGTTGTAACAGAAGCTAGGAGGGGACCGCGTCGCCTTCCGCCGTTGTTCCCAGGTCTCTCCCTCTGGACGCCAGATAAGCGCCGTCAGATGCACCGGTTGAAGTATGGACGGTCACTGAAGCAGTCTCAGGATCGCTGGAAGCAGGGAAGCATGGTCAGTAGAGAGTGAGACCTCTACTCCCAGTCAAATGATCACTGGAAGATGTCGCAGGAACACAAGGATGAGAAGATGGAGTCCACGTCACCGCCTGACAGCATACGAAGTTGGGTCACAGGATGCTGGCAGCAGACGGTCAAACAATGCAGGAACCTTGGCTCAGATGGGCGTCAGAGTGGCTGATTTAGTACCATAAGAACACACAAGACTCCAGGAGTCCTTGTTCACTCAGAATAAGCCTGACTTTATTGTACAAAACCACACATATTTATACCGATCAACTACACTGAAATACATTGGCCAACCAGATATAATAGGGTGAGGGGCAGAGATAATACAATCCAAACATAAGACATGGGATCAACAGCAAATGGTAAGGGCTGACACAATCAAATTCACAGAGGTAATCAAATCACAACATATAATACAAAGGACTGACAACAGTGTCAAGTTATACAATAGGTGACTCACAGACTGAGGGGCGTGAATGGATTAACACACAGCAGGGGGTCTCAATACATCTTACAGTACAAAATACAGTGGCTTGAGGGACTGCAATACACATTCAAAGAATTAACCTCTCACTGCCCCTTCCCTTGGAAGCAAGCCAGCAGGGCAGTTTTGTGTAATACAGTACTTTAGCCCCATTCCCATAAAGTCTATCAAAAGTCTGTTTTAGTGCACAACCAGGGCAAAATTTCCACAGTCTTTGGATAAATGGTTCTAGGGCCAGACAAGGGCTCAAGTAACGGGTAGGATCCATTACGTCAGTGTACAGTGTCTGCATGTGTAGTGTCCTGGTTCATGCAAAGGCAGCTGTGGTGTTGAACCATGTGTAACAATGTATTGGATCACTTAACGCGTTTCTCACTTCTGATATGCAACTAATGGTTAGTTTCTGAATACTGGTGATGGCGATTTATCTTTGCATGCTAATGAACAATGTTTTTAATAGTATCTTTTATTGCTGGGCCGAGTGGGGTACAGATATAGGTATACAATTATTCTGTCCGACTGTTTGCTAGTTTTCTTTATTCAAGAAGTCCTCCTGTTTAAACTGTATAGCTCAGTTATATTGTCAGTGTCGTTCTATGTGTTTATATCCTAATTCCTTAACCGTTTGAGTACTAGAGGGGTAGCCAACATATTGAATATGGCACTAAAAGTGTTAAAGGGATAGTAATGTTTCATAATAAAAGCAGCTCTAGTTAATCATCATAGTATTTGGACTTTGGAGAGTGTTATTTCAATACTGTCAGAGTTGTAGCACAACAGTAATTGAATGATAAAGTATCCCCCTCCCGCCCCTTTTACTGATGTAACATTGCTCAGCCAGATCAGAAGGGAGGTGCCCAGGTAGACAATCTTCAATTAAGATAAGGGAAAAACCTGAAAAACTTGTCAAGGGGGGCAGGGCTTTAATTGTTCTCATAGGAAGAAGATTGTCCCCTTCTGTTATCTGTCTGGTCTATGGACTGGATTCCACATCTGAGAAGAGATGGCTTACTCTAGGTAAAAGGGGCGGGAGGGGAAACTTTGCTTGTGAATATCTCTCAAACCATAAAGGTCTGAGAGATAAGACTTATATCGTTCTTCATGTTTTTTTAATGCCTACAAAATAAAATAAAGATAAAAAGAAGTATTACTATCCCTTTAAACTGACGGATGACTTCTTATAATTGATTTTATGCTCTTTCACTATTGGTGCTGTTAGGTATTGTACACATCTGACAATATGGCATGCATCTTGTGATATGTCTAGCGTAGCAGCTTTGTCTATACTGTATGGCGGTTCGATCTGTTATTTTTCTGTAGTTATTGGTCTCTAAACAATTATCTTCCCCAATTATCTTCAGGGAAATTAACTATTTCTCAGGCAGCCATACAATTAAATTCAATTGGTAAATCCAGGTTATTGGGTATGTTAACAAACCTCTCAAAGGATGTGATGTCTCTTTGCCATATTAAAAACCATTGTCAATAAATCTAAAATATCCCTTGATCTCCTGACTGAATGCTGTGTGAATGTTCTGTTCCTCGGATTTCTGCATCTAAAGGTTCACGAAGGAGGGGGCTGAATTTGATCTGCAAAAAAATAAGCTTTTGAAATAAGAAAAAAATATTCTCTAGGCAAGCTTGAGAGTTCAATAAGAAATTCATTTGGGGGTTCTAGAGCTCTGCACATAATCAATGAGAGCTTGTTTCACTACGTGAATGCGGCCTTCAGCCAAAGATCTCAAAATCAGATCAAAACATTGATCCACAATAAAATAAGTTATTTGATTTAAGAGACGTCCTGACACCGCTTATTACTTTGTATTCAGCATTTAATTCTCCTGCTCCTAGGCATCATTTTAAATTGTAGAGAGTACTGTCTTCAATACTATACAAAATATAGGTGTGTGCATGTATATAAATGTATATGTATACACACACAAGAGGGCCCAAAGTTCCACCATCAACAACTGGTTTTATTTGATCAATTGCAATCGATTGATACTTATTACTCAGGAATACATTATATAACACTGGGACAAATCAATTGTGTATCTCTTTGTTAAAGGGATAGTAATACTTAAAATGTAAAAAAAATATGTTGTAGGGTTTATCCCCCTGAGTAAAACAAGAGTACTCCCACTGCTGAAAGGTGTTTCATTCAAAAGTTATTAATTTTCAAAGTTGAATTTTTTTTAGGTGCAATATCACAGTGGCCTGAAATTGCACAGTGGCGCTGTTGCTACACGATCCTATGGACAGCTCTGGTGCCGGGACCATAAATCTCCATAGGATGGTGTAGCAACAGCGCCACTTTACAATTTCAGACCACTATGATATTGCACCTAAAAAATTCAACTTTGAAAATTAATAACTTTTGAATGAAACACCTTTCAGCAGGGGGAGTACTCTTGTTTTACTCAGGGGAATAAACCCTACAACATATTTTTTTATATTTTAAGTATTACTATCCCTTTCTTTATGTGATATTGTCATTTATATGAATATTTTCTTCACACACCATTCACTTAAAAACTTTCAATACTGTTGTGATACTATATATTTCACTCCAAGGGTAACATCCTAGCACACATGTGAGTTGTATTTGTTTAATAATAAACACCTGCTATTACTTCTATTAGTATGTATTAGGTATTAGTACTGTCTGAGGGTGGGACCAGTCTGATATGAATATGGAAATGTTCTCTCTGCTATGGCACATGGGAGTGGGAGACATGACTTGTAGCACCATTGAGGGGTCACTATGCCCAAGACCAAGACACTTTATCTTGTTTGTTCTCGATGGGTGCTCGTCACAACATTTGTTTCTTTGTCTCCCTAAGTGGAATGGGATCCCAGGCATAGGCCGTTGCTCTCCATGTGTCTAGATGGAATCAGCTGCACCCCACTGATGAGGCCCACATAGCCGTCTGTGGCTTTGCTGATTCTCTCGTGCAGGGAGGATTTTCCTGACATTTCGGAGCTGGAGTGTCTATGGGCGGGGCCAGTCTGATGTGAATATGGAAATTTCTTCTCTGCAATGGCATGTGGGAGTGAGAAACATGACTTGTAGCACCACTGAGGGGTCATTATGCCCAAGGACAAGACACTTGATCTTGTTTGTTCTTGATGGGTGCTCGTCACAACATTTGTTTGTTTGTCTCCCGACATGGAAGGGGGTCCCAGGCATGGGCCTTTGCTCTGCATGTGCCTAGAGGGTATCAGCTATACCACACTGATGAGGCCCACATAGTCCAAAACGTACGTCTATGGTTTTACTGATTCTCTCGTGCAGGGAGGATTTGCCTGACATATTGGAGCTGGACTGTCTGTGGGCTGAACCAGTCTGATATGAATATGGAAATTTCCTCTCTACAATGGCACATGGGAGTGAAAAACATGACTTGTAGCTCCACTGAGGGGTCACTATGCCCAAGAATAAGACACTTTATCTTGTTTGTTCTCGATGGGTGCTCGTCACAACATTTGTATCTTTGTCTCCCTAAATGGAATGGGATCCCAGACAGTCCAGCTCCAAAATGTCAGGCAAATCCTCCCCGCACAAGAGAATCAGTAAAACCATAGATGTACGTTTTGGCCTATGTGGGCTTTCTCGGTGTGGTGCAACTGATGCCCTCTAGGCACATAGGGAATAAGGGCCCATGCCTGGGATCCCCTTCCACTTAGGGAGACAAAGAAACAAATGTTGTGACGAGCAGAGTTTGAGAAAGAACAGGATAAAGTGTCTTATTCTTAGGCATAGTGACCCCTCAATGGTGCTACAAGTCACGTTTTTCACTCCCATGTGCCATTGCAGAGAGGAAATTTCCATATTCATATCAGACTGGTCCCGCCCACAGACAGCCCAGCTCCGAAATGTCAGGCAAATCCTCCCCGCACGAGAGAATCAGTAAAAACCAGAGACGAACGTTTTGGCCTATGCGACCCTCGTCAGCGGGGTGCAGTTGATACCCTCTAGGCACATGGAGAGCAAGGGCCCATGCCTGGGATCCCCTTCCACTTAGGGAGACAAAGAAACAAATGTGATGAGCACCCATCGAGAACAAACAAGATAAAGTGTCTTGTTCTTGGGCATAGTGACCCCTCAATGGTGCTACAAGTCATGTCTTTCACTCCCATGTGCCATTGCAGAGAGGAAATTTCCATATTCATTTGTCTTCACATTATACTAACTGCACAGGGAATGTAACCAGGGGAGTTGGTTGGCTTTGAAAGACTTGGGACTTAACCCTTAGTGTGCCAGAGGGGTATGCAGCGCATTGCAATGCACTGCATACCCCTGCACTCAAAGGGTTAAATTTGCTTAGAGCAGCCATATGGGCGTGTTTTGGTGGGTGTAGTTTGGGGGGGGCAGCATTTCATCCTTGGACCCAGGCAACACAATGTGTTGGGCCGGCCCTGGTCTGAGGGTGGGACCAGTCTGATATGAATACGGAAATTTCCTCTCTGCAATGCCACATGGGAGTTTATTTGTCTCCCTAAGTGGAAGGGGATCCCAGGCATGGGCCCTTGCTCTCCATGTGCCTAGAGGGTAACAGCTGCAACACACTGATGAGGTTCACATAGGCCGAGATGTACATAATGCCAGCCAGAAGGCTGTGCCCTTAACCGGCACTTATTTATTATTATTATTATTATTATTATTATTATTATTTTTATTTATTTATTTATTTATTTATTTATTTATTTATTTGCGTGCACGTTTTTGCACTGTGATTTGATGGATTTTTCTTCACTATTTATTTTTTGGGCACTTTCACGAACACATAGCACTTGAACACTAAAAATTGCCATAGTGGGGCCAGGTCGAAGACTTGCTTTGGTGGGGGAGTTGGGGTGATTGGCCAACTCCCCTTGGAGACTTCATAGCTCCTCTCCTCGGAGGGAGCGGAAGATGGATACCCCAGGGTTGGAAACCTATGGTAGTACGCCCTGGGGTGAAGACCCTTCTCTCCCTCCGGGGAGAGGAGGAGAAGCTAAAGGGCTCCCCAAACTTTCGAGGTGAGGGGGGCTGAAGGCTGACCTGGCCCCACAGAAATGCACTGTTTGAACCCACGTGAGTACACAGTGCACGACGAGGGATTCAGGAAGAAGCACGGGATTGTGATGCACGAGGACTGCACAGCACCTCGGGCTTTTAATAACATCTATAGTTTTACTGATTCTCTTGTGCAGGGGGGATTTGCCTGACATTTTGGAGCTGGCCTGTCTGAGGGTGGGGTCAGTCTGATATGAATATGGAAATTTCCTCTCTGCAATGGCACATGGGAGTGAAAGACATGACTTGTAGTTCCATTGAGGGGTCACTGTGCCTAAGAACAAGACACTTTATCTTGTTTGTCCTCGATGGGTGCTCGTCACAACATTTGTTTCTTTGTCTCCCTAAGTGGGAGGGGATCCCAGGCATGGGCCTTTGTTCTCCATGTGCCTAGAGGGTATCAGCTGCACCCCGCTGACGAGGCCCGCATAGGCAAAAACGTTTGTCTATGGTTTTACTGATTCTTTCGTGTAGGGAGCATTTGCCTGATATTTTGGAGCTGGACTGTCTGAGGGTGGGACCAGTCTGATATGAATATGGAAATTTTCTCTCTGCAATGGCACATGGGAGTGAAAAACGTGACTTGTAGCACCATTGAGGGGTCACTATGCCCAAGAACAAGACTCTTTATCTTGTTTGTTCTCGTTGTGTGCTCGTCACATTTGTTTCTTTGTCTCCTGTTAGGGTCTTTGAAGAAGGCCATCAGTTGAAATATCGTTTTGTAATCATATCAAAAGAGCTTAGTGAAGCAATTCAAGGACTAATTGTTCTTCTGAGTACTGAAAAACTTTCCCAGCACCAAACTGCAGCTGAGCTGAATATTTCTACGGGGGCAGTGCAACACACTCTGAAGAGATTTTCTGAAACCAAATCATTTTCCTCCAAAGTAAGACCAGGCAGACCCAAAGTGATCATACCATCAGATGGCCAGTATATGTCTTGGGTTGCTTTGCCTATTCTTTTACCAAAGAAAAGTATCATTTTCTTCTGCAGAGCAGCACGTGCACACATAGACACCAAGGGGGGCTTGAGCACTTGTCCTTTTTGTCCAAAGTGCCCTCGTGCCTTTTTAACAAAAAAAAAAAATAATAATTATGAGAAGTGCCCTTTTTTTCATTTGAGCCCCTGCCCCCCAAAATGTCTGTGCATGTCCCTTCTGCAGAGGAACGCCAGCCTTCTGGATTAAGGCTATGAGGAAGAGGATTCATTTTCCAGCAGGACAACAATCTCTAAACACAAATCAAAGCTGTGTCAGGTGTATCTGAAGTCCAAGGAAGAGTGAGGAGTGCTGTTTGCATGTTCTCCCACCACAGTCACTGGATCTGAACCCCAACTGAAAGTCTTTGGGAACACACTGTGACATCTCTACACACTATCTGGAAACTCTAAAGGAGGCTGGAGTAATGTGGGGTGTAAAATTCTGTCAGACAGAGTTAAAGCTGTCATTTAGGCAATTGGTGATCTTACCAAATATTGCACATTTTTGAATTTCAAGTACTGTTGTACTAACCAACATTTTTTTTTACTATTATTAGAGAAAATTATGCATTTTTATTTGAGAAATACTGTATATTTTGTCAAACAAATTCGTTTTTCAGAAATGGTGAAATGAAAGCAGATTGTGGTAGTGGAATTAGCTAAAACGTATGTAATGACGCAGTCATGCGCAGTAGAGACGGCCCTTCAGAGCGTCCAGCTCTGTATCAGTCATGGCACGGACAGTCTCTACTGCGTGTGACTGCCCCACGACCGGCTGCCAGTGGCACTGTGGCCTGTGTAATGGACTCTTCAACTAGTGTATAATATATATGGTGGATTATACATCAGGAGTAGTATAGTACACATGAATTATATTTTTATTGTAGGAATAAATATCTGCACTGTGATATGTACTGCACGATTTTATAGTCTCAGACTCACTATGTATTATGTATTATCATTATGTATTATATATTATCATTATGTATAATTTATATTTTGCAAAGTGATTGATGGGAGATAGATTTTGGAGGAGTGACCTTAATCCATAGAAATTTATTATTTAATGGCTTCATTTACTTAAAGTGTTAGTAATGTCTAAAAAAAAGTTTTTTGCACATAGAAGAGCTTAAAAAGCTGATCCAAATGCAAAAAAACGTATCTCTCAAACCGCTATGGTTTAAGAGATACGGGCGTTTAAAGTTCGTTCGACACGGAGAAGCTTGAGAAGTGACGGGATCTCGTTATTTACCACAAATCCCTTCATTGGAATGGTCTAAAACGTGTGCCTGAACACCAGGCCCACGTTTTAGACCATTCCAGTGAAGGGATTCTTGGTAAATAACGAGATCCCGTCACTTCTCAAGCTCCTCCGTGTCGAACGACACGAATCTCCTGCTGACAGCTTTACAGCTGTCAGTAGGAGACAGCAAACTTTAAACGCCCGTATCTCTTAAACCATAGCAGTTTGAGAGATACGTTTTTTTGCATTTAGATCAGCTTGTTAAGCTCTTCTAAATGCAAAAAAAATTTTTTAGACATTACTAACACTTTAACACTGAATATTACTGTAAATTTTGGTGGACTTTCAATTCTCTGATAATCATTGAATAAGTACAAGACAACTGAATAATGCCTAAATGCCTTTGCTGAGGTTGAGTAGAAGAAACTAATGTTGTAGCAAGTAAAACTTTTTTGAGTATGTATGCTCCTATATGCACAGTTTATACATTTATGGTTATTAGTAATTTAGGTTGAAAATAGACTTGTGTCCATCAAGTTCAACCATTTTTCTATTCCTGTTTACCGTAGTTGAGCCAAAAGAAGGCAAAAAAAGCCCCTCAATACAGCAATTTCAAATTCTGCTTTGAATGGGAGGAAAGAAATCATCCTTGATTCCAAACGGCAATCAGATTTCTCCTTGGATCAACAAGTACTAACTAAATATTAATCCCAATACTAACGTACATAGCCCTCTGTGTTCTGCTCTTTTAGAAAATTATCCAGACCTTTTTTAAAGGCATCTACTGTATTCTATAGCACCACCTCCTCAGGCAGTGAATTCCATACCTTTATTGTCCTTACTGTAAAGAATCCCTTCCGCTGTTGTAGATTAAATCTCCTTTCCTTAAGTCTAAGTGGGTGGCCCCTTGTCCTGTGTACTGTTCTGTAAATAAACAGGTCTTTGGAGAGCCCTTTGTATGGGCCTTGAACATATTTATATATTGTTATCATATCCCCTCTAAGACGCCGTTTCTCTAGTGTGTACAAGTTTAACTTTTCTAGCCTTTCTTCATAGCTAAAACTTTCCATTCCCCTTACTAGTTCTGTAGCCCTCCTCTGCACTCTCTCTAGTTCCGTAGTGCCCTTTTTCAGAAAGGGCGCCCAGAATTGAACAGCATATTCTAGGTGGGGTCTTACCATGGACCTGTAAAGAGGCATAATTATATCTTCCTCCCTTGAGTCAATACCCCTTTTAATACATGCCAATATCTTATTGGCCTTTGCAGCTGCCAGCTGGCACTGCGTGCTACTGCTAAGTCTATTGTCTACAAAAATATGGTTTTACTGATTCTCTTGTGCAGGGAGGGTTTGCCTGACATTTCGGAGCTGGACTGTCTATGGGTGGGACCAGTCTGATATGAATATGGAAATTTTCTCTCTACAATGGCACATGGGGGTGAAAAACATGACTTGTATCACCATTGAGGGGTCACTATGCCCAAGAACAAGACACTTTATCTTGTTTGTTCTCGATGGGTGCTCGTCACAACATTTGTTTCTTTGTCTCCCTAAGTGGAAGGGGATCCCAGGCATAGGCCCTTGCCCTTCATGTGCCTAAAGGGTATCAGCTGCACCACACCTATGAGGCCTGTATAGGCCAAAATGAATGTCTGTGGTTTTGCTGATTATCTTGTGCGGGGAAGCTTTGCCTGACATTTCGGAGCTGGACTGTCTGAGGGCAGGACCAGTCTTATATGAATATGGAAATCTCTCTACAATGGCACATGGGAGTGAAAAACATGACTTGTAGCACCATTGAGGGGTCACTATGCCCCAGACCAAGACCCTTTATCTTATTTCTTCTTGACTGGTGTTCGTCACAACATTTTGTTTCTTTATCTCCCTAAGTGGAAGGGGATCCCAGGCATGAGCCCTTGTTCTCCATGTGCCTAGAGGGTATCAGCTGCACCCCACCGATGACGTCTGCATAGGCCGAAATGAACGTCTGTGGTTTTGCTGATTATCTCGTGAGGGGAGGATTTGCCTGACATTTCGGAGCTGGACTGTCTGAGGGTGGGACCAGTCTGATATGAATGTGGTAATTTCCTCTTTGCAATGGCACATGGGAGTGAAAAACGTGACTTGTAGTAGCAAGAACAAGACACTTTATCTTGTTCTTTCTCAATCGGTGCTCGTCACAACATTTGTTTCTTTGTCTCCCTAAGTGGAATTGGATCCCAGGCATGGGCCCTTGCTTTCCACGTGCCTAGAGGGTATTAGCTGCACCCCACCGACGAGGCCCACATAGGCCAAAATGTCACTATGCCCAAGAACAAGACACTTTATCTTGTTTGTTCTCGATGGGTGCTCGTCACAACATTTGTTTCTTTGTCTCCCTAAGTGGAAGGGGGTCCCAGGCATGGGCCCTTGCTCTTCATGTGCCTAAAGGGTATCAGCTGCACCACACCTATGAGGTCTGCATAGGCCAAAATGAACGTCTGTGGTTTTGCTGATTATCTCATGCGGGGAAGCTTTGCCTGACGTTTTGGTGCTGGACTGTCTGAGAGCGGGACCCGTCTGATATGAATATGGAAATTTCCTCTCTGCAATGGCACATGGGAGTGAAAACGTGACTTATAGCACCACTGAGGGGTCTCTATGCCCAAAGACAAGACACTTTATCTTGTTCTTTCTCAAGCGGTTCTCGTCAGAACATTTGTTTCTTTGTCTCCCTAAGTGGAATGGGATCCCAGGCATGGACCCTTGCTCTCCATGTGCCTAGAGGGTATCAGCTGCACCGCACCGAATAGGCCCACTTAGGCCAAAACATATGTCTATGGTTTTACTGATTCTCTCATGCAGGGAGGGTTTGCCTGACATTTCGGAGCTGGACTGTCTGTGGGCAGGACCAGTCTGATATGAATATAGAAATTTCCTTTCTGCAATGGCACATGGGAGTGAAAAACGTGACTTGTAGCACCACTGAGGGATCACTATGACCTAGAACAAGACACTTTATCTTGTTTGTTCTCGATGGGTGCTCGTCACATTTGTTTCTTTGACTCCCTAAGTGGAAGGGGATCCCAGGCATGGGCCCTTGCTCTCCATGTGCCTAGAGGTTAACAGCTGCACCACACCGACAAGGCCCGCATAGGCCGAAATGTACGTCTGTGGTTTTGCTGATTCTCTCGTGCAGACAGCATTTGCCTGACCTTTTGGAGCTGGACTGTCTGATATGAATATGGAAATTTCCTCTCTGCAATGGCACATGGGAGTGAAAAACGTGATTTGTAGCACCATTGAGGGGTCACTATGCCTCAGAACAAGACACTTTATCTTGTTCATTCTTGTTGTGTGCTCGTCACATTTGTTTCTTTGTCTCCTGTTAGGGTCTTTGAAGAAGGCCATCAGTTGAAATATCGTTTTGTAATCATATCAAAAGAGCTTAGTGAAGCAATTCAAGGACAAATTGTTCTTCTTAGTACTGAAAAACTTTCCCAGCACCAAACTGCAGCTGAGCTGAATATTTCTACGGGGGCAGTGCAACACACTCTGAAGAGATTTTCTGAAACCAAATCATTTTCACCCAAAGTAAGACCAGGCAGACCCAAAGTGATCATACCATCAGATGGCCAGTGTATGTCTGGGGATGCTTTGCCTATTCTTTACCCAAAGAAAAGTATCACTTTCTTCTGCAGAGCTGGCACGTGCACACATAGACACCAAGGGGGGCTTGAGCACTTGTCCTTTTTGTTCAAAGTGCCCTTGTGCCTTTTTAACAAAAAAAAATAACAATAATTATGAGAAGTGCCCTTTTTTCATTTGAGCCCCTGCCCCCCAAAATGTCTGTGCATGTCCCTTCTGTAGAGGAATGCCATCCCTTCTGGATTAAGGCTGTGAGGAAGAGGATTCATTTTCCAGCAGGACAACAATCTCTAAACACAAATCAAAGCTGTGTCAGGTGTATCTGAAGTCCAAGGAAGAGTGAGGAGTGCTGATTTGCATGTTCTCCCACCACAGTCACCGGACCTGAACCCCACCGAAAATCTTTGGGAACAAACTGTGACATCTCTACACACTATCTGGAAACTCTAAAGGAGGCTGGAATAACGTGGGGTGTAAAATTCTGCACAATGTCAGACAGTTAAAGCCATCATTTAGGAAATTGGTGATCATACCAAATATTGCAAATTTTTGATTTTCATGTACCGTTGTACTAACAAACATTTTTTTTTACTATTATTAGAGAAAATTATGCATCTTTATTTGAGAAATACTGTATAATTTGTCCAACAAATTCGTTTTTCAGAAATGGTGAAATAAAAGCAGATTGTGGTAGTGGACTCAGACGTTTGGACCCAATTATCCTATATAATAATTAGCTAAAACGTATGTAATGACACAGTCAATCGCAGTAGAGACTGCCCTTCAGAGCGTCCAGCTCTGTATCAGTCATGGCGTGGGCAGTCTCTACTGTGCATGACTGCCCCGCGACCGGCTAGCAGTGGCACTGTGGCCCATGTAATGGTCTCTTCGACTAGTATAATAATATATATGGTGGATTATACATCAGGAGTAGTATAGTACACATGAATTATATTTTTATTGTAGGAATAAATATCTGCACTGTGATATGTACTGCACGATTTTATAGTCTCAGACTCACTATGTATTATATATTATCATTATGTATTATATATTATCATTATGTATAATTTATATTTTGCAAAGTGATTGATGGGAGATAGATTTTGGAGGAGTGACCTTAATCCATAGAAATTTATTATTTAATGGCTTCATTTACTTAAAGTGATAGTAATGTCTAAAAAAAGTTTTTTGCATTTAGAAGAGCTTAAAAAGCTGATCTAAATGCAAAAAGCCGTATCTCTCAAACCGCTATGGTTTAAGAGATACGGGCGTTTAAAGTTCGCTGTCTCCTACTGACATCTGTAAAGCTGTCAGCAGGAGATCCGACACGGAGGCGCTTGAGCAGAGCCGCAATCTCGTTATTTACCACAAATCCCTTCATTGTAGTGGTCTAAAACATGTGCCTGGTGTTCCTTGTAAGTAACGAGGTCTCGGCACTTCTCAAGCGCCTCCGTGTTGACCGACACGAATCTCCTGTTGACAGCTTTACAGATGTCAGTAGGAAAAAGCGAACTTTAAACGCCTGTATCTCTTAAACCATAGCGGTTTGAGAGATATGGCTTTTTGCATTTAGATCAGCTTTTTAAGCTCTTCTAAATGAAAAAAACTTTTTTAGACATTACTAACACTTTAACACTGAATATTACTGTAAAATTTGGTGGACTTTCAATTCTCTGATAATCAGTGAATAAGTACAAGACAACTGAGTAATGACTAAATGCCTTTGCTGAGTCTGAGTAGAAGAAACTAATGTTGTAGTAAGTAAAACTTTTTTGAGTATGTATGCTCCCATATGCACAGTTTTTTGCCAGTGAATACATATATAGTAATAGTAATTTAGGTTGAAAAAAGACTTGCATCCATCAAGTTCAACCATTTTTCTATTCCTGTTTACCATAGTTGATCCAAAAGAAGGCAAAAAAACCCCTCAATACAGCAATTTCAAATTCTGCTTTGGATGGGGGGAAAAAATTAATTCTTGATTCCAAATGGCAATCAGATTTCTCCCTGGATCAACCAGCACTAACTAAATATTAATCCCAATACTAACATACATATCCCTCTATGTTCTGCTCTTTTAGAAAATTATCCAGGCCTTTTTTAGAGGCATCTACTGTATTCTATAGCACCACCTCCTCAGGCAGTGAATTCCATACCTTTATTGTCCTTACCGTAAAGAAACCCTTCCGCTGTTGTAGATTAAATCTCCTTTCCTCAAGTCTAAGCGGGTGGCCCCTTGTCCTGTGTACTGTTCTGTTAATGAACAGGTCTTTGGAGAGCCCTTTATATGGGCCCTGAACATATTTATATAGTGTTATCATATCCCCTCTAAGACGCCGTTTCTCTAGTGTGTACAAGTTTAACTTTTCTAGCCTCTCTTCATAACTAAAACTTTCCATTCCCCTTACTAGTTTTGTAGCCCTCCTCTGCACTTTCTCTAGTTCCATAATGTCCTTTTTCAGAAAGGGCACCCAGAATTGAACAGCATATTCTAGGTGAGGTCTTACCATGGACCTGTAAAGAGACAGAATAATATCTTCCTCCCGTGAGTCAATATTTTATTGGCTTTTGCAGCTGACAGCTGGCACTGCACGCTACTGCTAAGTCTATTGTCTACCATTACTCCCAAATCCTTTTCATTGGCAGATTTCCCCAAAGAAACAGCATTTAAAATATATGTTGCATTTTTATTATTATACCCAAAACACATAACTTCACACTTGTCTATATTTAATCTCATTTGCAATTTGCCCGCCCAGTTACCTAATTTGTCCAAATCCTCTTGTATTGAAGACACATCCAGTTCAGACTTTACTACCCTAGTTAATTTAGTGTCATCGGCAAACACTGAAACATGGCTTCCTATGCCCGCTTGGAGATCATTGATAAACAAATTAAAAAGAAGAGGACCCAGGACAGATCCCTGAGGTACTCCACTTATCGCATTTGTCCAGTTGGAGAACTTCCCATTTACTAACACTCTTTGAATTCTATCTTTCAGCCAATTTTCAATCCACACAAAAACGTTTGCCCCTAAGACTATTTCATTCAATTTGTACAGTAACCTCTTGTGTGGAACCGTATCAAATGTCTTGGCAAATTCTAAATAGATCACATCAACCGCCGCTGCCAAAGCTATGTTTTTACTCACTTTTTCATAAAATGCAATTAAGTTAGTTTGACAAGACCTGACACAAAGCCATGTTGGCTCCTGATAATGATATTCCTGTTCAAAATGAATGCCTGAATATATTCCCTTAGCAACCCTTCAGTTTCCCTACCACAGATATCAAGCTTACAAGTCTGTAATTTCCCCACTGGGATTTTGATCCATTTTTAAATATGGCACCACATCTACTTTACGTCAATCCGTGGGCACCATACCTGAAATAAAAGAATCCCTGAAAATCAAAAGTAATGGTCTGGTCAGGGCCTGGCTTAGCTCTTTAAGAACCAGTGGGTGTATACCGGACGGCTCGTGTGCAGAGCCGAAATAGCATGGCATACAAAGAATATCTTCATGAGAACATTGTACAAAGTGTACCTGGTTTGAGGCAGTAGACCGTTTTCATGAAGGATTTCTTTCCGGCTCTGCACACGAGCCATCTGGTCCTGGGACCAGAATACAAGTTTGTCAGCTAGAGCGCTGATGTGGATAAAAGGGGCGGGAGGGGGGAAATTTACAAGGATATTACTCCAAAACTATACCAGTTATCACAACAGGACATAGACCATTTCCTTTATTTATTTGATTAGAAAAGTATTAAAGCTTGTCTAAATAAAGTATTACTATCCCTTTAAATCTTCAACATCCATATATTTATATGGCAAGCATATTGGGCAGTGTGTGTGTTCAAACCTAATCCTTGTAAAGCCATATGCCCGCTTTTAATACCATTTAGATTTTTATCAGGAGCCAGAAACTATACTTTAAGGCAAGGAGTATAAATTCTCCTCTTACCTCAGTATCTTCACCTCTGTCACTCCACCTCAGCCGGACTCTGAATGACATTTTCGCCTGTCCTTTTACCAATCACACACACACACATGTCCTCCTTCCCTACGCTTTCAAAAAGCGCTGCTTTCCTTCTTCTGGGGCAGAACATCATCCGGCTGAATCCATTTTGAATAGGAAATATTTAAACCCTTAAAGGAATAGTAATGCTTAATTATTACTAATCCCTATATTAAATCATATTAAAAATAAATGTATTGCCCCCAGTGTCATCTCTCAAACCTTTATGGTTTGAGAGATAATCACTTCTAAAGTTGCCCTCCCCCTTCCCCGTAGTCAGCTTTGTAGCTGAGTGAAGGGAAATCTGGTCGTACGACCGTCAGGTGGCTCTGCAGCAGAGCAAAGATCTCGTTAATAAAAAATAAATCTTTCACTGAAATGGTCTTTTACGTGTGCTTGGTTTGCAAGCACATGTTGAAGACAGTTTTAGTGAAATATTTTTTTTTTATTAACAAGATCGCGGCTCTGCTGCAGAGCCGCCTGATGATCGTAAGACCGGATTTCCCTTCACTCAGCTACAAAGCTGACTACGGAGAAGGGGGAGGGAGAGGGCAACTTTAGGAGCGATTATCTCTCCAACCATAAAGGTTTGAGAGATGACACTGGGGGCAATACATTTATTTTTTAATAGAACTTTAATATAGGGATTAGTAATAATTAAGTATTACTGTCCCTTTAAACTTTCTTTGCTGATTGAATAGAAAGTTTTTTATTTAAAGAGACAGACTAACTTACAATCATGTGCTTATGGAATGGAGTAAATTGAATACCTCAAGCTGTTTGTTTGAAAATTCAAAGCGACAGAGCCATTCCCTAAGCAATCACCACCACAAGTTTACAAAAATGGCCTATATAATCTTCATATTAAATCCAATAATCTCAAAACAATCCCAGAATGTTAACTCCTGATAATTAAATATTGACTGTGTCCAAATGATTCAACCAGAAAAGAAAACCGCATCACATATATAAGCGTCATTTTATTTTAAAGTTTCTCCCTTCTTTTGGATCAGCGATGGTAAACAGGAATAGGAAAAGGGTTGAACTAGATGGACGCAAGTGTTTTTTCAACCTAAATAACTATGTTACTATGTTACTCTCGCCCCTTTTCACTAAGTACTGGTGAGATAGCTCACTGGTAAATTCCCTGACTATAGAGCCTGTTCAACCCCAAGGTTGCAGGTTTTAATCCCAGCAGGGTCATCTCAGCCCTTCATCCTTCCAAGGTCCATAAACGAGTACCATTGATTGGGTAATCATAACACCTATTATTTCAGCTGCCGATTTGGTTAATTCCGAGAGCGTGCGGTTTGAGTCCCACTGGGAGAAAGGTGCTATATAAATACTAGTTATTATTATTAATTTACTCTTGTTCCCATACGTCTGAAAGCCACTCGTTGATCGGACAGACTGCGATCCATCCCGACCCTCTATCAGCACTGAGGAGACTGAGTGACGTACTGAAAAGGGGCGTAAGGGGAAAAATAAAATTAAAGAAGCCTACACCAATTTAGACATTTACAACAGTACAGTGCATTATAAAAAAGTATATTGAATAATTCATAATAACTTTATATTGTGCCATTACTATGCCTTTAAGGCTGGATGCTTATGAAGATGTCATTGTGCAGGATTGTTCTAGATCAGGTACAACCCTGCAATGTGTGTTTATTATCACCTTCCTGCATCAATGAGGTCTGATCTCATTTGGAAAAGTCCCACAAAATGTGACTTTTTTTTACTTTACTGATCCTTTAAATTCTGTTGAGGCGTCTAAACATTTTCACTTGCATCCATGACTATTACAACATGTTGCTTCACACAATAGCGGGTTGTAGTTTATAGTTTGTGTGAATGAGGAAGGCAGTCATTTGCCGTGCTGTAACATGCTTGCCAGCTGGGCTGTTCGTGTAACCCACGGAGTGCCAGAGAGGTTTACACTGGATGGAGAAGCACAACCTTCTTACACTGAATGGTTAAACTTGAGATGAATTGGTCTATAAAGTGCTCTTTGTCATGCCAAGGTATGATGGCAGTGGCATTAGATGTCTGATCTGTGTATAAGTAACTTTCCCCTTAGAAATCCCACAAGTCACTGACGTTTACCTTTCTCTTCTTACCAGTGAATACATATATAGTAATAGTAATTTAGGTTGAAAAAAGACTTGCATCCATCAAGTTCAACCATTTTTCTATTCCTGTTTACCATAGTTGATCCAAAAGAAGGCAAAAAAACCCCTCAATACAGCAATTTCAAATTCTGCTTTGGATGGGGGGAAAAAATTAATTCTTGATTCCAAATGGCAATCAGATTTCTCCCTGGATCAACCAGCACTAACTAAATATTAATCCCAATACTAACATACATATCCCTCTATGTTCTGCTCTTTTAGAAAATTATCCAGGCCTTTTTTAGAGGCATCTACTGTATTCTATAGCACCACCTCCTCAGGCAGTGAATTCCATACCTTTATTGTCCTTACCGTAAAGAAACCCTTCCGCTGTTGTAGATTAAATCTCCTTTCCTCAAGTCTAAGCGGGTGGCCCCTTGTCCTGTGTACTGTTCTGTTAATGAACAGGTCTTTGGAGAGCCCTTTATATGGGCCCTGAACATATTTATACAGTGTTATCATATCCCCTCTAAGACGCCGTTTCTCTAGTGTGTACAAGTTTAACTTTTCTAGCCTTTCTTCATAACTAAAACTTTCCATTCCCCTTACTAGTTTTGTAGCCCTCCTCTGCACTTTCTCTAGTTCCATAATGTCCTTTTTCAGAAAGGGCACCCAGAATTGAACAGCATATTCTAGGTGAGGTCTTACCATGGACCTGTAAAGAGACAGAATAATATCTTCCTCCCGTGAGTCAATATTTTATTGGCTTTTGCAGCTGACAGCTGGCACTGCACGCTACTGCTAAGTCTATTGTCTACCATTACTCCCAAATCCTTTTCATTGGCAGATTTCCCCAAAGAAACAGCATTTAAAATATATGTTGCATTTTTATTATTATACCCAAAACACATAACTTCACACTTGTCTATATTTAATCTCATTTGCAATTTGCCCGCCCAGTTACCTAATTTGTCCAAATCCTCTTGTATTGAAGACACATCCAGTTCAGACTTTACTACCCTAGTTAATTTAGTGTCATCGGCAAACACTGAAACATGGCTTCCTATGCCCGCTTGGAGATCATTGATAAACAAATTAAAAAGAAGAGGACCCAGGACAGATCCCTGAGGTACTCCACTTATCGCATTTGTCCAGTTGGAGAACTTCCCATTTACTAACACTCTTTGAATTCTATCTTTCAGCCAATTTTCAATCCACACAAAAACGTTTGCCCCTAAGACTATTTCATTCAATTTGTACAGTAACCTCTTGTGTGGAACCGTATCAAATGTCTTGGCAAATTCTAAATAGATCACATCAACCGCCGCTGCCAAAGCTATGTTTTTACTCACTTTTTCATAAAATGCAATTAAGTTAGTTTGACAAGACCTGACACAAAGCCATGTTGGCTCCTGATAATGATATTCCTGTTCAAAATGAATGCCTGAATATATTCCCTTAGCAACCCTTCAGTTTCCCTACCACAGATATCAAGCTTACAAGTCTGTAATTTCCCCACTGGGATTTTGATCCATTTTTAAATATGGCACCACATCTACTTTACGTCAATCCGTGGGCACCATACCTGAAATAAAAGAATCCCTGAAAATCAAAAGTAATGGTCTGGTCAGGGCCTGGCTTAGCTCTTTAAGAACCAGTGGGTGTATACCGGACGGCTCGTGTGCAGAGCCGAAATAGCATGGCATACAAAGAATATCTTCATGAGAACATTGTACAAAGTGTACCTGGTTTGAGGCAGTAGACCGTTTTCATGAAGGATTTCTTTCCGGCTCTGCACACGAGCCATCTGGTCCTGGGACCAGAATACAAGTTTGTCAGCTAGAGCGCTGATGTGGATAAAAGGGGCGGGAGGGGGGAAATTTACAAGGATATTACTCCAAAACTATACCAGTTATCACAACAGGACATAGACCATTTCCTTTATTTATTTGATTAGAAAAGTATTAAAGCTTGTCTAAATAAAGTATTACTATCCCTTTAAATCTTCAACATCCATATATTTATATGGCAAGCATATTGGGCAGTGTGTGTGTTCAAACCTAATCCTTGTAAAGCCATATGCCCGCTTTTAATACCATTTAGATTTTTATCAGGAGCCAGAAACTATACTTTAAGGCAAGGAGTATAAATTCTCCTCTTACCTCAGTATCTTCACCTCTGTCACTCCACCTCAGCCGGACTCTGAATGACATTTTCGCCTGTCCTTTTACCAATCACACACACACACATGTCCTCCTTCCCTACGCTTTCAAAAAGCGCTGCTTTCCTTCTTCTGGGGCAGAACATCATCCGGCTGAATCCATTTTGAATAGGAAATATTTAAACCCTTAAAGGAATAGTAATGCTTAATTATTACTAATCCCTATATTAAATCATATTAAAAATAAATGTATTGCCCCCAGTGTCATCTCTCAAACCTTTATGGTTTGAGAGATAATCACTTCTAAAGTTGCCCTCCCCCTTCCCCGTAGTCAGCTTTGTAGCTGAGTGAAGGGAAATCTGG
This sequence comes from Rhinophrynus dorsalis, assembly GCA_037306005.1. Lineage (NCBI taxonomy): Eukaryota > Metazoa > Chordata > Amphibia > Anura > Rhinophrynidae > Rhinophrynus > Rhinophrynus dorsalis. The sequence goes on along the minus strand of JBBDGT010000049.1, from coordinate 178,037 downwards.
TCGTACGACCGTCAGGTGGCTCTGCAGCAGAGCAAAGATCTCGTTAATAAAAAATAAATCTTTCACTGAAATGGTCTTTTACGTGTGCTTGGTTTGCAAGCACATGTTGAAGACAGTTTTAGTGAAATATTTTTTTTTTATTAACAAGATCGCGGCTCTGCTGCAGAGCCGCCTGATGATCGTAAGACCGGATTTCCCTTCACTCAGCTACAAAGCTGACTACGGAGAAGGGGGAGGGAGAGGGCAACTTTAGGAGCGATTATCTCTCCAACCATAAAGGTTTGAGAGATGACACTGGGGGCAATACATTTATTTTTTAATAGAACTTTAATATAGGGATTAGTAATAATTAAGTATTACTGTCCCTTTAAACTTTCTTTGCTGATTGAATAGAAAGTTTTTTATTTAAAGAGACAGACTAACTTACAATCATGTGCTTATGGAATGGAGTAAATTGAATACCTCAAGCTGTTTGTTTGAAAATTCAAAGCGACAGAGCCATTCCCTAAGCAATCACCACCACAAGTTTACAAAAATGGCCTATATAATCTTCATATTAAATCCAATAATCTCAAAACAATCCCAGAATGTTAACTCCTGATAATTAAATATTGACTGTGTCCAAATGATTCAACCAGAAAAGAAAACCGCATCACATATATAAGCGTCATTTTATTTTAAAGTTTCTCCCTTCTTTTGGATCAGCGATGGTAAACAGGAATAGGAAAAGGGTTGAACTAGATGGACGCAAGTGTTTTTTCAACCTAAATAACTATGTTACTATGTTACTCTCGCCCCTTTTCACTAAGTACTGGTGAGATAGCTCACTGGTAAATTCCCTGACTATAGAGCCTGTTCAACCCCAAGGTTGCAGGTTTTAATCCCAGCAGGGTCATCTCAGCCCTTCATCCTTCCAAGGTCCATAAACGAGTACCATTGATTGGGTAATCATAACACCTATTATTTCAGCTGCCGATTTGGTTAATTCCGAGAGCGTGCGGTTTGAGTCCCACTGGGAGAAAGGTGCTATATAAATACTAGTTATTATTATTAATTTACTCTTGTTCCCATACGTCTGAAAGCCACTCGTTGATCGGACAGACTGCGATCCATCCCGACCCTCTATCAGCACTGAGGAGACTGAGTGACGTACTGAAAAGGGGCGTAAGGGGAAAAATAAAATTAAAGAAGCCTACACCAATTTAGACATTTACAACAGTACAGTGCATTATAAAAAAGTATATTGAATAATTCATAATAACTTTATATTGTGCCATTACTATGCCTTTAAGGCTGGATGCTTATGAAGATGTCATTGTGCAGGATTGTTCTAGATCAGGTACAACCCTGCAATGTGTGTTTATTATCACCTTCCTGCATCAATGAGGTCTGATCTCATTTGGAAAAGTCCCACAAAATGTGACTTTTTTTTACTTTACTGATCCTTTAAATTCTGTTGAGGCGTCTAAACATTTTCACTTGCATCCATGACTATTACAACATGTTGCTTCACACAATAGCGGGTTGTAGTTTATAGTTTGTGTGAATGAGGAAGGCAGTCATTTGCCGTGCTGTAACATGCTTGCCAGCTGGGCTGTTCGTGTAACCCACGGAGTGCCAGAGAGGTTTACACTGGATGGAGAAGCACAACCTTCTTACACTGAATGGTTAAACTTGAGATGAATTGGTCTATAAAGTGCTCTTTGTCATGCCAAGGTATGATGGCAGTGGCATTAGATGTCTGATCTGTGTATAAGTAACTTTCCCCTTAGAAATCCCACAAGTCACTGACGTTTACCTTTCTCTTCTTACCAGGGTGGATCAGGCCATTGTCTCCCACAGACGACTTCGGTAAGTGAGCTCATCATTTGGTTTGTTGAAATATTTAAAGTGTTAGTAATGTCCACAAAAAAGTTTTTTGCATTTAGAAGAGTTTAAAAAGCTGAGCTATATGCAAGAAACCGTATCTCTCAAACTGCTATGGTTTAAGAGATACAGGAGTTTAAATTTTGATCTCTCCTACTGACAGCTGTAAATCTGTCAGTAGGAGATCTGTGTCGGTCGACACGGAGGCGCTTGAGAAGTGCCGGGATCTCGTTATTTACCACGAATCCCTTCATTAGAATGGTCTAAAACGTGTGCCTGGTTTTCAAGCACTCATTTTAGACCATTCCAATGAAGGGAGGCTGTCAGTAGGAGAGATCAAAATTTAAACACCTGTATCTCTTAAACCATAGCGGTTTGAGAGATACAATTTTTGGCATTTAGCTCAGCTTTTTAAGCTCTTCTAAATGCAAAAAACTATTTTGTGGACATTACTAACACTTTAAGATCCACTGTCATTTGGGGAACAGCATTATGTGTTATAAAGAGACCGTCAGCCTCCTTGTTGAATTTAGTTTATTTCACTTTTCTCTCTCTATTCCATGTTGTGTGGGGAGTGCAAAAACCTTCCCCATACTCACCGCAGCGTACGACTATGTTTCTGCTTCTGCAGGAGTCCGACGGCTGAAAAAAACAGCCAATGGCATTTTTTCAAGCACGGTAAGCTATTCAATTACCTGTGCTATGAAAAAATGCCACAAAAAAAAACCTGTCAGCTATAACGTTAGTGGCATTATTGCCCAATCAAAATAAAAAAACTTCACAAGATACAATTCAATTGACTGCATTAGCCCTTAAAGGAGCAGTAAACTTTTTTTATGAAAACACATATTTTATAGAGCATTTCCTGATGAATAAAACAAGGTCACTCCCACTGCTGTCAGATATTTTATTCAAAATTTATAGCAGTTTAAATAATCAGGAAGTGAATTTACTGTGTTTACTTCCTGATAGTTCTAACTGACAGGAAATGACTTTACTGTGTTTACTTCCTGATAGTTCTGACAGGAAGTGAATTTACTGTGTTTCCTTCCTGATGGTTCTAACTGACAGGAACTGAATTTACTGTGTTTACTTCCTGATAGATCTAACTGACAGGAAGTGAATTTACTGTGTTTACTTCCTGATAGTTCTAACTGACAGGAAGTGAAATTACTGTGTTTACTTCCTGATAGATCTAACTGACAGGAAGTGAATTTACTGTGTTTACTTCCTGATAGTTCTCACTGACAGGAAGTGAATTTACTGTGTTTACTTCCTGATAGATCTAACTGACAGGAAGTGACTTTACTGTGTTTACTTCCTGATAGTTCTAACTGACAGGAAGTGACTCAGCAGTTTCTATCACATTCTATGGAGAACTGTATGTCAATGACTTTCCTCTCCATTAGAATCTAACAGAAAATCTAATTAGAATTTGACCACTAAAGGGCACTGCTAATGTAAAAAAACATGGGTTTAAACTGTAATAACTCTGGAAATATAAATCTCTTGGGAGTGGGAGTATCCTTATTTTACTCAATAGGAAAATCCCTACAATATATATATTTTTCATAAAAAAAGTTTACTGTTCCTTTAAGATTCGATAAGGGACTTTATTGTTGCAAATTTAAGACCAAGTATTTTTATCCACAGAGTCCCTTATCGGATCTCAGAACAGCCGACGCATCAATTGAAAGGAAAAAAGGTGAAATAAGGTCCCCATTCGATGTATTGATATGTGGCCCTAAGCCTACTTTTTTTCAAACCCAGTAAGAACTTTTACCATAATGTCTAGCCCTTTGGTGACTTGAGGGTCACGTTTTTGTAGCCCTTGGTTGCCTAAATCTGTGTTATAAGAGCAGTACATTTTTATGAAAATAATATTATATATCACGTGACTTTTGCTGCTGAGTAAAGTAAGGCTGCTCCCATCCATGGCATATTTTCCTTTCAGAAGTAATTACAGGTCAATTGCATTTTTATTTTACATTAAATTTCAGTTTTCTATATTGGTCACTAGATGGCGGTGTTCCTATCATGCATTAGGTAGAGGTGTAGTCCACATGGAAGCAGGTTCTCCCATAGTCAATTAGAAAAAAAAAATGCCTTGTGGACACTAGTTGGCTCTGTTGATAACAATTACATTTAAGAAGAACTGTTATAACCTTTGAATGTAAAGTCACCCTGCAATGTGTGTGGATAAGTCCTATTATATATATTGTTCTCATAAAAATATTTAAGTAGTTGTTTGCATAGAAGTTGTGCGCTGGCAGACTCAGGGGTGTAAATAAAAGGGGTGTTATAGAATACAAGTCCCCATTGGTTCCGCAGTGTCCTGCCAGCCTTTACAATCGGACCAGTTTGCTATCTTGGCTGGCAGTCACTGACATCATCACACAGGGCCGCTGCCAGCCAGTAATTTAGGTAATTGTGTATTTGTGGACCTCCTTCCCTTTTTTCCATTAATACTTTAGGCACCAGAAAGAGGTCCAGCACATTGCAAGGTCCGTGTTGGTGTTTGTTATTCACATTTGCTCTAGACCAAGTGTGTGTTTGATTGTGTGAGTGTGTTTGTGTGTGTGTTTAAGTGTGTGTTTGATTTTGTGAGTGTGTTTGGTTGTGTGTGTTTATGTGTGTGTTTGATTGTGTGAGTGTGTATATGTGTGTATGTTTGATTGGTAAATGTGTCTATGTGTGTGTATATATGTGCGTGTGTGTGTGTATGTTTGATTGTGTGAGTGTGTATATGTGTCTGTGTTTGATTGTATGAGTGTGTTTATGTGTGTGTGTTTATGTTTGATTGTGTGAGTGTGTCTATGTGTGTGTGTGTATGTTTGATTGTGTGTGTGTTTATGTGTGTGTGTGTCAGCAGTAAGGACCATAGTCATACCTGGGAACTTTTCCATATAGACTCACTGGAGAGGGAAGTCCTATGGTGCCGCTGGGGAAGATTAATTACACAATTCATGTCAAAAGGGGGTGGGGTTTAATCATGTGTGGGGGCGGGACTTAAAAAAACGTAAAGATCATGGAGGAATTGGCTGGGGAAGGAAGTGAAGAGGGTGGGGAGTGGACAGAACACAATGGGAAGGAGGAGACCCGGTAATTAACAACAAAAAAGCTATGACTGTAATCGCCATTTACCTTTCCCTTTAGACACCAATAGCCATCATAGCTCACCTACCCCTGCCCCCATTCACCCTTTAGACACCAATAGCCATCATAGCTCACCTACCCCTGCCCCCATTCACCCTTTAGAAATAAACACACAGACAACACTGTAAGGTGGCAAAAGAAAGCAACCCAGAGAGGAGGGTGCAGACTTCCTGGACATTACTTGGCTTTGGGCACCATTCTCCTAAAGACAGACACTTGGGAGGTACTGATCCCTAATATCTCCTAAAGAGGGACACTTGGGAGGTACGGACCCCTAATATCTCCTAAAGAGGGACACTTGGGAGGTATTGACCCCTAATATCCCCTAAAGAGGGACACTTGGGAGGTATGGACCCCTAATATCTCCTAAAGAAGGACACTTGGGAGGTACGGACCCCTAATATCTCCTAAAGAGGGACACTTGGGAAGTACAGACCCCTAATATCTCCTAAAGAGGGACACTTGGGAGGTATGGACCCCTAATATCTCCTAAAGAGGGACACTTGGGAGGTAAGGACCCCTAATATCTCCTAAAGAGGGACAAATGGGAGGTACGGACTCATAATCTATATATATAAAAGAAGACTTTGTGCCTGCCAAAACACACCCAGGGGAGGCACAAAGCAGGAGTTACTACTCCTATTGGGTGATTCAATCATGCAGGGAGTTGGCCCTCCCCCACTATGCAGCCCGCCCACCACTATCAAAGTCAGAAAAAAACAATATGACCGCCACTTGCTCCTACACCACAGAGAAACACACATGCCCCACTCATACAGCACCAAACTCACACACATGCCCCACTCACACAGCACCACACAAACACACACACATGCCCCACTCATGCACACAGACCACCACACACACAGCACCACACAAACACACACAGACCACCACACACACACATGCCCCACTCACATACCACCAAACACACATGCCCCCACTCACACACACACACAGCACCACATACACACACAAAGCCAGAAATAAATATGGCTGACACACACACACACAGTCACTCACCCTGACTCCCAGTGGCCTCAGCAGGACCTGTAGTGCAGCACCAGAGGAACAAAATGGCACTCAAAGGGTTAAGGTAGGTCCTCATTGCTCAATTATTTCTTCACTGTCATCATTTGCCATGCAAGACACAGGACAGACAGCCATCAGATTCACACTTAACCCACTAACTGCCACAGGGTTGTGTATCAAGTTTTACCCCTCAGGGAGTCTGTTCAAACCCCTCACACTGTAAACTTGCATTTCCCTCCCACTTCTCCTCCTTCCCCAGCCTATTACTAACACTTTAACATATTTATGTTAAGCCCCGCCCCCTACTCACGATTAAGCCCCACCCCCTTTCAACCCAAATTGCTCCATTGCTCTCTCCACATCAGCACCACATGAGGGACTCCACAAGTAAAAGTTCCCAGGTATAACACACACATGCCCCACTCACACAGCACCAAACACACACAAAGCCAGAAAGAAATATGGCTGACACACAGTCACTCACCCTGACTCCCAGTGGCCTCAGCAGGACCTGTACTACAGCCACTGAAGGGTGCTACAGAACCAGGGGAACAAAATGGCACTCAGAGGGTTAAGGTAGGCCCTCATTGCTCAATTATTTCTTCACTGTCATCATTTGCCATGCAAGACACAGGACAGACAGCCATCAGGTACACACTTAACCCACTGACTGCCACAGGGTTCTGTATCAAGTTTTACCCCTCAGGGAGTGTGTTCAACCCCCTCACACTGTAAACTTGCATTTCCCTCCCACTTCTCCTCCTTCCCCAGCCTATTACTAACACTTTTTCACATTTATGTTAAGCCCCGCCCCCTACTCGTGATTAAGCCCCACCCACTTTTAACCCAGATTTCTCCATTTGTCTCTCCACATCAGCACTATAGTCCCCTCTAGGGACTTCACAAGTCAATGTTCCCAGGTATGAATACACTTCCCACTGCTATTTAAAGGGATAGTAATACTTGAAAATAAGTTGATTTTATTTTGAAGCCCTTAAAAAAACATGAAAAATGATATAAGTCTTGTCTTATCTCCCAAACCTTTATGGTTTGGGAAATATTCACATGTATAATAAAGAAAAGTTCTCTTTTCCTGGCTGTTTCAGCCAAGTCTGCCATCTAGTGGACAGATTTGGAATTCAGTCCACAGAGCAACCGGCAACTCTTTAGCAGTGCCGAGATCACGATCTTTGAAAAGAACTACTTCATTGGAACGGTCTACAAAGTGTGCCTGGCTTGAAAGCACACTTTGTAGACAATTCCAATTAAGAAATTCTTTTTAAAGATCATGATCTCAGCACTTCTGGAGAGGCACAACCGGTCAAGTGACCGGATTCCAAATCTGAGGGGTGGAGCAATGACATCACTCCAGGGGAAACTTTACTTCTGAATATCTCCCAAACCATAAAGGTTTGGGAGATAAGACTTATATCATTTTTCATGTTTTTTTAAGGGCTACAAAATAAAATCAACTTATTTTCAAGTATTACTATCCCTTTAACTCTGAAATGCCTCTCTATATCTTAACCCTTTGACTGCCAGAGGGGTGCACAACTCATGAGCGCATGTGTTTCTGCTCATATATGTTGCGTGTGTGTTTGTGTACATCTCTGTTACATATGTGTGTCCATGTGTGCATCTCCAGTGAGTCTGTGTGCGTACATGTCTTTTGCATGTTTTTGCCGCTCACTGTGTGTATGTGCATACCTCCCAACATTTCACATGGCCAAAGAGGGACACTGTAGTTTTAGGTGATATTGTTGGGGCGTGGCTGGTGGGCGGGGCATTAGTAAGAATTTTTAGGTTATTTCATGACCTATTACTGGTTATTTATGTAACTGAATAAATGATTTAGTTCAAGACCAAAGTATTTTATTTGCACAGACTAATGTATACACACATATACTGAAGTTTATTGCTTTATTGCTGTAGACCAAAGTAATACACACCACACAGTCAGGGCTGGTGCAAGGATTTTTGCCACCCTAGGCAAAACCTAATTTTGCCGCCCATTTCGCTCCGCCCCTTGTGTCCCACCCCTTTATACCCTGCCTACTTATACTCAACCTCTTTTCATGATTGTCCTCTCTCTGCCCCCTGGGCCAGTCTGCCCCTGGTCTGGAGATGCCTGTAAGAGATGCCCCCCACCAGCTCCAACTTGCCCCTTATCAGCTCCACTTTGCCCCTATCAGCTCCACTTTGCCCCTATCAGCTCCACTTTGTCCCCCATCAACTCCAACTTGCCGCCTCAGCTCCAACTTGCCGCCTCAGCTCCAACTTGCCCCCATCCGCTCCAACTTGCCCCCATCCGCTCCAACATGCTCCCATCTGCTCTAACGTGCCCCCACCAGCTCCACTTTGCCCCCTCAGCTCCACTTTGCCCCATCAGCTTCACTTTGACCCCCATCCTCTCCAACTTGCCCCCCATCAGCTCCACTTTGCCCCCCATCCGCTCCAACTTGCCCCCACCAGCTCCACTATGCCCTCTCAGCTCCAACTTTCCCCTATCAGCTCCACTATGCCCCCCAGCAGCTCCACTATGCCCCCAGCAGCTCCAACTTGCCCCCATCCGCTCCAACTTGCCCCCCCATCTACTCCAACTTGCACCACCAGCTCCACTTTGCCACCCCTTCAGCTCCACTTTGCCCCCCCTTCAGCTCCACTTGCCCCCCCTCAGCTCCAACTTGCCCCCCATCAGCTTCACTTTGACCCTCATCTGCTCCACTTTGACCCTCATCAGCTCCAACTTGCCCCCACCAGCTCCACTTTGCCCCATCAGCTCCACTTTGACCCCCATCCTCTCCAACTTACCCCCATCAGCTCCACTTTGCCCCCCATCCGCTCCAACTTGCCCCCACCAGCTCCACTATGCCCCCTCAGCTCCAACTTTCCCCTATCAGCTCCAACTTGCCACCATCAGCTCCAACTTGCCACCCATCCGCTCTAACTTGCCCCCACCAGCTCCACTTTGCCCCCCTTCAAGCTCCACTTTGACCCCCTTCAAGCTCCACTTTGCCCCCCCTCAGCTTCACTTTGCCCCCCTCAGCTCCACTTTGCCCCCCTCAGCTCCACTTTGCACCCCTCAGCTCCACTTTGCCCCCCCTCAGCTCCACTTTACCCCCTCAGCTCCAATTTGCCCCCATCAGCTCCACTTTGACCCTCATCCGCTCCAACTTGCCCCCATCAGCTCCACTTTGCCCCCACCAGCTCCACTATGCCCCCTCAGCTCCAGCTTTCCCCTATCAGCTCCAACTTGCCCCCATCAGCTCCACTTTGCCCCACATCCGCTCCAACTTGCCCCCTCAGCTCCACTATGCCCCCTCAGCTCCAACTTGCCCCCATCACATACCTGTAGCTCCCGCGCAGTCTTCTCTTCAGTAATGCAGAGCGCAGCGGGAGATCATGACTCCCAGCGCGCTCTGCATTACTAAAGATCCGACCCAGTGAGGGAGCGCTGTAGCAACACAGACCTGACTGTGTTGTGGTTCCCGGCGTGGTGTGTGCGGGCACAGCTCTTCTCCGCTGCATGCCCGTGCCCCCAGTACGTGTGCGCCCTAGGCCGGTGCCTACCTCGCCTATAGGTGGAGCCGGCCCTGCACACAGTCTGACCTCCTAAAAAGAGGGACAACAGGGTGGGAAAGAGGGACAGAGGGATTTGGCCCTCAAAGAGGGACTGTCCCTCCTAAAGAAGGACACTTGGGATGTATGGTATGTGTCTGCCTGTATGTTGCATATGTCTGTGTTTATCAGTGTGTCTGCATTTCACACACATGCGCCCAACGGTCATAACATGACGGGCAACGCCGTCCCACGTTGCTAGTACCTCCTAAAGAGGGACACTTGGGAGGAACAGAACCCTAATATCTCCTAAAGAGGGACACTTGGGAGGTATGGACCCCTAATATCTCCTAAAGAGGGACACTTGGGAGGTACAGATCCACAGTATCTCCTAAAGAGGGACACTTGGGAGATGCCCCACGTTTCAGTTCAGGAGTTAGGCAAACTCAGTGAGATATTGTCCTCTAGGTCAGTGGGTATATGAGGGATTCCTGTCTGTACATAGTACAGTGTTATTTACATTCCTAATCCCTGAGCTAACATCCATCATCAGGAGGATTAATCACTGTATCAGCCCATATCAGCCTGTTACTGACTTCCATACAGTACTAAGCTCTGACACATGAGCACGTTTCCAAAGGACTTGTCTCACTAAACTAAACAAATATTAACCCCTTGAATGCTAGAAAGTGTTCCTACCTGTTGCTTTACAATGCTTTTGAGACTTCTGTAGCATTCTTGGGGGGGGGCTAAAGTGGTCCTGTCACCCTAAAACAATGTTAGTAGTATCTGATCATATATTAGCCTTTTTTCTGTAAAATGTGGCACTTTGTGCTAATGTGTTGCATTGTAGACTAATTAGTTATGTTCTGTACCAAACTCTCCACTCATTGCGCTACTAGACATCCCACCCAAGATCCATTCATATCACAGTGTGTGGACTAGATCCATTCATATCACAGTGTGTGGACTAGATCCATTCATATCACAGTGTGTGGACTAAATCCATTCATATCACAGTGTGTGGACTCTGCCTAGATCCATTCATATCACAGTGTGTGGACTAAATCCATTCATATCACAGTGTGTGGACTAGATCCATTCATATCACAGTGTGTGGACTAAATCCATTCATATCACAGTGTGTGGACTCTGCCTAGATCCGTTCATATCACAGTATGTGGACTAGATCCATTCATATCACAGTGTATGGACTAGATCCATTCATATCACAGTGTGTGGACTAGATCCATTCATATCACAGTGTGTGGACTAAATCCATTCATATCACAGTGTATGGACTCTGCCTAGATCCGTTCATATCACAGTGTGTGGACTAGATCCATTCATATCACAGTGTGTGGACTAGATCCATTCATATCACAGTGTGTGTGGACTAGATCCATTCATATCACAGTGTGTGGACTAGATCCATTCATATCACAGTGTGTGGACTAGATCCATTCATATCACAGTGTGTGTGGACTAGATCCATTCCTATCACAGTGTGTGGACTAGATCCATTCATATCACAGTGTGTGGACTAGATCCATTCATATCACAGTGTGTGGACTAGATCCATTCATATCACAGTGTGTGGACTAGATCCATTCATATCACAGTGTGTGGACTAGATCCATTCATATCACAGTGTGTGGACTAGATCCATTCATATCACAGTGTGTGGACTAGATCCATTCATATCACAGTGTATGGACTAGATCCATTCATATCACAGTGTGTGGACTAGATCCATTCATATCACAGTGTGTGGACTAGATCCATTCATATCACAGTGTATGGACTAGATCCATTCATATCACAGTGTGTGGACTAGATCCATTCATATCACAGTGTGTGGACTAGATCCATTCATATCACAGTGTGTGGACTAGATCCATTCATATCACAGTGTGTGGACTCTGCCTAGATCCATTCATATCACAGTGTGTGGACTAGATCCATTCATATCACAGTGTGTGGACTAGATCCATTCATATCACAGTGTGTGGACTAGATCCATTCATATCACAGTGTGTGGACTAGATCCATTCATATCACAGTGTGTGGACTAGATCCATTCATATCACAGTGTGTGGACTAGATCCATTCATATCACAGTGTGTGGACTAGATCCATTCATATCACAGTGTGTGGACTAGATCCATTCCTACCACAGTATGTGGACTAGATCCATTCATATCACAGTGTGTGGACTAGATCCATTCATATCACAGTGTGTGGACTAGATCCATTCATTTCACAGTGTGTGGACTAGATCCATTCATATCACAGTGTGCGGACTAGATCCATTCATATCACAGTGTGTGGACTAGATCCATTCATATCACAGTGTGTGGACTAGATCCATTCATATCACAGTGTGTGGACTAGATCCATTCCTACCACAGTATGTGGACTAGATCCATTCATATCACAGTGTGTGGACTAGATCCATTCATATCACAGTGTGTGGACTAGATCCATTCATATCACAGTGTGAGGACTAGATCCATTCATATCACAGTGTGCGGACTAGATCCATTCATATCACAGTGTGTGGACTAGATCCATTCATATCACAGTGTGTGGACTCTGCTTAGATTCGTTCATAGCACAAGGTGTGATAATATTTGCAAAGCACAGAAATGAATTAGCATAAAGTGCCAGGTTTTAGTTAAAGCACAATGCAATCAAAAAGGATCCCCATCCTGCCCCTTTCCCTGCGTCAGTCTTCCTCAGTCTGGTACAGACGGACGCGGCGAGGAACAATCTTCAGTAAGGAAAAGTAAAATCCTGTCCTCCTTCGTCAAGAGGTGCAGGGATTCCCTTACACTTACTGAATGAAGATTGTCCCTTACTGCATCCGTCCGGTCCCACGACTGCATTCCAGGTCTAATGGGAGGTGTCCAGGGGCTGGTGAGGGATCCTTTCCAATTACAGGTTTGTACTACAATACATATATATATAAAGAAGACTCGGACATCAACTTTAATTCAATTAGTCAAACATTAAATAAACATATCTTAATCCTTTGAATGCCAGAGGTGTACGCAGTGCATCACAACGCAACACATTGCACAGCGCTCTGGCATTCAGACGGTTTAGGCGACGGGTCCCCTTTAAGCAGTGTGTATTGTTTTTCTGTTTGTTGCCGATATCCTTCTGTTATGAGAGAGATTACGGTAATCCTGTCTCTGCGTCCCCCACACACTGTCTGTCCACCTGTGTTAATATGAAAGGTCATCGACCTTAGCACCATACTCATACAAGTAAAGAGGTGCAGTTCACTTAAAGGGACACTAATGTTGTTCTGTAGATTTAAAAAAATAAATTATGTGGCGCAAATCCCATCTCTCAAACCTTTATGTTTTGAAAGATATTTGCATCTAAAGTTCCCTCCTCCCTCCCCTTCTCCTAATATCAGGACTCTACTGACATCAGGAGATCCCAGTCCTGGGACCAGCTAGCAGCTCTGCAGCAGAGCAGAGAAAATAATTACTTCAGTGGAACGGTCTACAAAGTGTGTCTGGTTTGTAAGCACACTTTGTAGACCGTTCCAATGAATTAGTTCTTCTTATAGGGATAGTAATACTTAAGATGTAAAAAAATATATGTTGTAGGCTTTATGTCCCTGAAAAAACAAGGGAACTCCCACTGCTGAGAGATATTTTATCAAAAAATTATAACAGCTCAAACTTGAATTTTTTAGGTGCAATATCACAGTGGCCTGAAAATTAACAGTGGCGCTGTTGCTACACCATTCTATGGAGATTTGTGGTCTACAGATCACAGCAGTCCAAAGGATGGTGTAGCAACAGCGCCACTGTAAATTTTCAGGCCACTGTGATATTGCACCTAAAAAATTCAAGTTTGAGCTGTTATAATGTTTTACTAAAATATCTCTCAGCAGTGGGAGTACCCTTGTTTTACTCAGGAGGATAAACCCTACAACATATAGTTTTTTACATTTTAAGTGTCACTATCCCTTTAAATAACTCTATTTCTGCTCTGCTGAAGAGCCTCCTCTAGCCACACGACTTGAATCTCCTGCTGTCAGCTTTGCAGATGACATCAGGACAGCGTAAACTTTAGCAGAACATATCTCTCAAACCAAAACATTATTGGACATTACTGTTCCTTTAAATTTTTAAATAGCTCTGTTAACCCCTTGAAGGCTAGAGAGGTTTCCAACACATTGTTAAGCCTTCAATGGCTTAATTCCCCTGAGTAAGAGGTAGGGAACTTCAATTCTCCACTATGGTGCAAGTGGATTGCTCCAGAATCACACACAATGTTCCATCTAGGGGGAGCAACCAGCACTGAATGAGTTAAATGTGTAATTGACCCTTTACGTGCCAGAGGGGTACCTGTTTGGCAGTCAAAGGGTTAAAACTGGACTGGACTGCATGGCGCATGTGTTATTCTAATGCAGCGTATGCATTAACAGGCCTCTTTAACTCTTTCCTTGCCGAGTTACTGTTGTTTTCTTTTTTTTTTTTTTGCTCACCTTAAAGGGAACACTGAGTGGACCTCGCTTTCTTATTTACAAAAAACCTTAAAGGGATAGTAATACCTAAAATGTAAAAAAAAATATGTTGTAGGGTTTATTCCCCTGAGTAAAACAAGAGCACTCCCACTGCTGAAAGGTGTTTCATTCGAAAGTTATTAATTTTCAAAGTTGAATTTTTTAGGTGCAATATCACAGTGGCCTGAAATTGTACAGTGGCGCTGTTGCTACACCATCCTATGGACAGCTCTGGTGCCGGGACCATAAATCTCCATAGGATGGTGTAGCAACAGCGCCACTGTACAATTTCAGGCCACTGTGATATTGCACCTAAAAAATTCAACTTTGAAAATGAATAACTTTTGAATGAAACACCTTTCAGCAGTGGGAGTACTCTTGTTTTACTCAGGGGGATAAACCCTACAACATATTTTTTTTACATTTTAGGTATTACTATCCCTTTAACCCTCTGAGTGCCAGAGGGGTATTCAACGCAAAGGGTTAAAGTGCAGTACTGCAGCAAACCAACTTCGCCATGGGGGTGAATTAAAATTCCCATTGATTCAGGGCTTTAACCATTTGAAAGCAATGCACTGGAGACTTGCCACTGCCAGCCAATGAAATGTATTTGCAATATGGCATTTGCTGAGCCAGCCAATGAGGACCATATAGCAAATACATTTCATTGGCTGGCTGGACTGGTGCGTGCTGCGCTATGTAGGGAGGCTGTGGGTGCCGGCTTTGTTGCTCCATTCCAGGACTCTTTGTTGTCCCAGTGGGGTGACCTGGGACACAGACCTACAATAAGGGACAGTCCCGGGAATTCTGGGACGTGTGGTCACCCTGTAGTAAACAGCAAGGGATTTGAAATGATGGATCAAGGTGTTAAGAACAAAGTGCAGCCTCTCTATAAATCAAGATGTATGATTCATTATCCAGAGTGTCAGAACAGGATGGATGGCCTGTCCAGGTGGAATGACAGAATATAATAGTTGATGGACCTTAAGTTATGATGATTGGCTGCCAGACTGATTGGACTCATTCTGATTTAAACCAGGGATGGTCAAGTGAGCCTTCCAGCCACTCAGTTTGCCTACCTCTGATTTAGACAATGGAACCTGATTGTATCACATTTACGCCACAAATCACAGACCTCCCGATATTTCAAATGGTCAAAGAGGGACACTTTTATTTAGGATGACATAGCTGGAGAACTGAGTGGTGGGCGGGGCATTACTGAGACGTTTATGTTACTTAATAACCTACTGACAACTTTTTATATAATTTAATACATTATTTAGAACAAGCCCAAATAATTTTATTTTTATACTAATTCAGAAACACAAATACTGAAGTGGAGCAATGTGATACATTTATATACACATCACATAGTCTGATCTCCTAAAAAGAGGGACACCAGGGTGATACACTTCTATACACACCACACAGTCTAATCTCCTAAACACAGGGACACCAGGGTGATACACTTCTATACATACCACACAGTCTGATCTCCTAAACACAGGGACACCAGGGTGATACACTTATATACACATCACACAGTCTGATCTCCTAAACACAGGGACACCAGGGTGATACACTTATACACACACCACACAGTCTGATCTCCTACACACAGAGACACCAGGGTGATACACTTATATACACACCACACAGTCTGATCTCCTAAACACAGGAACACCAGGGTGATACACTTCTATACATACCACACAGTCTGATCTCCTAAACACAGGGACACCAGGGTGATACACTTCTATACACACCACACAGTCTGATCTCCTAAACACAGGGACACCAGGGTGATATACTTATATACACACCACAGAGTCTGATCTCCTAAACACAGGGACACCAGGGTGATACACTTCTATACACACCACACAGTCTGATCTCCCAAACACAAGGACACCAGGGTGATACACTTATATACATACCACACAGTCTGATCTCCTAAACACAGGAACACCAGGGTGATACACTTCTATACATACCACACAGTCTGATCTCCTAAACACAGGGACACCAGGGTGATACACTTCTATACACACCACACAGTCTGATCTCCCAAACACAAGGACACCAGGGTGATACACTTATATACATACCACACAGTCTGATCTCCTAAACACAGGGACACCAGGGTGATACACTTATATACACACCACACAGTCTGATCTCCTAAACACAGGGACACCAGGGTGATACACTTATATACACACCACACAGTCTGATCTCCTAAACACAGGGACACCAGGGTGATACACTTATATACACACCACACAGTCTGATCTCCTAAACACAGGGACACCAGGGTGATACACTTATATATACACCACACAGTCTGATCTCCTAAACACAGGAACACCAGGGTGATACACTTCTATACATACCACACAGTCTGATCTCCTAAACACAGGGACACCAGGGTGATACACTTCTATACACACCACACAGTCTGATCTCCCAAACACAAGGACACCAGGGTGATACACTTATATACATACCACACAGTCTGATCTCCTAAACACAGGGACACCAGGGTGATACACTTATATACACACCACACAGTCTGATCTCCTAAACACAGGGACACCAGGGTGATACACTTATATACACACCACACAGTCTGATCTCCTAAACACAGGGACACCAGGGTGATACACTTATATACACACCACACAGTCTGATCTCCTAAACACAGGGACACCAGGGTGATACACTTATATACACACCACACTGTCTGATCTCCTAAACACAGGGACACCGGGGTGATATACTTATATACACACCACACAGTCTGACCTCCTAAACACAGGGACACCAGAGTGATACACTTATATATACATCACACAGTCTGATCTTCTAAACACAGGGACACCGGGGTGATACACTTCTATACACACCACACAGTCTGATCTCCTAAACACAGGGACACCAGGGTGATACACTTATATACACACCACACAGTCTGATCTCCTAAACACTGGGACACCAGGGTGATACACTTATATACACACCACACAGTCTGATCTCCTACACACAGGGACACCAGGGTGATACACTTATATACACACCACACAGTCTGATCTTCTAAACACAGGGACACCAGGATGATACACTTATATACACACCACACAGTCTGATCTCCTAAACACAGGGACACCAGAGTGATACACTTATATATACATCACACAGTCTGATCTTCTAAACACAGGGACACCAGGGTGATACACTTATATACACACCACACAGTCTGATCTTCTAAACACAGGGACACCAGGGTGATACACTTATATATACATCACACAGTGTGATCTCCTAAACAGAGGGACACCAGGGTGATACACTTCTATACACATCACACAGTCTGATCTCCTAAAAAGAGGGACACCAGGGTGATACACTTATATACACACCACACAGTCTGATCTCCTACACACAGGGACACCAGGGTGATACACTTATATACACACCACACAGTCTGATCTCCTAAACACAGGGACACCAGGGTGATACACTTATATACACACCACACAGTGTGATCTCCTAAACAGAGGGACACCAGGGTGATACACTTCTATACACACCACACAGTCTGATCTCCTAAACACAGGGACACCAGGGTGATACACTTCTATACACACCACACAGTCTGATCTCCTAAACACAGGGACACCAGGGTGATACACTTATATACACACCACACAGTCTGATCTCCTAAACAGAGGGACACCGGGGTGATACACTTCTATACACACCACACAGTCTGATCTCCTAAAAAGAGGGACACCAGGGTGATACACTTCTATACACACCACACAGTCTGATCTCCTAAACACAGGGACACCAGGGTGATACACTTCTATACACACCACACAGTCTGATCTCCTAAACACAGGGACACCAGGGTGATACACTTATATACACACCACACAGTGTGATCTCCTAAACAGAGGGACACCAGGGTGATACACTTCTATACACACCACACAGTCTGATCTCCTAAAAAGAGGGACACCAGGGTGATACACTTCTATACACACCACACAGTCTGATCTCTTAAACACAGGGATACCAGGGTGATACACTTCTATACACACCACACAGTCTGATCTCCTAAACACAGGAACACCAGGGTGATACACTTCTATACACACCACACAGTCTGATCTCCTAAACACAAGGACACCAGGGTGATACACTTATATACACACCACACAGTCTGATCTCCTAAACACAGGGACACCAGGGTGATACACTTCTATACACAGCACACAGTCTGATCTCCTAAACACAAGGACACCAGGGTGATACACTTATATACACAGCACACAGTCTGATCTCCTAAACACAGGGACACCAGGGTGATACACTTATATACACACTGCACAGTCTAATCTCCTAAACACAGGGACACCAGGGTGATACACTAATATACACACCACACAGTCTGATCTCCTAAACACAGGGACACCAGGGTGATACACTTATACACACACCACACAGTCTGATCTCCTAAACACAGGGACACCAGGGTGATACACTTATATACACAGCACACAGTCTGATCTCCTAAACACAAGGACACCAGGGTGATACACTTATATACACACCACACAGTCTGATCTCCTAAACACGGGGACACCAGGGTGATACACTTATATACACAGCACACAGTCTGATCTCCTAAACACAAGGACACCAGGGTGATACACTTATATACACAGCACACAGTCTGATCTCCTAAACACAGGGACACCAGGGTGATACACTTATATACACACTGCACAGTCTAATCTCCTAAACACAGGGACACCAGGGTGATACACTAATATACACACCACACAGTCTGATCTCCTAAACACAGGGACACCAGGGTGATACACTTATACACACACCACACAGTCTGATCTCCTAAACACAGGGACACCAGGGTGATGCACTTATATACACACCACACCGTCTGATCTCCTAAACACAGGGACACCAGGGTGGGACAGAGAGACAGAGGGATTTGGGTCTCAAAGAGGGTTTGTCCTGCCTAAAGAGGGACACTTGGGAGGTATGGACCTGTAATATCTCCTAAAGAGGGACACTTGGGAGGTATGGAGCCCTAATATCTCCTAAAAGGGGATACTTGGGAGGTATGGAGCCCTAATATCTCCTAAAGAGGGACGCTTGGGAGGTACAAACCCCTAATATGTCTTAAGAAGGGACACTTGTGAGGTATTGACCCCTAATATCTCCTAAAGAGTGACACTTGGGAGGTACAGACCCCCAATATCTCCTAAAGAGGGACACTTGAGAGGTACATATCTCTAATATCTCCTAAAGAGGGACACTTAGGAGGTACGGACCCCTAATATCTCCTAAAGAGGTACACTTGGGAGATACAGACCCCTAATATCTCCTATAAAGAGGAACACTTGGGAGATACAGACCCCTAATATCTCCTAAAGAGGGACACTTGGGAGGTATGGACCCCTAATATCTCCTAAAGAGGGACACTTGGGAGATACAGACCCCTAATATCTCCTAAAGAGGAACACTTGGGAGGTACGGACCCCTAATATCTCCTATAAAGAGGGACACTTGGGAGGTACAGACCCCTAATATCTCCTAAAGAGGGATACTTGAGAGGTACGGACCCCTAATATCTCCTAAAGAGGGACACTTGGGAGTTGTGGACCCCTTATTTCTCCAAAATAGGGACACTTGAAAGGTACAGACCCCTAATATCTCCTATAGAGGGACACTTGGGAGGTTTGCAGTCACTTCAAATGACAGGTTATTTGCTAATTCAGAGCGATTATATATCCAGGTGGGGGCCGGGGAAACAAACAGGAACAAGGTGCATGGTGTCGCCTTTAAAACACCCCTTTGCCTGTTTCCCTAGGGCAATTGAAATCATTCCAGACGTATTGAAGGCTCGGAGTACTGTAGACTTGACTGCAGTGTCAGTTCCTATCAGAGCTTGTAGTTGAGATCCGCTGACCTTGGTGCGTTCCGCAGCGCTCTGTTCTGTGTACAGGATAATGTAGAGGAGGAGGTGATCTGCCTGTTTGTTAGGTTCAGACATATTCCTGAGCTCTCATCTCTGATCTCTCGCCCCTCCCGGTGCTGGGGTATGAGGGGGTAGATCTCTCACCTCTCCTGGTGCTGGGGTATGGGAGGGGGTAGATCTCTCACCTCTCCTGGTGCTGGGGTATGGGAGTGGGTAGATCTCTCACCTCTCCTGGTGATGGGGTATGGGAGTGGGTAGATCTCTCACCTCTCCTGGTGATGGGGTATGGGAGTGGGTAGATCTCTCACCTCTCCTGGTGATGGGGTATGGGAGTGGGTAGATCTCTCACCTCTCCTGGTGGTGGGGTATGGGAGTGGGTAGATCTCTCACCTCTCCTGGTGGTGGGGTATGGGAGGGAGTAGATCTCTCACCTCTCCTGGTGATGGAGTATGGGAGGGGGTAGATCTCTCACCTCTCCTGGTGCTGGGGTATGGGAGGGGGGTAGATCTCTCACCTCTCCTGGTGGTGGGGTATGGGAGGGGGGTAGATCTCTCACCTCTCCTGGTGATGGGGTATGGGAGGGAGTAGATCTCTCACCTCTCCTGGTGCTGGGGTATGGGAGGGGTAGATCTCTCACCTCTCCTGGTGCTGTGGTATGGGAGGGGGGTAGATCTCTCACCTCTCCTGGTGATGGGGTATGGGAGGGAGTAGATCTCTCACCTCTCCTGGTGATGGAGTATGGGAGGGGGTAGATCTCTCACCTGTCCTGGTGCTGGGGTATTGGAGGGGGTAGATCTCTCACCTCTACTGGTGGTGGGGTATGGGGGGGTAGATCTCTCACCTCTCCTGGTGCTGTGGTATGGGAGGGGGGTAGATCTCTCACCTCTCCTGGTGCTGGGGTATGGGAGGGGGTAGATCTCTCACCTCTACTGGTGCTGGGGTATGGGAGGGAGTAGATCTCTCACCTCTCCTGGCGCTGTGGTATGGGAGGGGGGTAGATCTCTCACCTCTCCTGGTGATGGGGTATGGGAGGGGGTAGATCTCTCACCTCTCCTGGTGCTGGGTATGGGAGGGGGTAGATCTCTCACCTCTTCTGGTGCTGGGGTATGGAGGGAGTAGATCTCTCACCTCTACTGGTGCTGGGGTATGGGAGGGGGTAGATCTCTCACCTCTACTGGTGCTGGGGTATGGGAGGGGGTAGATCTCTCACCTCTACTGGTGCTGGGGTATGGGAGGGGGTAGATCTCTCACCTCTACTGGTGCTGGGGTATGGGAGGGGGTAGATCTCTCACCTCTACTGGTGCTGGGGTATGGGAGGGGGTAGATCTCTCACCTCTACTGGTGCTGGGGTATGGGAGGGGGTAGATCTCTCACCTCTCCTGGTGCTGTGGTATGGGAGTGGGTAGATCTCTCACCTCTCCTGGTGATGGGGTATGGGAGGGGGTAGATCTCTCACCTCTCCTGGTGCTGGGTATGGGAGGGGGTAGATCTCTCACCTCTCCTGGTGCTGGGGTATGGGAGGGGGTAGATCTCTCACCTCTACTGGCGCTGGGGTATGGGAGGGGGTAGATCTCTCACCTCTACTGGTGCTGGGGTATGGGAGGGGGGTAGATCTCTCACCTCTCCTGGTGCTGGGGTATGGGAGGGGGGTAGATCTCTCACCTCTCCTGGTGATGGGGTATGGGGGGGGTAGATCTCTCACCTCTCCTGGTGATGGGGTATGGGAGGGGGTAGATCTCTCACCTCTCCTGGCGCTGGGGTATGGGAGGGGGGTAGATCTCTCACCTCTCCTGGTGATGGGGTATGGGAGGGGGTAGATCTCTCACCTCTCCTGGTGCTGGGGTATGGGAGGGGGGTAGATCTCTCACCTCTCCTGGTGATGGGGTATGGGAGGGGGGTAGATCTCTCACCTCTCCTGGTGATGGGGTATGGGAGGGGGGTAGATCTCTCACCTCTCCTGGTGATGGGGTATGGGAGGGGGTAGATCTCTCACCTCTCCTGGCGCTGGGGTATGGGAGGGGGGTAGATCTCTCACCTCTCCTGGTGCTGTGGTATGGGAGGGGGGTAGATCTCTCACCTCTCCTGGTGATGGGGTATGGGAGGGGGGTAGATCTCTCACCTCTCCTGGTGCTGGGGTATGGGAGGGGGTAGATCTCTCACCTCTCCTGGTGCTGGGGTATGGGAGGGGGGTAGATCTCTCACCTCTCCTGGTGCTGGGGTATGGGAGGGGGGTAGATCTCTCACCTCTCCTGGTGATGGGGTATGGGAGGGGGGTAGATCTCTCACCTCTCCTGGTGCTGGGGTATGGGAGGGGGTAGATCTCTCACCTCTCCTGGTGCTGGGGTATGGGAGGGGTAGATCTCTCACCTCTCCTGGTGCTGGGGTATGGGGGGGTAGATCTCTCACCTCTTCTGGTGATGGGGTATGGGGGGGGGTAGATCTCTCACCTCTCCTGGTGATGGGGTATGGGGGGGGGTAGATCTCTCACCTCTCCTGGTGATGGGGTATGGGAGGGGGTAGATCTCTCACCTCTCCTGGTGCTGGGGTATGGGAGGGGGGTAGATCTCTCACCTCTCCTGGCACTGGGGTATGGGAGGGGTAGATCTCTCACCTCTCCTGGTGATGGGGTATGGGAGGGGTAGATCTCTCACCTCTCCTGGTGCTGGGGTATGGGAGGGGGGTAGATCTCTCACCTCTCCTGGCACTGGGGTATGAGGGGGTAGATCTCTCACCTCTCCTGGTGATGGAGTATTGGAGGGGGTACATCTCTCACCTCTCCTGGTGATGGGGTATGGGAGGGGGTAGATCTCTCACCTCTCCTGGTGCTGGGGTATGGGAGTGGGTAGATCTCTCACCTCTCCTGGTGCTGGGGTATGGGAGGGGTAGATCTCTCACCTCTCCTGGTGCTGGGGTATGGGAGTGGGTAGATCTCTCACCTCTCCTGGTGATGGGGTATGGGAGGGGTAGATCTCTCACCTCTCCTGGTGATGGGGTATGGGAGGGGGGTAGATCTCTCACCTCTCCTGGCACTGGGGTATGGGAGGGGGTAGATCTCTCACCTCTCCTGGTGCTGGGGTATGGGGGGGTAGATATCTCACCTCTCCTGGTGCTGGGGTATGGGGGGGTAGATCTCTCACCTCTCCTGGTGATGGAGTATTGGAGGGGGTACATCTCTCACCTCTCCTGGTGATGGGGTATGGGAGGGGTAGATCTCTCACCTCTCCTGGCGCTGAGGTATGGGAGGGGGGTACATCTCTCACCTCTCCTGGTGCTGTGGTATGGGAGGGGGGTAGATCTCTCACCTCTCCTGGTGCTGGGGTATGGGAGGGGGGTACATCTCTCACCTCTCCTGGTGCTGTGGTATGGGAGGGGGGTAGATCTCTCACCTCTCCTGGTGATGGGGTATGGGAGGGAGTAGATCTCTCACCTCTCCTGGCGCTGGGGTATGGGAGGGGGTAGATCTCTCACCTCTCCTGGCGCTGGGGTATGGAGGGGGTAGATCTCTCACCTCTCCTGGCGCTGGGGTATGGGAGGGGGTAGATCTCTCACCTCTCCTGGTGCTGGGGTATGGGAGGGGGTAGATCTCTCAGCTCTCCTGGCGCTGGGGTATGGAGGGGGTAGATCTCTCACCTCTCCTGGTGCTGGGGTATGGGGGGGGGTAGATCTCTCACCTCTCCTGGTGGTGGGGTATGGGAGGGGGGTAGATCTCTCACCTCTCCTGGTGCTGGGGTATGGGAGGGGGGTAGATCTCTCACCTCTCCTGGTGCTGGGGTATGGGAGGGGGGTAGATCTCTCACCTCTCCTGGTGCTGGGGTATGGGAGGGGGTAGATATCTCACCTCTCCTGGTGCTGGGGTATGGGAGGGGGTAGATCTCTCACCTCTCCTGGTGCTGGGGTATGGGGGGGGGGGGGTAGATCTCTCACCTCTCCTGGTGCTGGGGTATGGGAGGGGGGTACAGATCATAACCCACTCAGATGACTACAGATTAATGCAAAAAGTCCTTGTGTAACGGGACTAATTGGGAGACGGAAAAGGAGAACTGATTGTGTAACAACCAGCGGCTCTGTAGGTGACATAGACCTGCGGTAACCCCTTCAATGCCAGAGAGGTCTGTGGAAATCTCTCCGATATTCAAGAAGTTAAACGCTGCATTCAAAGCAATGGAGAATTTGGGAATTTTCTTATTTTCTTTATGGCTTCCCCAGAAATGCACCACTTTTGTCTTTGTTCTTATGGTTTGCTGTGTAAGATCTGGGGGTCAGTTTCAGGGCTTGATTTAAATCCCAGGTGCCCCTAGGCAAGGCACTCTTTGTACTTATAGCTCTGCCCGTGGCCACACCCCCACTCCTCACATAACTCCTCCCCCTATCCCATCCACTATTTCCTGGTGCAGAAAATACCCTTGGTCTATATAGGAAGGACAGAAAAAGCTTTAACCCCTTGGTTGCTAGAGTGACCTCCAACACATTGCTCCTCAATGAGAGGGGTAGAGAGCCCTGTGATTGTGCAGGACTGTCCCTGTTTTATAATGTGTGTCCCATGTCCAGGGCAGCCCCTTTCTGGGACAATATATGAAGACTCCAGAACACAGAGTTCTAATCACTGCCCATTACCTACAGTGACAGGAAGTGATTGCTCTGTTGGGCTACAAGAAAATGGCTTCCAGACAGAGCTCTAAACACTAGAAAGAGAACTGTCCATTGCCTACTGTGACAGGAAGTGATGCCTCTGCCAGGCTACAAGAAAATGGCTTCCAGTCAATGCTCTAATCACTAGAAGCAGAACTACCCATTACCTACTGTGACAGGATGTGATGCCTCTGCTGGGCTACAACAAAATGGCTTCCAGACAGAGCTCTAAACACTAGAGAGAGAACCAAGCCTTGATCTTGACATGAATCAGGAGCTGCAGTACCATTTTGTTATAGTGTAATGCTAGTGTAAGGCATTGGATGTGATGTACATTATCTAGTAGTCCACCACAGTTATCTCTTTCTGTCACAGCAGTCAATGGGCAGTGCTCCCTCTAGTGTTTATAACTATGTGGTGCACTGGATAAAGGTCAGATTGCACATAGATGTCCAGTGATGTCCAGTGACCCCTCACACATATCTGCACTGGAGCTAAGGACAGGTACTCTGCTGCTCTCGTCTCTGCAGTGTCCCTGAATGGCAGAATGGCAATGTAGTCACCTTACTATCTAACACACAAGGGGTTAAAGGGTTAGTAATGTCAAAAAAAAGTTTTTTGCATTTAGAACAGCTTAAAAAGCTGAGCTAAATGCAAAAAAACGTATCTCTCAATCCGCTATGGTTAGAGATACCAGAATTTAAAGTTCGATGTCTCCTGCTGACAGATGTAACGCTATTTTCCCTACTATAGAAACCTCAAACCCTATACTTGTTCCTTGGTCATATCTAAGAGTTGGGATAGCATTCGACCTACCCCATGCATGCTAACACTCCCTCAATGTATTAAGCTCTACCACTTCTACTGGTAGGCTTTTTCATTTATCTACCACTTCTGCTGGTGGGCTATTCCACTTATGTACCACTTCTTTTGGTAGGCTATTCCACTTACCTACCGCTTCTGGTGGTCGGCTATTCCACTTATCTACCACTTCTGCTGGTAGGCTGTTCCACTTATCTACCACTTCTAGTGGTAGGCTACTCCACTTATCTACCACTTCTATTGGTAGGCTATTCCACTTATCTACCACTTCTGTTGGAATGCTATTCCATTTATCTACCACTTCTATTGGTAGGATATTTCACTTATCTACCACTTCTGCTGGTAGGCTATTCCACTTATCTATCACTTCTCCTGGTAGGCTATTCCACTTATCTACCACTTCTATTGGTAGGCTGTTCCACTTATCTACTACTTCTACAGGTAGGCTATTCCAATTATCTAGCACTTCTGCTTGTAGGGTATTCCACTTATCTACCACGTCTACTGGTAGGCTGTTCCACTTATCTACCACTTCTGCTGGTTGGCTATTACAATTATCTACCACTTCTGCTGGTAGGTGATTCCATTTACCTACCATTCCTACTGGTAGGCTAATCCAATTATCTACTACTTCTACAGGAAGGCTATTCCACTTATCTACCACTTCTACTGGTAGTCTATTCCAATTATCTACCATGTCTCCTGGTTGGCTGTTCCAATTATCTACCACTCCTACTGGTAGGCTATTCCACTTATCTACCACTTCTACTGGTAGTCTATTCCAATTATCTACCATGTCTCCTGGTTGGCTGTTCCAATTATCTACCACTCCTACTGGTAGTCTATTCCAATTATCTACCATGTCTCCTGGTTGGCTGTTCCAATTATCTACCACTTCTACTGGTAGTCTATTCCAATTATCTACCATGTCTCCTGGTTGGCTGTTCCAATTATCTACCACTCCTACTGGAAGGCTATTCCACTTATCTACCACTTCTACTGGTAGTCTGTTCCACTTATCTACCACTTCTGTTGGTAGGCTGTTCCACTTATCTACCACTTATGCTGGTTGGCTATTCCAATTATCTACCACTTCTACTGGTATGCTATTCCACTTATCTACCACTTCTGCTTGTAGGCTGTTCCACTTATCTACCACTTTTGCTGGTTGGCTATTCCAATTATCTACCACTTCTACTGGTAGGCTATTCCACTTATCTACCACTTCTACTGGTAGGCTGTTCCATTTATCTACCACTTCTGCTGGTAGGCTATTCCACTTATCTACCACGTCTACTGGTAGGCTGTTCCACTTATCTACCACTTCTACTGGTATACTATTGCACTTATCTACCACTTCTGCTGGTTGGCTATTCCAATTATCTACCACTTCTACTGCTAGGCTATTCCACTTATCTACAACTTCTGCTGGTGGGCTATTCCAATTATCTACAACGTCTACTGGTAGGCTGTTCCACTTACCACTTCTGTTGGTAGGTT
This sequence comes from Rhinophrynus dorsalis, assembly GCA_037306005.1. Taxonomy (NCBI): domain Eukaryota; kingdom Metazoa; phylum Chordata; class Amphibia; order Anura; family Rhinophrynidae; genus Rhinophrynus; species Rhinophrynus dorsalis. Next base: position 150,939 of record JBBDGT010000049.1, on the reverse strand, counting down.
TTCCCACTTATCTACCACTTCTACTGGTTGGCTATTCCAATTATCTACCCCTGCTACTGGTAGGCTATTCCACTTATCTACCACTTCTACTGGTAGGCTGTTCCACTTATCTACCACTTCTGCTGGTAGGTTATTTCATTTACCTACCATTTCTACTGGTAGACTATTCCAATTATCTACTACTTCTGCAGGAAGGCTATTCCAATTATCTACCACTTCTGCTGGTAGGCTGTTCCACTTATCTACCACTTCTGCTGGTAGCCTATTCCACTTATCTACCACTTCGGCTGGTTGGCTAGTCCAATTATCTACCACTTCTACTGGTAGGCTGTTCCACTTATCTACCACTTCTGCTGGTAGGCTATTCCACTTACCTACCATGTCTACTGGTAGGCTGTTCCACTTATCTACCACTTCTGCTGGTAGTCTGTTCCACTTATCTACCACTTCTGCTGGTAGGCTATTCCACTTACCTACCATGTCTACTGGTAGGCTATTCCACTTATCTACCACTTCTATTGGTAGTCTGTTCCACTTATCTACCACTTCTGTTGGTAGGCTGTTCCACTTATCTACCACTTATGCTGGTTGGCTATTCCAATTATCTACCACTTCTACTGGTATGCTATTCCACTTATCTACCACTTCTGCTTGTAGGCTGTTCCACTTATCTACCACTTTTGCTGGTTGGCTATTCCAATTATCTACCACTTCTACTGGTAGGCTATTCCACTTATCTACCACTTCTACTGGTAGGCTGTTCCATTTATCTACCACTTCTGCTGGTAGGCTATTCCACTTATCTACCACGTCTACTGGTAGGCTGTTCCACTTATCTACCACTTCTACTGGTATACTATTGCACTTATCTACCACTTCTGCTGGTTGGCTATTCCAATTATCTACCACTTCTACTGCTAGGCTATTCCACTTATCTACAACTTCTGCTGGTGGGCTATTCCAATTATCTACAACGTCTACTGGTAGGCTGTTCCACTTACCACTTCTGTTGGTAGGTTTTCCCACTTATCTACCACTTCTACTGGTTGGCTATTCCAATTATCTACCCCTGCTACTGGTAGGCTATTCCACTTATCTACCACTTCTACTGGTAGGCTGTTCCACTTATCTACCACTTCTGCTGGTAGGTTATTTCATTTACCTACCATTTCTACTGGTAGACTATTCCAATTATCTACTACTTCTGCAGGAAGGCTATTCCAATTATCTACCACTTCTGCTGGTAGGCTGTTCCACTTATCTACCACTTCTGCTGGTAGCCTATTCCACTTATCTACCACTTCGGCTGGTTGGCTAGTCCAATTATCTACCACTTCTACTGGTAGGCTGTTCCACTTATCTACCACTTCTGCTGGTAGGCTATTCCACTTACCTACCATGTCTACTGGTAGGCTGTTCCACTTATCTACCACTTCTGCTGGTTGGCTATTCCAATTATCTACCACTTCTACTGGTAGTCTGTTCCACTTATCTACCACTTCTGTTGGTAGGCTATTCCACTTATCTCCCACTTCTGCTGGTAAGCTGTTCCACTTATCTACCACTTCTGCTGGTTGGCTATTCCAATTATCTTCCACTTATCTCCCACTTCTACTGGTAGGCTGTTCCACTTATCTACCACTTCTGCTGGTGGGCTATTCCACTTACATACCACGTCTACTGGTAGGCTGTTCCACTTATTTACCACTTCTGCGGGTTGGCTGTTCCACTTATTTACCACTTCTGCGGGTTGGCTATTCCAATTATCTACCACTTCTACTGGTAGGCTGTTCCACTTACCACTTCTACTGGTAGGTTATTCCATTTATCTACCATTTCTACTGGTAGTCTATTCCACTTATCTACCACTTCTACTGGTAGTCTATTCCACTTATCTACCACTTCTACTGGTAGGCTATTCCAATTATCTACCATGTCTACTGGTAGGCTTTTCCACTTATCTACCACTTCTACTGATTGGCTGTTCCAATCATCTACCACTTCTGCTGGTAGGGTATTCCACTTATCTACTACTTCTGCTGGTTGGCTATTCCAATCATCTACCACTTCTACTGGTAGGCTGTTCCACTTATCTACCACTTCTGCTGGTAGGGTATTCCACTTATCTACCACTTCAACTGGTTGGCTATTCACATTATCTACCACTTCTGCTGGTGGGCTATTCCACTTATCTACCACTTCTACTGGTAGGCTGTTCCACTTATCTACCACTTCTGTTGGTAGGCTATTCCACTAATCTACCACTTCTGCTGGTAGGCTGTTCCACTTATCTACCACTTCTGCTGGTTGGCTATTCCAATTATCTACCACTTCTACTGGTAGGCTGTTCCAATTATCTACCACTTCTACTGGTAGGCTATTCCACTTATCTACCACTTCTACTGGTAGGCTATTCCCCTTATTTACCACTTGTACTGGTAGGTTATTCCACTTATCTACCACTTCTACTGGTAGGCTATTCCACTTATCTACAGTTTGTGCCGGTACATTACATCTAATCCTGTGTCCCTCTAGTTTTAGACTGTGGCCTCTTGTCCTAACATTTTTACTCCTGTGAAATGTACTTCCCTCCTGCACGTTGTTGAATCCCTTCATGTGTGTGAATGTGTCTATCATATCCCCTCTCTCTGTTCTCTCCTCCAAGTGATACATGTTCAGATCCTTTTCTGATGTTTATTAATGTGTGTCATTGTGGGTCACTATACACTGCACTGTGCACCTGTGGATTTACCATGAAACACTGGGTGTATGGCGATGTATGAACAAACACGCTATACCGCTGATCGCATTGTTACTTGCGCTGCTCCGATCTGTGTCTTGGTGTGTATTTCCATAACTCCCAGAAGCCCTGAGCCCAGCTCTATGGGAATAACACAGGCACGGGGGGGGGGGGGGGGTGCGGAGGTTTGCTCTGTTGGAGTCTCAGTAAAACTCACAACTGACATCTGTACATTGCACCGAGTTCTCATTTCACATTGTGTAGGATTACAGACTCAAACTAACGTTTCATCCCCTGAGATTCGCTCACATCATGTCATCGGCGTTCAGAGTTCTGGTAGTCAGCGGCTCCTGTCAGCTCTGCATCAGAGAAAGTTTAACCCCATAGAGACGGCACCAATGTATTGTGAAACTGTAGCATTGTTGGGATTAAAATATCATGTAAATCCCAGTTTTGCAAATAAAAGGAACGTTTCACCCAAAAATAACGAGTTAAGGTTAATTACCTTAAACCTGTCAATGCCAGACATCCCTCTGGAAATGAAAGGGTTAAATTCTGGCTCAAGCTGACTGCAAATTCCTGTTGATTTAAATGTGAAGTTTAACCCTTGAATGCTGGAGAGGTCCTTGGAGGCCTCTCTGGCATTCAAGGGGTTAACTTTCACTGTTTCATCGTTCTGGCAGTCTCTACTGCGCATGACTGCATCGTTCAGCCAGTCTCTACTGCACATGACTGCATTGTTCCAGCAGTCTCTAATGAGCATGACTGCATCGTTCAGCCAGTCTCTACTGCGCATGACTGCATCATTCCAGCAGTCTCTAATGAGCATGACTGCATCGTTCAGCCAGTCTCTACTGCGCATGACTGCATCGTTCAGCCAGTCTCTACTGCGCATGACTGCATCGTTCAGCCAGTCTCTACTGCACATGACTGCATTGTTCAACCAGTCTCTACTGCGCATGACTGCATCGTTCCAGCAGTCTCTACTGCGCATGACTGCATCGTTCAGCCAGTCTCTACTGCGCATGACTGCATCGTTCCGCCAGTCTCTACTGCGCATGACTGCATCATACCAGCAGTCTCTAATGAGCATGACTGCATCGTTCAGCCAGTCTCTACTGCGCGTGACTGCATCGTTCAGCCAGTCTCTACTGCACATGACTGCATCGTTCCAGCAGTCTCTACTGCACATGACTGCATCATTCAGCCAGTCTCTACTGCGCATGACTGCATCGTTCAGCCAGTCTCTACTGCACATGACTGCATCGTTCCGCCAGTCTCTACTGCGCATGACTGCATCATTCCAGCAGTCTCTAATGAGCATGACTGCATCGTTCAGCCAGTCTCTACTGCGCATGACTGCATCATTCCAACAGTCTCTACTGCGCATGACTGAATCGTTCAGCCAGTCTCTACTGCACATGTCTACATTGTTCAGCCAGTCTCTACTGCACCTGACTGCATCGTTCCAGCAGTCTCTACTGCGCATGACTGCATCGGTCTGGCAGTCTCTACTGCTCATAACTACATCGTTCCGGCAGTCTCTACTGCACATGACTGTATCATTCCAGCAGTCTCTACTGTGCATGACTGCATCGCTCCGGCAGTCTCTACTGCGCATGACTGCATTGTTCCGGCAGTCTCTACTACGCATTACTACATCATTCCGGCAGTCTCTACTGCACATGACTGCATCGTTCAGCCAGTCTCTACTGCGCATAACTGCATCATCCAGCCAGTCTCTACTGCACGACTGCATCGTCCAGCCAGTCTCTAGTGCTCATGACTGTATCGTTCAGCCAGTCTCTACTGTGAATGGCTGCATCGTTCCAGCAGTCTCTACTGCGCCTGACTGCATCGTTCCAGCAGTCTCTACTGCGCATGACTGCATCGGTCTGGCAGTCTCTACTGCACATAACTACATTGTTCCGGCAGTCTCTACTGTGCCTGACTGCATCGTTCCGCAAGTCTCTACTGCGCATGACTGCATCGTTCCGCAAGTCTCTACTGCGCATGACTGCATCGTTCAGCCAGTCTGTACTGCGCATGACTGCATTGTTCCTCCAGTCTCTACTGCGCATGACTGCATCGTTCAGCCAGTCTCTACTGCACATGACTGCATTGTTCAACCAGTCTCTACTGCGCATGACTGCATCGTTCCAGCAGTCTCTACTGCGCATGACTGCATCGTTCAGCCAGTCTCTACTGCGCATGACTGCATCGTTCCGCCAGTCTCTACTGCGCATGACTGCATCATTCCAGCAGTCTCTAATGAGCATGACTGCATCGTTCAGCCAGTCTCTACTGCGCATGACTGCATCGTTCAGCCAGTCTCTACTGCACATGACTGCATCGTTCCAGCAGTCTCTACTGCGCATGACTGCATCATTCAGCCAGTCTCTACTGCGCATGACTGCATCGTTCAGCCAGTCTCTACTGCACATGACTGCATCGTTCCGCCAGTCTCTACTGAGCATGACTGCATCATTCCAGCAGTCTCTAATGAGCATGACTGCATCGTTCAGCCAGTCTCTACTGCGCATGACTGCATCATTCCAACAGTCTCTACTGCGCATGACTGAATCGTTCAGCCAGTCTCTACTGTGCATGACTGCATCGTTCAGCCAGTCTCTACTGCACATGACTACATCATTCAGCCAGTCTCTACTGCGCATGACTGCATCATTCAGCCAATCTCTACTGCGCATGACTGCATCGTTCAGCCAGTCTCTACTGCGCATAAATACATCGTTCCGGCAGTCTCTACTGCACATGACTACATTTTTCAGCCAGCCTCTACTGCGCATGACTGCATTGTTCAGCCAGTCTCTACTGCACCTGACTGCATCGTTCCAGCAGTCTCTACTGCGCATGACTGCATCGGTCTGGCAGTCTCTACTACGCATTACTACATCATTCCGGCAGTCTCTACTGCACATGACTGTATCATTCCAGCAGTCTCTACTGTGCATGACTGCATCGCTCCGGCAGTCTCTACTGCGCATGACTGCATTGTTCCGGCAGTCTCTACTACGCATTACTACATAATTCCGGCAGTCTCTACTGCACATGACTGCATCGTTCAGCCAGTCTCTACTGCGCATAACTGCATCATCCAGCCAGTCTCTACTGCACGACTGCATCGTCCAGCCAGTCTCTAGTGCTCATGACTGTATCGTTCAGCCAGTCTCTACTGTGAATGGCTGCATCGTTCCAGCAGTCTCTACTGCGCCTGACTGCATCGTTCCAGCAGTCTCTACTGCGCATGACTGCATCGGTCTGGCAGTCTCTACTGCACATAACTACATTGTTCCGGCAGTCTCTACTGTGCCTGACTGCATCGTTCCGCAAGTCTCTACTGCACATAACTACATTGTTCCGGCAGTCTCTACTGTGCCTGACTGCATCGTTCCGCAAGTCTCTACTGCGCATGACTGCATCGTTCCGCAAGTCTCTACTGCGCATGACTGCATCGTTCAGCCAGTCTCTACTGTGCATGACTACATCGTTCCAGCAGTCTCTACTGCGCATGACTGCATTGTTCCGCCAGTCTCTACTGTACATGACTGCATCGGTCTGGCAGTCTCTACTGCACATAACTACATCGTTCCGGCAGTCTCTACTGAGCATGACTGCATTGTTCAGCCAGTCTCTACTGCGCATGACTGCATCGTTCCGCAAGTCTCTACTGCGCATGACTGCATCGTTCCGGCAGTCTCTACTGGGCATGACTGCATCGTTCAGCCAGTCTCTATTGTGCATGACTGCATCAATCATTCAGTCTCTACTGTGCATGACTACATCGTTCAGCCAGTCTCTACTGTGCATAACTGCATCGTTCCGCCAGTCTCTACTGCGCATAACTACATCATTCCAGCAGTCTCTACTGAGCATGACTGCATCGGTCTGGCAGTCTCTACTGTGCATAACTGCATCGTTCCGCCAGTCTCTACTGTGCATAACTGCATCGTTCCGCCAGTCTCTACTGCGCATAACTACATCATTCCAGCAGTCTCTACTGAGCATGACTGCATCGGTCTGGCAGTCTCTACTGCGCATAACTACATTGTTCCGGCAGTCTCTACTGTGCATAACTGCATCGTTCCGCCAGTCTCTACTGCGCATGACTGCATCGTTCTGCCAGTCTCTACTGTGCATGACTGCATCGTTCCAGCAGTCTCTACTGCGCATGACTGCATCATTCCAGCAGTCTCTACTGCGCATGACTGCATCATTCCAGCAGTCTCTACTGCGCATGACTGCATCGGTCTGGCAGTCTCTACTGTGCATGGCTGCATCGGTCTGGCAGTCTCTACTGCACATGACTGCATTGTTCAGCCAGTCTCTACTGCGCATAACTGCATCATTCAGCCAGTCTCTACTGCACATAACTGCATCGTTCCAGCAGTCTCTACTGGGCATGACTGCATCTTTCAGCCAGTCTCTACTGCGCATGTCTGCATCGTTCAGCCAGTCTCTACTGCACATAAATACATCGTTCCGGCAGTCTCTACTGCGCATGACTGCATTGTTCAACCAGTCTCTACTGTGCCTGACTGCATCATTCGACCAGTCTCTACTATGCATGACTGCATCGTTCCAGCAGTCTCTACTGGGCATGACTGCATCGTTCAGCCAGTCTCTACTGCGCATGACTGCATCGTTCAGCCAGTGTCTACTGGGCATGACTGCATCGTTCAGCCAGTCTCTACTGGGCATGACTGCATCGTTCCAGCAGTCTCTACTGGGCATGACTGCATCGTTCAGCCAGTCTCTACTGTGCATGACTGCATCGTTCAGCCAGTCTCTACTGGGCATGACTGCATCGTTCAGCCAGTCTCTACTGCGCATGACTGCATCATTCCAGCAGTCTCTAATGAGCATGACTGCATCGTTCAGCCAGTCTCTACTGCGCATGACTGCATCATTCCAACAGTCTCTACTGCGCATGACTGAATCGTTCAGCCAGTCTCTACTGCACATGTCTACATTGTTCAGCCAGTCTCTACTGCACCTGACTGCATCGTTCCAGCAGTCTCTACTGCGCATGACTGCATCGGTCTGGCAGTCTCTACTGCTCATAACTACATCGTTCCGGCAGTCTCTACTGCACATGACTGTATCATTCCAGCAGTCTCTACTGTGCATGACTGCATCGCTCCGGCAGTCTCTACTGCGCATGACTGCATTGTTCCGGCAGTCTCTACTACGCATTACTACATCATTCCGGCAGTCTCTACTGCACATGACTGCATCGTTCAGCCAGTCTCTACTGCGCATAACTGCATCATCCAGCCAGTCTCTACTGCACGACTGCATCGTCCAGCCAGTCTCTAGTGCTCATGACTGTATCGTTCAGCCAGTCTCTACTGTGAATGGCTGCATCGTTCCAGCAGTCTCTACTGCGCCTGACTGCATCGTTCCAGCAGTCTCTACTGCGCATGACTGCATCGGTCTGGCAGTCTCTACTGCACATAACTACATTGTTCCGGCAGTCTCTACTGTGCCTGACTGCATCGTTCCGCAAGTCTCTACTGCGCATGACTGCATCGTTCCGCAAGTCTCTACTGCGCATGACTGCATCGTTCAGCCAGTCTGTACTGCGCATGACTGCATTGTTCCTCCAGTCTCTACTGCGCATGACTGCATCGTTCAGCCAGTCTCTACTGCACATGACTGCATTGTTCAACCAGTCTCTACTGCGCATGACTGCATCGTTCCAGCAGTCTCTACTGCGCATGACTGCATCGTTCAGCCAGTCTCTACTGCGCATGACTGCATCGTTCCGCCAGTCTCTACTGCGCATGACTGCATCATTCCAGCAGTCTCTAATGAGCATGACTGCATCGTTCAGCCAGTCTCTACTGCGCATGACTGCATCGTTCAGCCAGTCTCTACTGCACATGACTGCATCGTTCCAGCAGTCTCTACTGCGCATGACTGCATCATTCAGCCAGTCTCTACTGCGCATGACTGCATCGTTCAGCCAGTCTCTACTGCACATGACTGCATCGTTCCGCCAGTCTCTACTGAGCATGACTGCATCATTCCAGCAGTCTCTAATGAGCATGACTGCATCGTTCAGCCAGTCTCTACTGCGCATGACTGCATCATTCCAACAGTCTCTACTGCGCATGACTGAATCGTTCAGCCAGTCTCTACTGTGCATGACTGCATCGTTCAGCCAGTCTCTACTGCACATGACTACATCATTCAGCCAGTCTCTACTGCGCATGACTGCATCATTCAGCCAATCTCTACTGCGCATGACTGCATCGTTCAGCCAGTCTCTACTGCGCATAAATACATCGTTCCGGCAGTCTCTACTGCACATGACTACATTTTTCAGCCAGCCTCTACTGCGCATGACTGCATTGTTCAGCCAGTCTCTACTGCACCTGACTGCATCGTTCCAGCAGTCTCTACTGCGCATGACTGCATCGGTCTGGCAGTCTCTACTACGCATTACTACATCATTCCGGCAGTCTCTACTGCACATGACTGTATCATTCCAGCAGTCTCTACTGTGCATGACTGCATCGCTCCGGCAGTCTCTACTGCGCATGACTGCATTGTTCCGGCAGTCTCTACTACGCATTACTACATAATTCCGGCAGTCTCTACTGCACATGACTGCATCGTTCAGCCAGTCTCTACTGCGCATAACTGCATCATCCAGCCAGTCTCTACTGCACGACTGCATCGTCCAGCCAGTCTCTAGTGCTCATGACTGTATCGTTCAGCCAGTCTCTACTGTGAATGGCTGCATCGTTCCAGCAGTCTCTACTGCGCCTGACTGCATCGTTCCAGCAGTCTCTACTGCGCATGACTGCATCGGTCTGGCAGTCTCTACTGCACATAACTACATTGTTCCGGCAGTCTCTACTGTGCCTGACTGCATCGTTCCGCAAGTCTCTACTGCACATAACTACATTGTTCCGGCAGTCTCTACTGTGCCTGACTGCATCGTTCCGCAAGTCTCTACTGCGCATGACTGCATCGTTCCGCAAGTCTCTACTGCGCATGACTGCATCGTTCAGCCAGTCTCTACTGTGCATGACTACATCGTTCCAGCAGTCTCTACTGCGCATGACTGCATTGTTCCGCCAGTCTCTACTGTACATGACTGCATCGGTCTGGCAGTCTCTACTGAGCATGACTGCATTGTTCAGCCAGTCTCTACTGCGCATGACTGCATCGTTCCGCAAGTCTCTACTGCGCATGACTGCATCGTTCCGGCAGTCTCTACTGGGCATGACTGCATCGTTCAGCCAGTCTCTATTGTGCATGACTGCATCAATCATTCAGTCTCTACTGTGCATGACTACATCGTTCAGCCAGTCTCTACTGTGCATAACTGCATCGTTCCGCCAGTCTCTACTGTGCATAACTGCATCGTTCCGCCAGTCTCTACTGCGCATAACTACATCATTCCAGCAGTCTCTACTGAGCATGACTGCATCGGTCTGGCAGTCTCTACTGCGCATAACTACATTGTTCCGGCAGTCTCTACTGTGCATAACTGCATCGTTCCGCCAGTCTCTACTGCGCATGACTGCATCGTTCTGCCAGTCTCTACTGTGCATGACTGCATCGTTCCAGCAGTCTCTACTGCGCATGACTGCATCATTCCAGCAGTCTCTACTGCGCATGACTGCATCATTCCAGCAGTCTCTACTGCGCATGACTGCATCGGTCTGGCAGTCTCTACTGTGCATGGCTGCATCGGTCTGGCAGTCTCTACTGCACATGACTGCATTGTTCAGCCAGTCTCTACTGCGCATAACTGCATCATTCAGCCAGTCTCTACTGCACATAACTGCATCGTTCCAGCAGTCTCTACTGGGCATGACTGCATCTTTCAGCCAGTCTCTACTGCGCATGTCTGCATCGTTCAGCCAGTCTCTACTGCGCATAAATACATCGTTCCGGCAGTCTCTACTGCGCATGACTGCATTGTTCAACCAGTCTCTACTGTGCCTGACTGCATCATTCGACCAGTCTCTACTATGCATGACTGCATCGTTCCAGCAGTCTCTACTGGGCATGACTGCATCGTTCAGCCAGTCTCTACTGCGCATGACTGCATCGTTCAGCCAGTGTCTACTGGGCATGACTGCATCGTTCAGCCAGTCTCTACTGGGCATGACTGCATCGTTCCAGCAGTCTCTACTGGGCATGACTGCATCGTTCAGCCAGTCTCTACTGTGCATGACTGCATCGTTCAGCCAGTCTCTACTGGGCATGACTGCATCGTTCAGCCAGTCTCTACTCAGCATGTCTGCATCGTTCCAGCAGTCTCTACTGCGTATGACTGCATCAATCATTCAGTCTCTACTGCGCATGACTACATTGTTCAGCCAGTCTCTACTGAGCATGACTGCATCGTTCAGCCAGTCTCTACTGTGCATGACTGCATCGTTCAGCCAGTCTCTACTGGGCATGACTGCATCGTTCAGCCAGTCTCTACTCCGCATGTCTGCATCGTTCTAGCAGTCTCTACTGCGTATGACTGCATCAATCATTCAGTCTCTACTGCGCATGACTGCATCGTTCAGCCAGTCTCTACTGCACCTGACTGCATCGTTCCAGCAGTCTCTACTGCGCATGACTGCTTCGTCTGGCAGTCTCTACTCCGCATAACTACATCGTTCCGGCAGTCTCTACTGCGCATGACTGCATTGTTCAGCCAGGTCTCTACTGTGCCTGACTGCATCGTTCAACCAGTCTCTACTATGCATAACTGCATTGTTCCGCCAATCTCTACTGGGCATGACTGCATCGGTCTGGCAGTCTCTACTGCGCATAACTACATCGTTCCAGCAGTCTCTACTGCGCATGACTGCATTGTTCAGCCAGGTCTCTACTGTGCATGACTGCATCATTCAGCCAGTCTCTACTGCGCATGACTGCATCGTTCAGCCAGTCTCTACTGTGCATGACTGCATTGTTCAACCAGTCTCTACTGTGCATGACTGCATTGTTCAACCAGTCTCTACTGCGCATGACTGTATCGTTCAGCCAGTCTCTACTGCGCATGACTGCATCGTTCAGCCAGTCTCTACTGTGCATGACTGCATCGTTCAGCCAGTCTCTACTGCACATGACTGCATTGTTCAACCAGTCTCTACTGCGCATAACTACATTGTTCCGCCAGTCTCTACAGCGCATGACTGCATTGTTCAGCCAGGTCTCTACTGTGCATGACTGCATCATTCAGCCAGTCTCTACTGCTCATGACTGCATCGTTCAGCCAGTCTCTACTGTGCATGACTACATCGTTCCAGCAGTCTCTACTGCGCATGACTGCATCGTTCAGCCAGTCTCTACTGCGCATAACTACATCATTCCAGCAGTCTCTACTGAGCATGACTGCATCGGTCTGGCAGTCTCTACTGCGCATAACTACATTGTTCCGGCAGTCTCTACTGTGCATAACTGCATCGTTCCGCCAGTCTCTACTGCGCATGACTGCATCGTTCTGCCAGTCTCTACTGTGCATGACTGCATCGTTCCAGCAGTCTCTACTGCGCATGACTGCATCATTCCAGCAGTCTCTACTGCGCATGACTGCATCATTCCAGCAGTCTCTACTGCGCATGACTGCATCGGTCTGGCAGTCTCTACTGTGCATGGCTGCATCGGTCTGGCAGTCTCTACTGCACATGACTGCATTGTTCAGCCAGTCTCTACTGCGCATAACTGCATCATTCAGCCAGTCTCTACTGCACATAACTGCATCGTTCCAGCAGTCTCTACTGGGCATGACTGCATCTTTCAGCCAGTCTCTACTGCGCATGTCTGCATCGTTCAGCCAGTCTCTACTGCGCATAAATACATCGTTCCGGCAGTCTCTACTGCGCATGACTGCATTGTTCAACCAGTCTCTACTGTGCCTGACTGCATCATTCGACCAGTCTCTACTATGCATGACTGCATCGTTCCAGCAGTCTCTACTGGGCATGACTGCATCGTTCAGCCAGTCTCTACTGCGCATGACTGCATCGTTCAGCCAGTGTCTACTGGGCATGACTGCATCGTTCAGCCAGTCTCTACTGGGCATGACTGCATCGTTCCAGCAGTCTCTACTGGGCATGACTGCATCGTTCAGCCAGTCTCTACTGTGCATGACTGCATCGTTCAGCCAGTCTCTACTGGGCATGACTGCATCGTTCAGCCAGTCTCTACTCAGCATGTCTGCATCGTTCCAGCAGTCTCTACTGCGTATGACTGCATCAATCATTCAGTCTCTACTGCGCATGACTACATTGTTCAGCCAGTCTCTACTGAGCATGACTGCATCGTTCAGCCAGTCTCTACTGTGCATGACTGCATCGTTCAGCCAGTCTCTACTGGGCATGACTGCATCGTTCAGCCAGTCTCTACTCCGCATGTCTGCATCGTTCTAGCAGTCTCTACTGCGTATGACTGCATCAATCATTCAGTCTCTACTGCGCATGACTGCATCGTTCAGCCAGTCTCTACTGCACCTGACTGCATCGTTCCAGCAGTCTCTACTGCGCATGACTGCTTCGTCTGGCAGTCTCTACTCCGCATAACTACATCGTTCCGGCAGTCTCTACTGCGCATGACTGCATTGTTCAGCCAGGTCTCTACTGTGCCTGACTGCATCGTTCAACCAGTCTCTACTATGCATAACTGCATTGTTCCGCCAATCTCTACTGGGCATGACTGCATCGGTCTGGCAGTCTCTACTGCGCATAACTACATCGTTCCAGCAGTCTCTACTGCGCATGACTGCATTGTTCAGCCAGGTCTCTACTGTGCATGACTGCATCATTCAGCCAGTCTCTACTGCGCATGACTGCATCGTTCAGCCAGTCTCTACTGTGCATGACTGCATTGTTCAACCAGTCTCTACTGTGCATGACTGCATTGTTCAACCAGTCTCTACTGCGCATGACTGTATCGTTCAGCCAGTCTCTACTGCGCATGACTGCATCGTTCAGCCAGTCTCTACTGTGCATGACTGCATCGTTCAGCCAGTCTCTACTGCACATGACTGCATTGTTCAACCAGTCTCTACTGCGCATAACTACATTGTTCCGCCAGTCTCTACAGCGCATGACTGCATTGTTCAGCCAGGTCTCTACTGTGCATGACTGCATCATTCAGCCAGTCTCTACTGCTCATGACTGCATCGTTCAGCCAGTCTCTACTGTGCATGACTACATCGTTCCAGCAGTCTCTACTGCGCATGACTGCATCGTTCAGCCAGTCTCTACTGCGCATAACTACATCATTCCAGCAGTCTCTACTGAGCATGACTGCATCGGTCTGGCAGTCTCTACTGCGCATAACTACATTGTTCCGGCAGTCTCTACTGAGCCTGACTACATCATTCAACCAGTCTCTACTGTGCATGACTGCATTTTTCAACCAGTCTCTACTGCGCATGACTGCATCGTTCCAGCAGTCTCTACTGCGCATGACTGCATCGTTCAGCCAGTCTCTACTGCGCATGACTGCATCGTTCCACCAGTCTCCACTGCGCATGACTGCATCGTTCAGCCAGTCTCTACTGTGCATGACTGTATTGTTCCGCCAGTCTCTACTGCGCATGACTGCATCGTTCTGCCAGTCTCTACTGCGCATGACTGTATCGTTCCGCCAGTCTCTACTGCGCATGACTGTATCATTCCGCCAGTCTCTACTGCGCATGACTGCATCGTTCTGCCAGTCTCTACTGCACATGACTGTATCGTTCCAGCAGTCTCTACTGTGCATGACTGCATCATTCCGCCAGTCTCTACTGCGCATGACTGTATCGTTCCGCCAGTCTCTACTGCGCATGACTGTATCGTTCAGCCAGTCTCTACTGTGCATGACTGTATCGTTCAGCCAGTCTCTACTGCACATGACTGTATCATTCCGGCAGTCTCTACTGCGCATGACTGTATCTAATGTATGGGGATCTGTTCTCCACAATTGAATATGAGGAACTTTTCTTCACTGTGGAGTATGGGGAACTGTTCTCCACTTTAGTGTACGGTGGGACTGTTCTCCTCTATTGATTACGAGAATTGTTTTACTTTGTAGTATGGGAAACTGTTCTCCATTTTGGAGTATGGAGGGTTCCTACCTTGGATATGGGGAACTGTTCTTCACTTTAGATTATGGGGAACTGTTATCCACTGTGGAGTATGAGGAACTGTTCTCTGTTCTCCACTGTGGAGTATGAGGAACTGTTATCCACTGTGGAGTATGAGGAACTGTTCTCTGTTCTCCACTGTGGAGTATGAGGAACTGTTCTCTGTTCTCCACTGTGGAGTATGAGGAACTGTTCTCCACTGTGGAGTATGAGGAACTGTTCTCCACTATGGAGTATGAGGAACTGTTTTCCAGTATGTAGTATGTAGTGATGAGCGAGCACCCCAATGCTCGGGTGTTCGGGTGCTCTGACCGAGCACCCCCTGAGGCTCGAGTGCTCGGCCGAGCACCCGAGCCCCATTGAAGTCAATGGGAGGACTCGAGCATTACACCAGGCACCCCCTGCTCTGATGAGGGGAGGGTGCCTGGTCCATAGGAAAAGGGAAGAAAATGATGGAAACACCACAGAAATGGTTCAGGGACAGCATAGGGAGGATGTCTGGATGCATGTTGGACTCCAACATTGCTGCTGGGAACGATCTTTCGCCCGTAGTACGCCATTTTTACAGACTGACCGTAAAACACACAAAAAGGAAAATAAAAACGACTTTAGGCGAAAAATTGTTACCAAACAATATTTGCTGTATATTTACTTGTATATCATCTGCAAATTCTCCCAAAAATTTCCTCGATTTTTCTGAACTGAGGCCATGATTAAGAGGGAAACGTGCGCAGAGGCAAATTCTCCCAAAAATGTCCTCGATTTTTCTGAACTGAGGCCATGATTAAGAGGGAAACGTGCGCAGAGGCAAATTCTCCCAAAAATTTCCTTGATTTTATTGAACTGAGGCCATGATTAAGAGGGAAATGTGCGCAAAGGCAAATTCTCCCAAAAATTTCCTTGATTTTTCTGAACTGGGGCCATGATTAAGAGGGAAACGTGCGCTGAGCCGACCATCTAAAACATTATGGGTGAGCGTCTGCTGCGGAGCTGACCATCCTAAACATTATATGCGAAGGCCCGCTAGTGAGCTGACGCTATAAAACATTATATGAGAAGGCCCGCTAGAGAGCTGACCCAATAAAACATTATATGAGAAGGCCCGCTGGTGAGCTGACCTATATAAAAATTGTCAAACAGGGCCTGCTGGTGAGCTGGCCCTATATAAAAATTATATCACAGGGCCCGCTGGTGAGCTGGCCCTATATAAAAATTATATCCCAGGGCATATGGAAGAGGAGGAGGAGGATGAGAAGATTAAGAGTCAAACATATACCCGTTTTTTGGGTGGAAGGGGTGAATGGGAATACAGAGTATTCCCATCATTGTAAATAACATATATAAAGTGAGTTTATGTTCCCCCAGGGCTTTCCTCCAGTGGAGTGGAGAAGTCAGGGGAAATCCAGGCCTTGTTCATTTTTATAAGTGTCAACCTATCAGCATTGTCGGTGGAAAGACGGATACGCTTATCTGTTATGATGCCACCAGCAGCACTAAATACCCGCTCAGACAGAACGCTGGCGGCAGGGCAGGCCAGCACCTCCAAGGCGTAGAGTGCCAGTTCATACCACGTGTCCAGCTTGGACACCCAGTAGTTGTAAGGCACAGAGGGATCATTGAGGACGCTGACACGGTCTGCTACGTACTCCTTCACCATCTTCCAAAACTTTTCCCTCCTTGTGACACTAGGCTGCGCATCAGGGTGAGGGTGCTGGCGGGGTGTCATGAAGGTGTCCCACGCCTTGGAGAGTGTTGCCCTGCCTTTGTCGGAACTGCTGTGTGCTCCCCTTTTCTCCCCTTCTCTGTTGGCCAAGGTAGCACGTACTCTGCCGCCAGCGTTGTCAGATGGAAAATTTTGGAGCAATTTTTCAACAAGAACCTTCTGGTATTGCACCATTTTGCTTGTCCTCTCCACCGGAGGAATGAGAGATGAGAAATTCTCTTTGTAGCGGGGGTCCAGAAGGGTGAACACCCAGTAATCCGTGTTGTCTAAAATGCGTATAACGCGTGGGTCACGGGAAAGGCAGCCTAACATAAAGTCAGCCATGTGTGCCAGAGTACCAACAGTCAAGATTTCGCTGTCCTCACCAGGAGGATGACTCTCAATCTCCTCATCCTCTTCCTCCTCTTCTGCCCACCCACGCTGAAGAGATGGAACTAAAGTTCCATGGCTACCCTCTGTAGCGGAGGCAACCGTGTCTTCCTCCTCCTCCTCCTCCGCCTCCTCCAATTGTCGCTGAGAAGACGAAGTGAGGGTGCTCTGGCTATCACCTTGTGTAAGCTCTTCCTCCCGCATTTCCAACTCTTCCACATGCAAAGCGTCAGTTTTAATTGTGAGCAGCGAGCGTTTCAGTAGACACAGAAGTGGGATGGTTACACTGATAATAGCGTTATCGCCGCTCACCATCTGTGTCGATTCCTCAAAATTGCGTAAAACCTCACAGAGGTCTGACATCCATTCCCACTCCTCACTTCTGATTACAGGAAGTTGAACGGAGAGGCGACGACCGTGTAACAGCTGGTACTCCACTACTGCCCTCTGCTGCTCACAAAGCCGGGCCAACATGTGGAAGGTGGAGTTCCAGCGCGTGCTCACGTCACACAGCAGCCGGTGAGCTGGCAATTGTAAGCGCTGCTGCAGCTTCAACAGGCCGGCTGAAGCTGTAGATGACTTACGGAAATGTGCACACACGTGGCGCACCTTGGTCAAGAGATCATGCACATTGGGGTAGGTTTTTAGAAATCGCTGAACCACTAAATTAAATACATGCGCTAGGCATGGTACGTGTGTGAGCTTGCCGAGCTCCAAAGCCGCCACCAAGTTACGCCCATTATCACACACAACCATGCCTGGTTGCAGGTTGAGTGGCGAGAGCCACTGCTCGGTCTGGTGACTAATCCCCTGCAACAGCTCTGAGGCCGTGTGCTGTTTGTCCCCAAGGCAGATCAGCTTCAGCACGGCCTGTTGACGCTTCCCCACTGCAGTGCTACACTGCTTCCAGCTACTGGCTGATGGGGGAGTGGCGCTGCGTGTAGAGAATTCGGAGGTGGAAACGGAGGAGGAGGAGCCAATAACGTAGGTGCTGGCGGAAACCCTGATGGAGGTAGGGCCCGCAATCCTCGGCGTGGGTAGCACCCGTGCCATCCCAGGGTCCGAGTCGCTCCCAGCCTCCACGACATTCACCCAGTGTGCCGTCAGGGAAATGTAGCGTCCCTGGCCACAAGCACTTGTCCATGTGTCAGTCGTTAAGTGGACCTTCCCAGTAACTGCGTTGGTCAGGGCACGGGTGATGTTACGGGACACATCGTGGTGTAATACGGGGATGGCACACCGGGAAAAGTAGTGGCGGCTGGGGACCGCGTACCGAGGGACAGCTGCTGCCATCAGGCTGCGGAAGGACTCAGTGTCCACAAGCCTAAATGGCAGCATTTCGATGGCCAGTAATTTGGAAAGGTGTGAGGTTAGTGCTATGGCCTGTGGGTGGGTGGCTGGGTATTTTCGCTTGCGCTCAAATGCCTGGGGTAACGACATTTGGACGCTGTGCTGGGACAGGGAAGTGGATGTGGTCGCTGATGGTGCTTCAGATGGTACAGGTGCAGGGCGGGAGGTATGCGGGCCTGCGCCTTCGACAGGCGATTGGCCGACACCGAAAACAGGGGAAGAGGAGGCAGTGGTGTGGCCTGCAGACACAGATGGGCGATCCAGGCGTTCCTCCCACTTACTACGGTGCTTGGATGCCATGTGTCAGATCATGCTGGTGGTGGTGAGGTTTCTAGTGTTCATGCCTCGGCTCATTCTGGTGTGGCACAGGTTGCAAACTACAATTCTTTTGTCGTCCGCACTTTCCTTAAAAAAACGCCATACCGCGGAACACCTACCCCTTGGCAAGGGAGATTTACGCAAGGGGGTGCTCCGTGGAACATTTGCGGGCCGGTTTGGTGCGGTCCGCCTTCTTTCTGTAGCCACACCACTGCCTCTTCCAGCCTGTTGCGGTGCTGCAGATGGCTCACCCTCAGGACTGCTGTCATCGCTCGGCTCTACACCTTCCCAGGTGGGGTCAGTCACCTCATCGTCCACCAAGTCCTCCTCCACTTCCTCACTCTGATCATCCTCCTCATGTCTTGATCCCACCACATACTCAGTCATTGACAACTGTATAACATCCTCCTCAACAAGGTCTTGAGACAGTAATAGTGGTTGATTTGATGGCAACTGTGTCTCATCATCATCATCATCATCCACTACTTCCTTTGACCTTAAATGCCGTTCACATCTGTCATCTTCTTGTGATTGGGTACCCTCTAGAGGTTGTGAATCAGGGCATAAGATGTCATGTTCCTCTGCAAGCGTGCTTGGAGAGAGGGTCAAATGAAGGATTGGTGATGAGACGAGCTCCTCACTATATCCCAGTGTGGGATCACTTCTTTGACCAGACCGTCTATGGTGGGAGGAAGGATGATCAGAGTGAGGATTATGTTGACCAGACTCTTGGCTACTGAGAGTGGACTTGGTGGAAGACAGGGTGGTGCTTAACCGACTGGAAGCAGTATCAGTTGACATCCAACCGACCACCTGTTCGCAGTGGTCGGACCTCGAGAGTGATGTCCTGCGACGCCCTGTAAAATTAGACATGAAGCTAGGTATGGTGGATGTCTTTCTTTCTTGTGCTCTGGCACCAGGCACAGTTTCTCCGCGTCCTGACCCGCGCCCTGAACTATCAGGATCACGTCCACTTCCCCGTCCCTTTTTACCCGCCTTCTTCATCTTACACGGAATATGTGACTTTGATATTTTACTTTGAAGACTTAACAGTATTTCTTCCTATTCTGCAACTGTGCAGAGTACACAGAATAGGCTGCTAAACTGCGGTGACGCACACTGAATGGAATATGTGACTTTGATATTTTACTTTGAAGACTTAACAGTATTTCTTCCTATTCTGCAACTCTGCACAGTACACAGAATGTGCTGCTAAACTGCGGCGAAGCACACTGAATGGAATATGTGACTTTGATATTTTAGTTTGAAGACTTAACAGTATTTCTTCCTATTCTGCAACTCTGCACAGTACACAGAATGTGCTGCTAAACTGCGGCGAAGCACACTGAATGGAATATGTGACTTTGATATTTTACTTTGAAGACTTAACAGTATTTCTTCCTATTCTGCAACTGTGCAGAGTACACAGAATAGGCTGCTAAACTGCGGCGAAGCACACTGAATGGAATATGTGACTTTGATATTTGAGTTTGAAGACTTAACAGTATTTCTTCCTATTCTGCAACTGTGCAGAGTACACAGAATAGGCTGCTAAACTGCGGTGAAGCACACTGAATGGAATATGTGACTTTGATATTTTACTTTGAAGACTTAACAGTATTTCTTCCTATTCTGCAACTGTGCAGAGTACACAGAATAGGCTGCTAAACTGCGGCGAAGCACACTGAATGGAATATGTGACTTTGATATTTTACTTTGAAGACTTAACAGTATTTCTTCCTATTCTGCAACTGTGCAGAGTACACAGAATAGGCTGCTAAACTGCGGCAAAGCACACTGAATGGAATATGTGACTTTGATATTTGAGTTTGAAGACTTAACAATATTTCTTCCTATTCTGCAACTGTGCAGAGTACACAGAATAGGCTGCTAAACTGCGGCGAAGCACACTGAATGGAATATGTGACTTTGATATTTGAGTTTGAAGACTTAACAGTATTTCTTCCTATTCTGCAACTGTGCAGAGTACACAGAATAGGCTGCTAAACTGCGGTGAAGCACACTGAATGGAATATGTGACTTTGATATTTTACTTTGAAGACTTAACAGTATTTCTTCCTATTCTGCAACTGTGCAGAGTACACAGAATAGGCTGCTAAACTGCGGTGAAGCACACTGAATGGAATATGTGACTTTGATATTTTAGTTTGAAGACTTAACAGTATTTCTTCCTATTCTGCAACTGTGCAGAGTACACAGAATAGGCTGCTAAACTGCGGCGAAGCACACTGAATGGAATATGTGACTTTGATATTTTACTTTGAAGACTTAACAGTATTTCTTCCTATTCTGCAACTGTGCAGAGTACACAGAATAGGCTGCTAAACTGCGGCGAAGCACACTGAATGGAATATGTGACTTTGATATTTTAGTTTGAAGACTTAACAGTATTTCTTCCTATTCTGCAACTGTGCAGAGTACACAGAATAGGCTGCTAAACTGCGGCGAAGCACACTGAATGGAATATGTGACTTTGATATTTGAGTTTGAAGACTTAACAGTATTTCTTCCTATTCTGCAACTGTGCAGAGTACACAGAATAGGATGCTAAACTGCGGTGAAGCACACTGAATGGAATATGTGACTTTGATATTTTACTTTGAAGACTTAACAGTATTTCTTCCTATTCTGCAACTGTGCAGAGTACACAGAATAAGCTGCTAAACTGCGGTGACGCACACTGAATGGAATATGTGACTTTGATATTTTAGTTTGAAGACTTAACAGTATTTCTTCCTATTCTGCAACTGTGCAGAGTACACAGAATAGGCTGCTAAACTGCGGCGAAGCACACTGAATGGAATATGTGACTTTGATATTTTACTTTGAAGACTTAACAGTATTTCTTCCTATTCTGCAACTGTGCAGAGTACACAGAATAGGCTGCTAAACTGCGGTGAAGCACACTGAATGGAATATGTGACTTTGATATTTTACTTTGAAGACTTAACAGTATTTCTTCCTATTCTGCAACTCTGCACAGTACACAGAATGTGCTGCTAAACTGTGGCGAAGCACACTGAATGGAATATGTGACTTTGATATTTTAGTTTGAAGACTTAACAGTATTTCTTCCTATTCTGCAACTCTGCACAGTAAACAGAATGTGCTGCTAAACTGCGGCGAAGCACACTGAATGGAATATGTGACTTTGATATTTTAGTTTGAAGACTTAACAGTATTTCTTCCTATTCTGCAACTCTGCACAGTACACAGAATGTGCTGCTAAACTGCGGCGAAGCACACTGAATGGAATATGTGACTTTGATATTTTAGTTTGAAGACTTAACAGTATTTCTTCCTATTCTGCAACTCTGCACAGTACACAGAATGTGCTGCTAAACTGCGGCGAAGCACACTGAATGGAATATGTGACTTTGATATTTTAGTTTGAAGACTTAACAGTATTTCTTCCTATTCTGCAACTCTGCACAGTACACAGAATGTGCTGCTAAACTGCGGCGAAGCACACTGAATGGAATATGTGACTTTGATATTTTAGTTTGAAGACTTAACAGTATTTCTTCCTATTCTGCAACTCTGCACAGTACACAGAATGTGCTGCTAAACTGCGGCGAAGCACACTGAATGGAATATGTGACTTTGATATTTTAGTTTGAAGACTTAACAGTATTTCTTCCTATTCTGCAACTCTGCACAGTACACAGAATGTGCTGCTAAACTGCGGCGACGCACACTGAATGGAATATGTGACTTTGATATTTTAGTTTGAAGACTTAACAGAATGTGCTCTAATCTGCAACTTTGCACACTAAACAGAATGTGCTCTAATCTGCAACTTTGCACACTAAACAGAATGTGCTCTAATCTGCAACTTTGCACACTAAACAGAATATATGAAATTTTTTTGTTTTTGTTTTTTTCCCCCCACACAAAATAACCTGCTGCCCCCACACACAGTAGTCCTAAAAAGGACTTTTGGTTCTTTTTTTTTCACAATTTTGCTTTTTTTCTCCCTACACTGACTTTCCCTTCCTATCCTCATCTCTCCCTGGCTAATACTGAGCCGAACTCGCTGGTCAGGTGCTATACAGCACCCGACCACTGGTTCTGGCCAGCCAATCAGTGTAATGCCAGCAGCCAACATGGCTGCTGGCATTACACTGATGTCAGAGCCTCCCTGCACGTTTATTGGCTGCGCAGCAGCCGCAAAACGTGCGGGGAGGAGACCCGAACATGGCGGGCGAGCACATGCGGTACTCGTACGAGTACCGCCATGTGCCGAGCAGAGGGATGCTCGAGCCGATCCGAGCATCGGCCGAGCATGCTCGCTCAACACTAGTAGTATGAGGAACTGTTCTCCACTATGGAGTATGAGGAACTGTTTTCCAGTATGTAGTATGAGGGAGTGTTCTCCACCTTGGTGTATGGGGAACTGTTCTCCACTATGGAGTATGAGGAAGTGTTCTCTACTTTACAGTATGGGGAAATGTTCTTCACTATGTAGTATGAGGTACTATTATCCACTATGGAAGTCTTTTTTGCACTATGGAGTATGAGGAGTTGTTCTCCACCTTGGTTTGTGGGAATATATTTTCCACTATAGAGTATGGAGAACTGTATGGGAAACAGTTTTCCACTATGGAGTATGGAGAGTTTTTTTTTATTTGGAGTATAGAGAAATGTTCTCCACTTTGTATGATGAACTATTTTCTCCACGTTTGTGAGATTTCACTGTATAAAACATTTTGTCCTACATCTCTATCAGTTCACGCTCAGATTCATCAGATAAAAAACTTAGCTTTTAATTTAAGCTTCTCTAATCTGGTAGGGATTTTAGGGAAATAAAACAAAAATAGATAATCTAGATACAGAATTTGGTACATCCAAGTACAGTGTGTATCGGAATGTGACCAGATCGAGGATACTAATGACATTGTTATTATGTAGAAATGCACAGGAATCAGTACAACCCGGCATTGTGTTTTTCATAAGCAACAACATGGAAAAAGAGGAGAGCACACCTCTAATACAGATATAAAAAAAATAGTTTTATTATTAATTTAAATCAATTAAAAACTGATATTTGTAATATTTAAAAAAGTCCAAAAATGTATAGAACGTTTGCTTTTCCATCTCAGAGCATATCTATATTTTGGTTAAACATATACAGGAACGATACTTTTACGCTCCACCTGCACAAGTTTTCATATATATATATATAGAGAGAGAGAGATCAAATGGATGAGTATTCTGGTGTTCCACCCGCACCTCGGTCCTAGTCTCCGGTATCTCCCAGTAGTGCAGTGCGCAGCACAGTGTCCAGCTCTGGGTAGGAGCCTTGGTCCTATCATCCTGTGTTCTGGGGTTGTGTGGGCTATACTACTATTACTGTACTTATTAAATAAAGGTGGATTTATATTTTATATTTGTGTCTGTCCTTCTTTGCCTGAAAATGGTGACATTGTCTTCATAAAATGTAATCTTAGTCCAATAAAAAAGGTATTATTACATACTGGAAAACTCATTAATTTGGCCTCTACACCAATGGACTAACATGGCCAACCCAAAATATGTGTGTGTGTGTGTGTATATATATATCTATATATATAAAAGAAGACTTTGTGCCTGCCAAAACACACCCAGGGGAGGCATAAAGCAGGAGTTACTATTCCTATTGGGTGATTCAATCATGCAGGGAGTTGGCCCTCCCCCACTATGCAGCCCGCCCACCACTATCAAAGTCAGAAAAAAACAATATGGCCGCCACTTGCTCCTACACCACAGACAAACACACATGCCTCACTCATACAGCACCAAACTCACACACATGCCCCACTCACACAGCACCATACAAACACACACACATGCCCCACTCACACACACAGACCACCACACACAATGCCCCACTCATACAGCACCAAACACACATGCCCCCACTCACACACACAGCACCACATACACACACAAAGCCAGAAATAAATATGGCTGACACACACACACACACACTCACTCACCCTGACTCCCAGTGGCCTCAGCAGGACCTGTAGTGCAGCACCAGAAGAACAAAATGGCACTCAAAGGTTTAAGGTAGGCCCTCATTGCTCAATTATTTCTTCACTATCATCATTTGGCATGCAAGACACAGGACAGACAGCCATCAGATTCACACTTAACTCACTGACTGCTACAGGGTTGTGTATGAAGTTTTAGCCCTCAGGGAGTGTGTTCAAACCCCTCACATTGTAAACTTGCATTTCCCTCATTTATGTTAAGCCCCGCCCCCTACTTGTGATTAAGCCCCGCCCCCTTTTAACCCAGATTGCCACATTTGTCTCTCCACATCGGCACCACATCAGTCCCCTCTAGGGACTCCACAAGTCAAAGTTCCCAGGTATGAACACACTTCCCACTGCTATTTAACTCTGACATGCCTCTCTATACCTTAACCATTTGACTGCCAGAGGGGTGCACAACTCATGAGTGCATGTGTTTCTGCTCATATATGTTGCATGTGTGTTTGTGTCCATCTCTGTTACATATATGTGTCCATGTGTGCATCTCCAGTGTGTCTGTGTGTGTACATCTGTTACATATGTGTGCATCTCCAGTGAGTCTGTGTGTGTGCGTGTCTTTTGCATGTTTCTGCCGCTCACTATGTGTATGTGCATACCTCCCAACATTTCACATGGCCAAAGAGGGACACTGTAGTTTTAGGTGATATTGTTGGGGCGTGGCTGGTGGGCAGGGCATTAGTAAGAATTTTTAGGTTATTTCATGACCTATTACTGACTATTTATGTAACTGAATAAATGATTTAGTGCAAGACCAAAGTATTTTATTTGCACAGACTAATGTATAAACACATATACTGAAGTTTATTGCTTTATTGCTGGAGAGCAAAGTAAAACACACCACACAGTCAGGGCTGATGCAAGGATTTTTGCCACCCTAGGCAAAACCTAATTTTGCCGCCCATTTCGCTCCGCCCCTTGTGTCCCACCCCTTTATACCCTGCCTACTTATACCCCACCTCTTTTCATGATTGTCCTCTCTCTGCCCCCTGGGCCAGTCTGCCCCTGGTCTGGAGATGCCTGTAAGAGATGCCCCCTACCAGTTCCAACTTGCCCCTTATCAGCTTCACTTTGGCCCACCAGCTCCACTTTGCCACCATCAGCTCCAACTTGCCACCATCAGCTCCACTTTGCCCCCCATCCACTCCAACTTGCCCCCATCAGCTCCACTTTGCCCCCATCCGCTCCAACGTGCCCCCACCAGCTCCACTTTGCCCCCCCATCTGCTCTAACGTGCCCCCACCAGCTCCACTTTGGCCCCTCAGCTCCACTTTGCCCCCATCAGCTCCACTTTGACCCCCATCCTCTCCAACTTACCCCCATCAGCTCCACTTTGCCCCCCATCTGCTCCAACTTGCCCCCACCAGCTCCAACTTGCCCCCACCAGCTCCACTATGGCCCCATCCGCTCCAACTTGCCCCCCCATCTGCTCCACTTTGCCCCCCATCCGCTCCAACTTGCCCCCCATCTGCTCCACTTTGCCCCCCCTCAGCTCCAACTTGCCCCCCCTCAGCTCCACTTTGACCCTCATCCGCTCCACTTTGCCCCCATCAGCTCCAACTTGCCCCCACCAGCTCCACTATGCCCCCTCAGCTCCAGCTTTCCCCTAGCAGCTCCAACTTGCCCCCATCATCTCCACTTTGCCCCACATCCGCTTCAACTTGCCCCCTCAGCTCCACTATGCCCCCTCAGCTCCAACTTGCCCCCCATCACATACCTGTAGCTCCCGCGCAGTCTTCTCTTCAGTAATGCAGAGCGAGGCGGGAGATCATGACTCCCAACGCACTCTGCATTACTAAAGATCCGACCAGATGAGGGAGCGCTGTAGCGACACAGACCTGACTGTGTTGTGGTTCCCGGCGTGGTGTGTGTGCGGGCGCAGCTCTTCTCCGCTGCATGCCCGCGCCCCCAGTACGTGTGCACCCTAGGCCGGCGCCTACGTCGCCTATAGGTGGAGCTGCTCTGCACACAGTCTGACCTCCTAAAAAGAGGGACAACAGGGTGGGAAACAGGGACAGCAGGGTGGGAAAGAGGGACAGAGGGATTTGGCCCTCAAAGAGGGGCTGTCCCTCCTAAAGAGGGACACTTGGGATGTATGGTATGTGTCTGCCTGTGTGTTGCATATGTCTGTGTTTATCAGTGTGTCTGCATTTCACACACGTGCGCCCAATGGTCATAACATGACGGGCAACGCCGTCCCACATTGCTAGTATATATATATATATATATATATATATATATATATATATATATATATATATATATGTGTGTGTTACTATCCCTTTAAAACAATTACCAATAATAACATAGTAACAGATATTGCTGTGCTGGATCTTGATTGTCTGACTGCAGATCTGAGCCCCAGCAATATAAGACAGTGAAAATCCGCCATCTAACTGGTGCCCCCCCCCCCAATCCAGGAAATTCATCAGACAAGGAGGCATTAAACCTCTGAGTGACAGAGTGATGTAGGACATATTGCCGAGCAATGTTTTGCTCCTGTTTCGTGTACTCGAAAGGTTAATGCACTATCCGAAATGTTGCTGTCAGTTAACCAGAGTAGCCCTGAGCCGTGGTCCATAATTGCCCCCTGTTTATCTTCGTCCTTCCAGTCTAGCTTCCAGCAAAAAACGGTAATGGACCCGACCCCTGTCACGGATAATCCTTGCGCTGAAGGAAGAAGTTCAGTCCTCTGCTCTGATCTGATTCGATCTGTCAGCAGCTGGTGCTATTGTTAGCTGATGGATGTATTGCAGAATACATTTGTATATCCCACTGCAGAATACATTTATATATCCCACTGCAGAATACATTTATATATCCCACTGCAGAATACATTTATATATCCCACTGCAGAATACATAAGTATATCCCAGTGCAGAATACATAAGTATATCCCACTGCAGAATACATAAGTATATCCCATTGCACTGTATATATCCTTTTTAGTCCTGCACTCCTGTCTTAGGCCTTTTTGACCACTCATGTTGAGTTTTCTTGAAATGACGTAAAAAACAAAGTTCATGTTGCAAAAAGTTGAAGCATTTATTTTCAGAGGCTCGGATGTACATTCAGTTTTACGTTACAGATTGTATTTGATGGCATAACTCTCTCCCCCCTCTCCTGCTATTTGATGATATGGATCTGTCTCTCTCTCCCTTATGTGTTAAAAGGATAGTAATACTTTAAAACAACTTTACTTAATATTGTAGCCCTTACAAATACAAATTAAATGAGCCCAGCGGCATCTCTCAGACCTGTATGGTTTGAGAGATATCCGTTTTCAAAGTTCCCTCTCCCCCAACGTCAGCGCTTTAGCCGACTGCAGGGGAATCCGGTCCCTGGGCAAGAGGTGGCTCTGCAGCAGAGCTGAGATCGTGTTATAGACAGAAATCCTTAACTGAAACAGTTTTCTACCTGTGCTTGCAAACCAAGCACATATAGAAGACCATTTCTGTGAAGGATTTCTTTCATTAATATGATCTCAGCTCTGCTGAAGAGCCTCCACCAGTCCCGGGACCAGACTCCCCTGCAATCAGCTAAAGCACTGACGTTGGGGGAGAGGGAACTTTGAAAGTGGATATCTCTCAAACCATACTGGTTTGAGAGATGCCGCTGGCTCATTTAATTTGTATTTGTAAGGGCTACAATATTAAGCAAAGTTGTTTTAAAGTATTACTATCCCTTTAACATCTTAAGATATACAGTATATATAGGACAAGATGTTCAGAAAGTCGTCAGAATGAAAAAATTGTCAGATCATGAGTTGGCGGTAAAAGAAAGACAGTATTTTCAGAAGTAAATGTCTCATTAGAAAATCCTATATAATAATTTGCGTGTTTGTCAGAAGCCGTCATGCACAGTAGAGATGGCTGCGTGCGCTGCAGTCATGCGCAGTACAGACTGCCCGCGCCACGGCCGAGGTGCGCAGAGAGGACTACGGTCTGAATTTGGTGCGCCCTGTTCCATATCAGCCACAGCGCAGACAGTCTCTACTGCGCATGACTGCACCGCGGCCGTTGTTAGGTGGCACGGTGGCCCATGTACATGGGCTGTTCATCTAGTATGTCATAAAGACTTAATGACGGAAATAAGATCTTGATGAATATTGTCCTTAAAAATTCTGATGTTAAAAATGCATTTTTTTTTTGTCTTTAAAGGGATAGTAATACTTCGTTTTATCTTTATTTTATTTTGTAGGCATTAAAAAAACATGAAGAACGATATAAGTCTTATCTCTCAAACCTTTATGATTTGAGAGATATTCACAAGCAAAGTTTCCCCTCCCGCCCCTTTTACCTAGTGTAAGCCATCTCTTCTCAGATGTGGAATCCAGTCCATAGACCAGACAGATAACAGCAGGGGACAATCTTCTTCCTATGAGAACAATGAAAGCCCTGCCACCCTTGACAAGTTTTTCAGGTTTTTCCCTTATCTTAATTGAAGATTGTCCCTCTCTGCAGTCTACCTGGGCACCTCCCTTCTGATCTGGCTGAGCAGTGTTACATCAGTAAAAGGGGCAGGAGGGGGATACTTTGTCATTGAATTACTCTTGAACTACAACTCTGACAGAATTGATATAACACTCTCCAAAGTCCAATTAATATGATGATTAATTAGAGCTGCTTTTATTATGAAACATTACTATCCCTTTAAATCGACAACTTTTCAGACAAGTATTTTTTCTTACCGGTTAACTCTATAATACCTCTCACTCCTGTTATCAGCACTTTATTTTGTCTTCTACAAGTTTACACCATTTTTATTTTGTCCAGAAAAAAATGACATTAATCAGACAAAAAAGCAACAGTTAAAAGAATACCTTTTAATGAAAATACCTTACAGTATGACAGTAAATTAACCCTGAGTGCCAGAGGGGTATGCAAACTCATTGCTTTGCAATGCGTTGCGTACCCCTCTGGCACTCAATGGGTTAAACCGTGCCCACTTTTAAAGGGAAGGTAATGTCCCAAAACATTTTTTTTAACAGTTATATAGAGCTTAAAATATTAATCAAATCGCTCCAAACCCGATCTCTCAAACCGCTAAGGGATTCAAGTTCCCCCCTCCCTCCCCTTCTCCTGATGTCAGCGTCTAGCTGACAGCAGGAGATGCCAGTCCGGGGACCAACAGGTGGCTCTGCAGCAGAGCCAAAATCACGGTACTTAAAAAGAATTAATTCACTGGAAAGATCTACAAAGTGTTCTTGCAAACCAGGCGCACTTTGTAGATCTTTCCAGTGAATGAATTCTTTATAGACAACATGATCTCGGCTCTGCTGCAGAGCCTCCTCGAGTAGTACAACTTGATTCTCCTGCTGTCAGCTTTACAGCTGACATCAGGAGAAGGGGAGGGAGCGGGGAACTTTGAATCCCTATATCTCTCACACCATAGCGGTTTGAGAGATAGGGTTTGGAGCGATTTGATTAACGTTTTAAACTCTACATAGCTGTAAACAATTTTTGGGACATTACTGTCCCTTTAAGACTGCTTTTTCCCATTGACTGAGATGGTGGAATTGGATGCAAAAAATTGTTAACGTGCCTGAGAATTGACAGATCATAGTGTAAGAACTTTTTTTGTTCTCATTACAGTTTCAGTTACCGTTACACTTGGAACATCTCACCCTTAGTGTTTTTCATGAGAATAGCTAGAAGTGTATAATGTGTATGTCATCTATATGACATCACAAATACTACTGGTTCAGGAGGCAGTGCAGCAGGACGCAAGTCTTCCTATGATGTCACTCTTACATTCCAGAAGCTGATTGTGTTACAAAGGGGCGAGTGACTTTAGTAAGAGATATGTTAGAAGTTGAAGAGTTAATATTTAAATTGCCATTCCGAAAACAGGTTAACCCTTCGAGTGCCAGAGTGGAACGGAATGCATTGCGTTGCAATGCATTCCGTACCACTCTGGCACTGAAAGGGTTAAGTTCGATTGTACACATTGTGCACGTTCTGTGTGCTTGATACTATTAGGATGGGTAAAACAGTCATGCCAGCAAATACAGGTACCGTCTGGCAGACATAAGATTGTTAACACTCACAGTAATTAGAGCCCCCTTTATACTCACCCATAGGCGTGCGCACAGGGTGTGCCTAGACACATCCTAATCGGCCCCGTGCGCACCTGCTTTTCAGAAGTTAAATGGCCGTTTCCGCATATTAATGCGGCTGCGGCACCGGCTTTATACCTTAGCCGCTTGCCACGGGTATCTGCTGCTGACTGCTGTGCTCGGGGAGACCAAGGGGTGCGGGACAGGCACTGGGGCTCAAACTCTGCAAAAGCCTGCATGAGCCTTCCCTCCTTCGTGATGTCACTTCCTTTCAGCACTCGTTACGTTGGGGGAAGGTGTTAGGGAGTGAACTGCAGGTGAGGAGGCTGCAGGCACTGGCACTGATCCGGCTGTGAGACAGACACCCGCAACTTCGTTACTGTGCGCGGACTGCAGACAGAGGCAGCTGAAGCACAGACAGGAGGCATGTATGTATGATGCACGAGTGAGTGTGTTAATGTATAATGTGTGTGCGTGTGAAAGATAACACCTAATCATTTATTTAGCACACACACATATATATATATATATATATTCCACCCACCCAAGGAAAACCAACATGTTCAACAGTGTAGAAGACCCATTCCCACAACCCACCCACCCACTGAAAGCCGACATGTCAGTAATGAAGGCCTCGTTCCCCCCTCCCCGTATACTTCTCATGTGAAGCCCTTACCTTGATGTCAGGAGTCTGCAGGTGTCCGTAACGCCAGGAACCTCTGCTACAGTCTCCTCCAAAGCATAAAGGAGATCTGTCACCCCTACACATGTTGGGATACATAGCTCGTGGATGTGGCGACTAGCTGGGGTAAGGTTTTCATTTAAAAAAAAAAAAAACGCTATTTAGCTGAATTTAATCCATTAAATATTGCCCTGCGCCCTACTTCCGGACAGACTGCAGATAAAGCACTGTACCGCAGTCTGTCACTCTTCCTCTGCTCCCCGCCCTCTATCCAGCCTCCTCCAATGACTGAGGATTTCTGCATGTAAGCTGGAGTGGTCTCATTGGCCAGAGATTTTACATTTACTGTCTTACAGATCAGTTCAGACCACTTTAAAGTTATAGTAAAAACCTATAAATCTGCCGAGAGGGATGTATTGTGCTGGCCCCACCATAACTCTGTTGAGAGGGATGTATTGTGCTGGCCCCACCATAACTCTGTTGAGATGGATGTATTGTGCTGGCCCCACCATAACTCTGTTGGGATGGATGTATTGTGCTGGCTCGACCTATACATGTGTCGAGAGGGATGTATTGTGCTGGCCCCACCCATAACTCTGTTGAGAGGGATGTATTGTGTTGGCCCGACCTATAACTCTGTTGAGATGGATGTATTGTGCTGGCCCCACCATAACTCTGTTGAGATGGATGTATTGTGCTGGCCCCACCATAACTCTGTTGAGATGGATGTATTGTGCTGGCCCGACCTATACATGTGTCGAGAGGGATGTATTGTGCTGGCCCCACCCATAACTCTGTTTAGAGGTATGTATTGTGTTGGCCCGACCTATAACTCTGTTGAGATGGATGTATTGTGCTGGCCCAACCATAACTCTGTTGAGAGGGATGTATTGTATTGGCCCCACCATAACTCTGTTGAGATGGATGTATTGTGCTGGCCCGACCTATACGTGTGTCGAGAGGGATGTATTGTGCTGGCCCCACCCATAACTCTGTTGAGATGGATGTATTGTGTTGGCCCCACCTATAACTCTGTTGAGATGAATGTATTGTGCTGGCCTCACCATAACTCTGTTGAGTGGGATGTATGGTGCTGGCCCCACCATAACTCTGTTGCGAGGGATGTATGGTGCTGGCCCCACCTATAACTCTGTTGCGAGGGATGTATGGTGCTGGCCCCACCTATAACTCTGTTGCGAGGGATGTATGGTGCTGGCCCCACCTATAACTCTGTTGCGAGGGATGTATGGTGCTGGCCCCACCTATAACTCTGTTGCGAGGGATGTATGGTGCTGGCCCCACCTATAACTCTGTTGCGAGGGATGTATGGTGCTGGCCCCACCTATAACTCTGTTGCGAGGGATGTATGGTGCTGGCCCCACCTATAACTCTGTTGCGAGGGATGTATGGTGCTGGCCCCACCTATAACTCTGTTGCGAGGGATGTATGGTGCTGGCCCCACCATAATTCTGTTGCGAGGGATGTATGGTGCTGGCCCCACCTATAACTCTGCACAGTGGGCATGACCAGAGGCCACCACTGAGACGCCCCATCCTCTAAGGTGTCCTTGGTGGCTGCCTACTCTTTCCTTTGAGAAATCCAGTCCTTAAGGGTTAGAAATGGTTATAGGATAAACATATGTCAGAATAAAGGGCATATAACATCCAATATTGCCTCTGTGTTTAGAATAACATTCCCCACTGGCATCTGATAGGCCTGTATTTACTAGAAACATACGAACATACAATTTGATGGCAGATAAGAACCATTCGGCCCATTTAGTCGCTCATTTTCCTACTGTAAAAACCTGAAAGCTTATTTGGTCCTAGGCCATTCCACTTATCTACTACCCTCTCAGTGAAGTAAAACTTTCTTACATTACATCTAAACCTGTGTCCCTCTAGTTTTAGACTATGGCCTCTTGTCCTAACATTTTTACTCCTGTGAAATGTACTTCCCTCCTGCACTTTGTTGATTCCCTTCATGTATGTGAATGTGTCTATTATATCCCCTCTCTCTTCTCTCCTCCAAGCTATACATGTTCAGGTCCTGTAGTGTACCCTGATATGTCTTTTCCTGTAAACCAGTCACCATTTTAGTAGTCCTTCTCTGAATTCTCTCTAGAGTATCTATATCCCTCTGGAGATGGGGTCTCCTGTACTGTACACAATACTCTAGGTCTCCAGTACTGTACACAATACTCTAGGTGAGGTCTAACTAGAGATCTGTACAGTGACATGACCACTTCCCTTTCTCTGCTACTAATGCCCCTAGCTATACAGACCAGTGCCCTGCTTCCTTCCCCCACTGCTTTATTACATTGCCTGCCTACCTTTAATTCATTACAAATAATTACTCCCAGATCCCTTTCCTCTGTTGTCTCTGACAGCACAGTACCCTTAATAGTATATTTTTCCTTTTTATTTATTTATTGTTATGTCCCAAGTGCATTATTTTACATTTATCAATGTTAAACTGCATCTGCCACACTCTTGTCTATTCTTCTAATTTACCTAAATCATTTGTCATTTGGCTTATTCCCCCTGGAACGTCTACCCTGTTGCAGATCTTTGTATCATCTGCAAAAAGTCATACCTTTCCTTGAAGACCTTTTGCAATATCACTAATAAAAATATTAAAAAGAATGGGCCCCAGAACAGGTCCCTGAGTTACCCCACTAATAACACTCCTTTTGTCCGAATATTCTCCATTGACTACCACCCTCTGTCTCCTGTCACTCAGCCATTGCCTTATCCATTTAACTATTTTTACATCTAGATCCAAACACTGCAGTTTATTAACCCTTTGAGTGCCAGAGGGGTATGTAACGCATTGATTTGCAATGTGTTGCGTATACCTCTGGCACTCAAAGGGTTAATGAGTCTTCTATGAGGGACAGTGTCAAATTCTTTACTGAAATCTAGATAAGCTATATCTACTGCTCCCCCTTGGTCTATTATTTTAGTTACCCTGTCAAAAAAATCTATGAGGTTCGTTTGACAAGATCTCCCTGCTGTAAACCCATGCTGTGTCATGGAAGTACTTCCTCGAAAACAACTGTAATGTTGAGTTGTACTAACTTCTCAGTGAAGCATTTCCCATCAATAGTTTACTCAGTAGGACATCTCTGCATTTTTTTCCATGTTACATGATATTTTCCTCCTAAGCCTTTGTGTGTCACAGGGCTGTGAAATGCATCACGGAGATGCTTACCCCCTGACACCCAAATGGTTAACAGCAATGTGTAGTTGGCATGGAAACCAGCAGATGGAAGAAGGAGAGAACGCAGAATTATTACCAAATTACAGAAAGATAATTTAGCAGAGAGAGAGTTTCCCCAAGATCAGTGCAGGAGGCTGGAATGGAATTTGCAGCCAAATGTTCCTGCCGCCCAGTTCATTATACAGCATGTTCTCTGTTTCCCTGCCACTCACGCCTGTCCCATCGGGTTTCCGCGCAGCCTATTTATAGCCGTTCAGAGATTATCTTTCGGTTATTAAGTGGTGAACTGCAGACTGCAGGTTTTAGCACAATTAGGCTCTGCAGATGTCGAGGTGGGTTTATCGTTTATGGCTTCCTACCACAGGGGATCATTGTCAGGGTCTCTCACAGGGGCGTGTGAGTCCATAGAGGGGTTAGACAGGTAAACCGAGACTTGTCTGGGGAAATGTCGTCTGAAAAAAGATCATGGAGCAAACCATCTGCACTATTGAGGACAAATGAAAGCTCCAGTCGATTTAAATAGGGCATTTAACCTCTTGAATGCTAGAAAGTTCTCCATTGCATTGCATTGGCATTCAAGGGTTAAAGTAGAACTATCACACAGATAGTGTCCCATTAGCAGATCTTTTACCATTGGAGTAGACCTGCCTATGAGATGGCCACTGCATTGTTATCATACTGGGAACTTCTCCCCTGGAGAGGGCTCATGTGCTGCCGACCAAAAAGGATGTTAAATGACACGATTCATCATAAAGGGCTTAACCAGGTGGATGGGGGCTTATCATCAGTCTGTCATAAAGTAGGCGGGAAGTTGGTGGTAAGTGGGCAGAACAGGGTTGGAAGAAGGAAAGTGGGCGGGGAGTGGAAACCAGGGTGGGAAGGAGGAGAAGTGGGCAGGAAGTGGGAGGAACAGGGTGGGAAGGAGGAGAAATGGGCAGGAAGTGGGCAGAACAGGGTGGGAAGGGGAAGAAGTGGGCAGGAAGTGGGCAGAACAGGGTGGGAAAGAGGAGAAGTGGGCAGGAAGTGGGAGGAACAGGGTGGGAAGGAGGAGAAGTGGGTGGGAAGTGGGAGGAACAGGGTGGGAAGGAGTAGAAGTGGGAGGAACAGGGTGGGAAGGAGTAGAAGTGGGCAGGAAGTGGATGGAACAGGGTGGGAAGGAGTAGAAGTGGGCAGGAAATGGATGGAACAGGGTGGGAAGGAGTAGAAGTGGGCAGGAAGTGGATGGAACAGGGTGGGAAGGAGGAGAAGTGGGAGGGAAGTTGGAGGAACAGGGTGGGAAGGCGGAGAAGTGGGAGAGGAGTGGGTGGAACAGGTGGGAAAGAGGAGAAGTGGGAGGGAAGTTGGAGGAACAGGGTGGGAAAGAGAAGTGGGTGGGAAGCGGGAGGAACAGGTTGGAAGGAAGAAAAGTGGGAAAACAGGGTGGGAAGCATATGAAATGTGTGGGAAGTGGGATGAACAGGGCTGGAAAGAGGAGAAGTGGGTAGTAAGTGGAAGGAACAGGGTCGGAAAGAGGAGAAGTGGGATGAACAAGGTGGGAAGGAGGAGAAGTGGGTAGGAAGTGGGAGGGACAGGGTGGGAAGTAGGAGGAACAGGGTAGGAAGGAGGAGGAGTGGGTAGGAAGTGGGAGGAACAGGGTGAGAAGGAGGAGAAGTGGGAGGAACAGGGCGGGAAGGAGGAGAAGTGCGTAGGAAGTGGAGGAACATGGTGGGAGGAAGGAGAAGTGGTGGGAAATGGGAGGAACATGGTGAGAAGGTGGAGAAGTGGGCAGGAAGTGGGAAGAACTGGGTGGGAAGAAGCAGAAGTGGGTGGGAAGTGGGAAGAACAGGGTGGGAAGGAACAGAAGTGGGAAAACCTGGTGGGAAGGACATGAAGTGCATGGGAAGTGGGAGGAACATGGTTGGAGGAAGGAGAAGTGGGAGGAAAGTGGGAGGAATGGGGTGAGAAAGAGGAGAAGTGGGTTAAAAAGAGGATAAGTGGGTGGGAAGTGGGATGAAGAGGGTGAGAAGGAGGAGAAGGGGGCAGGAAGTAGGAGGAACAGGGTGGGAAGGAGGAGAAGTGGGAGGGAAGTGGGAGGAATAGGGTGGGAAGGAAGAGAAGTGGGTGGGAAGTGAGAGGAACAGGGTGGGAAGGAGGAGAAGTGGGAGGAACAGGGTGGGAAGGAGGAGAAGTGGGCAGGAAGTGAGAGGAACAGGGTGGGAAGGAGGAGAAGTGGGAGGGAAGTGGGAGGAATAGGGTGGGAAGGAAGAGAAGTGGGTGGGAAGTGGGAGGAACAGGGTAGGAATGAGGAGAAGTAGGCAGAACAGGAAAGAAAGGAGGAGAAGTGGGCAGGAAGTGAGAGGAACTGGGTGGGAAGGAGGAGAAGTGGGCAGGAAGTGAGAGGAACCGGGTGGGAATGAGGAGAAGTGGGCAGTACAGGGTGGGAAGTGAGAGGAACAGGTTGGGAAGCAGGAGAAAGTGAGCAGAGTTTTATAATAAACTCACCACCACCAGGGAATCAGCCTCTGTCCCCAGAGACCCAGTAATTATCTGTAAAAACTGGAGTCTCCAGGTCAGATTCAGAGAGCTCCCAGGTATGATTATTAGCCCCTGATGGTCACCGTTGGTCCAGCCAGACAACTCTGAACTCACAGTTCAGTCTCTGGTCTCTAGTCTTGCACAATGCTGGTTCCTCCTCTGTATCAGACATGAAACAAACTATTTACTCAAAA
The DNA here is from genome assembly GCA_037306005.1 of Rhinophrynus dorsalis. Taxonomy (NCBI): domain Eukaryota; kingdom Metazoa; phylum Chordata; class Amphibia; order Anura; family Rhinophrynidae; genus Rhinophrynus; species Rhinophrynus dorsalis. The sequence goes on along the minus strand of JBBDGT010000049.1, from coordinate 113,601 downwards.
AACTGTACAAAAGCAAGGGGCCACACATTAAGACTAGAGGAGAGGCATATCTGACTAAAACAAAGGCAGGGATTTTTTACGGCAAGGGTAGTAAGGTGTGGAATTATTTGCCTCGAGATGATGAAATGACAGATACAATAGATCCCTTTTCTAGCTCAGAACTATATTTAGAATTATGACAGTGGGTTGCAGAGCAGAAAGGATATTGATCCAGGGAAATATCTGACTGATTTTTTGGAGTCGGGAAGGGATTTTTTACCCACATGCAGGATAACTGGAAATGGCTTCAATGTCTTTTTTCCTTCCTCTGGATCAATAACGTTGATATGGCAAAGGCTGAACTTGAATGACAGGTGTATTTATAGGTCACATCTACTACTATCGTGTTACTGTGTTACTATGTTATACTATGGCACTGTGTTACTGTTACTGTGTTACTATGTTACTCTGATACTATGACACTGTAATACTATGGCACTGTGTTACTGTTACTGTGTTACTATGGAGAGGTGTTCCTATCTTTCTGAGTTACCGTGTTACCCTAACACTTTTACTTTGTTGCTATGTTATTGTGTTACTATGTGACCATATTTCTCTGCTACTGTGGTATAATGAGACTTTTGTTACTTTGTTACTGGGTTACCATTTTATTGTGCTACTGTATTACTTTGTTACTTTATTACATTGTTATGTTGTTACTGTGTCATTGTGTTACTATGCTACTGTGTACTACATTACGGTGTTTCTATGTTATTTTGTTACTATGTTAGTTTTACTTTGTCACTGTGTTACTGTGATACTGTGTCACATGTCACTTACTTTGTTACTATGTTATTGTTTTACTTTGCCACGTTATTACTATATTACTGTATTACTATGTTACTATATTACTGTGTTAATGTATTATATGTTACTGTATTACTATGTTACTATATTACTTTGTTACTATGTTACTGAGTTACTGTGTTAGTGTTACTATGTTACTATATTACTGTATTACTATGTTACTGAGTTACTGTGTTATTATGTTACTATATTACTGTATTACTATGTTACTGAGTTACTGTGTTAGTGTTACTATGTTACTATATTACTGTATTACAATGTTACTATATTACTGTATTACTATGTTACTGAGTTACTGTGTTACTATGTTACTATATTACTGTATTACTATGTTACTGAGTTACTGTGTTAGTGTTACTATGTTACTATATTACTGTATTACTATGTTACTGAGCTACTGTGTTACTATGTTACTGTGTTAGTATGTTACTTTGTTACTATGTTACTGTATTACTATATTACTGTGTTACTATGTTACTTTGTTACTATGTTACTGTATTACTATATTACTATATTACTGTGTTACTATGTTACTATATTACTGTGTTACTATGTTACTATGCTACTATGTTACTGTATTACTATGTTACTATATTACTGTTACTATGTTACTGTGTTACTATGTAACTATATTACTATGTTACTGTAGTACTATGCTACTATATTACTATGTTACTATGTTACTGTCTTACTATGTTACTATATTACTATGTTACTATATTACTGTGTTACTATATTACTTTGTTACTATGTTACTGTATTACTATGTTACTATATTACTATGTTAGTATATTACTATGTTACTATATTACTGTGTTACTATGTTACTGTATTACTATGTTACTGTGTTACTATATTACTGTGTTACTATGTTACTATGTTACTATATTACTGTGTTTCTATATTACTATGTTACCGTGTTACTATATTACTGTCTTACTATGTTACTGCATTACTGTGTTACTCTGTCACTGTGTTACTATGTTACTGTATTACTATGTTACTATATTATTATGTTAGTATATTACTATGTTATTATATTACTGTATTACTATGTTAGTGTTACTATATTACTATGTTATTGTATTACTATGTTACTATAATACTGTGTTACTATATTACTATGTTACTATGTTACTGTGTTACCATGTCACTCTATTACTGTGTTACTATGTTACTATATTACTGTGTTACTATGTTACTATGTTACTGTATTACTGTTACTATATTACTGTGTTACTATATTACTGTATTACTATATTACTGTGTTACTATGTTGCTGTATTACTGTTACTATATTACTGTGTTACTATATTACTATGTTACTGTATTACTGTTACTATATTACTGTGTTACTATATTACTGTATTACTATATTACTGTGTTACTATGTTGCTGTATTACTATATTACTATGTTACTGTGTCACTATGTTACTGTGTTACTATGTTACTGTGTCACTATGTTACTATGCTGCTATGTTACTTTGTTACTGTATTACTGTTACTATATTACTGTGTTACTATATTACTGTATTATTATGTTACTGTGTTACTATGTTACTATGTTACTATGTTGATGTATTAATATATTATTATGTTACTGTGTTACTATGTTACTATATTACTATGTTAGTGTATTACTATATTATTATGTTACTGTATTACTGTTTTACTGTGTCACTGTGTTACTATGTTACTGTATTACTATATTACTGTATTACTGTGTTACTATGTTACTATATTAGTACGTTAGTATATTACTATGTTATTATATTACTGTGTTACTATATTACTGTATTACTATGTTACTGTGTTACTGTATTACTATTTTACTATATTACTATGTTACTATGTTACTGTATTACTGTGTTACTATATTACTATGTTACTGTGCCACTATGTTACTATGCTGCTATGTTACTTTGTTAGTCTGTTACTAGATTACTGTGTTACTATGTTACTGTATTACTGTTACTATATTACTGTGTTACTTTATTACTGTATTACTATGTTACTGTGTTACTCTGTTACTGTATTACTATGTTACTATATTACTATGTTACTGTGTTACTATATTACTATGTTAGTAGATTACTATGTTACTATATTACTGTGTTACTATGTTACTGTATTACTATGTTACTGTATTACTATGTTACTATATTACTGTATTACTGTATTACTATGTTACTATGTTACTGTATTACTATGTTACTGTATTACTATGTTACTATATTACTGTATTACTGTATTACTATGTTACTATGTTACTGTATTACTATGTTACTATATTACTATGTTACTATATTACTGTGTTACTATGTTACTGTCTTACTATGTTACTATGTTACTGTGTTACTATGTTACTGTGTTACTATGTTACTATATTACTGTGTTACTATGTTACTATATTACTGTATTACTATGTTACTATATTACTGTATTACTGTATTACTATGTTACTATATTACTGTATTACTATGTTACTGTATTACTATGTTACTATATTACTGTATTACTGTATTACTATGTTACTATGTTACTGTATTACTATGTTACTGTATTACTATGTTACTATATTACTGTGTTACTATGTTACTGTCTTACTATGTTACTGTGTTACTATGTTACTGTGTTACTATGTTACTGTGTCACTGTGTTACTATGTTACTATGTTACTGTGTTACTATGTTACTGTGTTACTGTGTTACTGTGTTACTATATTACTATATTACTGTGTTACTATGTTACAATGTTACTGTATTACTATGTTACTATATTACTATGTTATTATATTACTATATTACTATATTACTGTATTACTATGTTACTATATTACTATGTTACTGTATTACTATGTTACTATATTACTATGTTATTATATTACTATATTACTATGTTATTATATTACTATATTACTATTTTATTATATTACTATATTACTGTATTACTATGTTACTATATTACTATATTACTGTATTACTGTGTTACTATATTACTATGTTACTGTGTTACTATGTTACTGTGTCACTATGTTACTATGCTGCTATGTTACTTTGTTACTGTATTACTGTTACTATATTACTGTATTACTGTATTACTATGTTACTGTGTTACTATGTTACTGTGTCACTATGTTACTATGCTGCTATGTTACTTTGTTACTGTATTACTATGTTACTATATTACTATATTACTGTATTACTATGTTACTGTGTCACTATGTTACTGTGTTACTATGTTACTGTGTCACTATGTTACTATGCTGCTATGTTACTTTGTTACTGTATTACTGTTACTATATTACTGTATTAGTATGTTACTGTCTTACTATGTTACAAAGTTACTATGTTGCTGTATTAACCCCTTAGTGACAGCCGCGTTCGTACGCGGCTGTCACCTTAACGCCCGCCGAACATTTTTTTTTTTCTTTTCAAAGAAGTCCTTAGTCTCCGAGTGGCGTGCAGCCGCACGGAGACGCGGACTTCTGTGACTTACCAGGTACGTCCTCTGTCACTAAGTGACAGTTTCTGCGGGACGTACCTGGTAAGTCATATGTCGTTAAGGGGTTACTATATTACTATATTACTATATTACTATATTACTATGTTACTGTGTTACTATATTACTTTGTTACTATGTTACTGTATTACTATGTTACTATATTACTATGTTAGTATATTACTATGTTACTATATTACTGTGTTACTATGTTACTGTATTACTATGTTACTGTGTTACTATATTACTGTGTTACTATGTTACTATGTTACCGTGTTACTATATTACTGTCTTACTATGTTACTGCATTACTGTGTTACTCTGTCACTGTGTTACTATGTTACTGTATTACTATGTTACTATATTATTATGTTAGTATATTACTATGTTATTATATTACTGTATTACTATGTTAGTGTTACTATATTACTATGTTATTGTATTACTATGTTACTATAATACTGTGTTACTATATTACTATGTTACTATGTTACTGTGTTACCATGTCACTCTATTACTGTGTTACTATGTTACTATATTACTGTGTTACTATGTTACTGTATTACTGTTACTATATTACTGTGTTACTATATTACTGTATTACTATATTACTGTGTTACTATGTTGCTGTATTACTGTTACTATATTACTGTGTTACTATATTACTATGTTACTATGTTACTGTATTACTGTTACTATATTACTGTGTTACTATATTACTGTATTACTATATTACTGTGTTACTATGTTGCTGTATTACTATATTACTATGTTACTGTGTCACTATGTTACTGTGTTACTATGTTACTGTGTCACTATGTTACTATGCTGCTATGTTACTTTGTTACTGTATTACTGTTACTATATTACTGTGTTACTATATTACTGTATTATTATGTTACTGTGTTACTATGTTACTATGTTACTATGTTGATGTATTAATATATTATTATGTTACTGTGTTACTATGTTACTATATTACTATGTTAGTGTATTACTATATTATTATGTTACTGTATTACTGTTTTACTGTGTCACTGTGTTACTATGTTACTGTATTACTATATTACTGTATTACTGTGTTACTATGTTACTATATTAGTACGTTAGTATATTACTATGTTATTATATTACTGTGTTACTATATTACTGTATTACTATGTTACTGTGTTACTGTATTACTATTTTACTATATTACTATGTTACTATGTTACTGTATTACTGTGTTACTATATTACTATGTTACTGTGCCACTATGTTACTATGCTGCTATGTTACTTTGTTAGTCTGTTACTAGATTACTGTGTTACTATGTTACTGTATTACTGTTACTATATTACTGTGTTACTTTATTACTGTATTACTATGTTACTGTGTTACTCTGTTACTGTATTACTATGTTACTATATTACTATGTTACTGTGTTACTATATTACTATGTTAGTATATTACTATGTTACTATATTACGGTATTACTATGGTACTGTATTACTATGTTACTGTGTTACTATATTACTATGTTAGTATATTACTATGTTACTATATTACTGTGTTACTATGTTACTGTGTTACTATATTACTGTATTACTATGTTACTGTATTACTATGTTACTATATTACTGTATTACTGTATTACTATGTTACTATGTTACTGTATTACTATGTTACTATATTACTGTATTACTGTATTACTATGTTACTATGTTACTGTATTACTATGTTACTGTATTACTATGTTACTATATTACTGTATTACTGTATTACTATGTTACTATGTTACTGTATTACTATGTTACTATATTACTGTGTTACTATGTTACTGTCTTACTATGTTACTATGTTACTGTGTTACTATGTTACTGTGTTACTATGTTACTATATTACTGTGTTACTATATTACTGTATTACTATGTTACTGTATTACTATGTTACTATATTACTGTATTACTGTATTACTATGTTACTATGTTACTGTATTACTATGTTACTGTATTACTATGTTACTATATTACTGTATTACTGTATTACTATGTTACTATGTTACTGTATTACTATGTTACTATATTACTGTGTTACTATGTTACTGTCTTACTATGTTACTATGTTACTGTGTTACTATGTTACTGTGTTACTATGTTACTATATTACTGTGTTACTATGTTACTGTGTTACTATGTTACTGTGTCACTGTGTTACTATGTTACTATGTTACTGTGTTACTGTATTACTATATTACTGTGTTACTATGTTACAATGTTACTGTATTACTATATTACTGTATTACTATGTTACAATGTTACTGTGTTACTATATTACTATATTACTGTGTTACTATGTTACAATGTTACTGTATTACTATGTTACTATATTACTATGTTATTATATTACTATATTACTATATTACTGTATTACTATGTTACTATATTACTATGTTACTGTGTTACTATGTTACTGTGTCACTATGTTACTATGCTGCTATGTTACTTTGTTACTGTATTACTGTTACTATATTACTGTATTACTGTATTACTATGTTACTGTGTTACTATGTTACTGTGTCACTATGTTACTATGCTGCTATGTTACTTTGTTACTGTATTACTATGTTACTATATTACTATATTACTGTATTACTATGTTACTGTGTCACTATGTTACTGTGTTACTATGTTACTGTGTCACTATGTTACTATGCTGCTATGTTACTTTGTTACTGTATTACTGTTACTATATTACTGTATTAGTATGTTACTGTCTTACTATGTTACAAAGTTACTATGTTGCTGTATTAACCCCTTAGTGACAGCCGCGTTCGTACGCGGCTGTCACCTTAACGCCCGCCGAACATTTTTTTTTTTTCTTTTCAAAGAAGTCCTTAGTCTCCGAGTGGCGTGCAGCCGCACGGAGACGCGGACTTCTGTGACTTACCAGGTACGTCCTCTGTCACTAAGTGACAGTTTCTGCGGGACGTACCTGGTAAGTCATATGTCGTTAAGGGGTTACTATATTACTATATTACTATATTACTATATTACTATGTTACTGTGTTACTATATTACTATATTACTATGTTACTATATTACTGTATTACTATGTTACTGAGTTACTATGTTACTGAGTTACTATGTTACTGTGTTACTATATTACTATATTACTATGTTACTATATTACTGTATTACTATGTTACTGAGTTACTATGTTATTGTGTTACTATATTACTATATTACTATGTTACTGTGTTACTATATTACTATATTACTGTGTTACTATGTTACTGAGTTACTATGTTACTGTGTTACTATATTACTATATTACTATGTTACTGTGTTACTATATTACTATATTACTATGTTAGTGTATTACTATATTACTGTATTACTATGTTACTGAGCTACTGTGTTACTATGTTACTGTGTTAGTATGTTACTTTGTTACTATGTTACTGTATTACTATATTACTGTGTTACTATGTTACTTTGTTACTATGTTACTGTATTACTATATTACTATATTACTGTGTTACTATGTTACTATATTACTGTGTTACTATGTTACTATGCTACTATGTTACTGTATTACTATGTTACTATATTACTATGTTACTGTATTACTATGCTACTATATTACTATGTTACTATGTTACTGTCTTACTATGTTACTATATTACTATGTTACTATATTACTGTGTTACTATATTACTTTGTTACTATGTTACTGTGTTACTATGTTACTGTATTACTATGTTACTGTGTTACTATATTACTGTGTTACTATGTTACTATGTTACTATATTACTGTGTTTCTATATTACTATGTTACCGTGTTACTATATTACTGTCTTACTATGTTACTGCATTACTGTGTTACTCTGTCACTGTGTTACTATGTTACTGTATTACTATGTTACTATATTATTATGTTAGTATATTACTATGTTATTATATTACTGTATTACTATGTTAGTGTTACTATATTACTATGTTATTGTATTACTATGTTACTATAATACTGTGTTACTATATTACTATGTTACTATGTTACTGTGTTACCATGTCACTCTATTACTGTGTTACTATGTTACTATATTACTGTGTTACTATGTTACTATGTTACTGTATTACTGTTACTATATTACTGTGTTACTATATTACTGTATTACTATATTACTATATTACTATGTTACTATATTACTGTATTACTATGTTACTGAGTTACTATGTTACTGTGTTACTATATTACTATATTACTATGTTACTGTGTTACTATATTACTATATTACTGTGTTACTATGTTACTGAGTTACTATGTTACTGTGTTACTATATTACTATATTACTATGTTACTGTGTTACTATATTACTATGTTAGTGTATTACTATATTACTGTATTACTATATTACTATATTACTGTATTACTATATTACTGTATTACTATATTACTATATTACTGTATTACTATATTACTGTATTACTGTGTTACTATGTTACTATATTACTACGTTAGTATATTACTATGTTATTATCTTACTGTGTTACTATATTACTGTATTACTATGTTACTGTGTTACTGTATTTCTGTGTTACTATATTACTATGTTACTATATTACTATGTTACTGTGTTACTATGTTACTATATTACTATGTTAGTATATTACTATGTTACTATATTACTATGTTACTACGTTACTGTGTTACTATGTTACTGTGTTACTATGTTACTGTATTACTGTGTTACTATGTTACTGTAATACTGTATTACTGTGTTACTGTATTACTATATTACTATGTTAGTATATTACTATGTTATTATATTACTGTGTTACTATATTACTGTATTACTATGTTACTATGTTACTGTGTCACTATGTTACTATGCTGCTATGTTACTGTATTACTATGTTACTGTGTTACTATGTTACTATATTACTATGTTAGTATATTACTATGTTACTATATTACTATGTTACTACGTTACTGTGTTACTATGTTACTGTGTTACTATGTTACTGTATTACTGTGTTACTATGTTACTGTAATACTGTATTACTGTATTACTATGTTACTGTATTACTATATTACTATGTTAGTATATTACTATGTTATTATATTACTGTGTTACTATATTACTGTATTACTATGTTACTATATTACTATGTTACTGTGTCACTATGTTACTATGCTGCTATGTTACTTTGTTAGTATGTTACTAGATTACTGTGTTACTTTGTTACTGTCAGTTTATTACATTGTTATTTTGTTACTGTGTTTCTGTGTTACTGCTATACTGTGTTATTGTGTTGCGAAGTCACTGTTATTATTTTACTATGTGTTCCTTTTTCATTATGTTACTGTGTTACTACATCACTGTGATACTATGTTTCTGTGCTACTGTGTCACTATGTCTCTCTGTTATTATACTACTTTGTTACTGTTATTGCTTTACTTTGCCACTGTATCACTATGTTACTATGTTATTGTGTTATTATGCTGCTGTATTACTGTGCCAGTTTATTACTATGTTAGTAAGTTATGTATGTTATTTTACATAGTGTTACTTTTTCCTGTGCGTATCCCTGCATTCCTCCCCAGGGGATTAGACTGGTAAATGAGTCGTCTTGTCAACAGCCACCAAACACGTCCATGATTCTGCTCCATTGTGTTCATAGGTGTCTGATCCTGTCCAGTAAAGACATCATTTCCTTTCATTCCCCTCTATGGGATTATAATGCAATAAGATGCAATAAGTAGCTGTTTAATGGCCCGAGCCTCTGTGACTGTTTAGCTGCCAGGGAACCCTCTGCCTGTCTCACATTTTTCTAAAATAACTTAATTCAACAAAACAGCTCCCAGGTTGTCTCCCTGGTGACTGCGCCGCTGGCTGGGAATGCGCAGCTGCCTCTGACTACAGCAAAACAAATGGGCTGGGAGGGGGACCTCTGTGTCTGTTTAACAAGAGAAAAGACAAGGGAGAAAAGCTGTAGTGGCAGTCATCAGGCAGCATGTGCCCTGAGCTTTCTGTGCCTGCCCTTAGATAATTAAACCTTTAAGGGCCAGAAAGGACACAGACACAAACAAACACACATGTACACACAACATACATACACACTCACACATATATAGTAACATAGTTGATGGGGCTGAAAAAAAGACTTGTGCCCATCAAGTCCAGCAAATGCCAGACTCCCCCACACACACACACACACCCGCTGATCCAGAGGAAGGAAAAAAGAAACATTGAAGCCATTTCCACTTAAGTTCCAAGTAGGTAAAAATAATCCTTCGTATCTGATTTGAAACCAACTGTCATAATTCTCAATACTGCTCTGAGCTAGAAAGGAATCCATTAACATTTTGAAAGCAGTTACATTTTCTGCAAAAAGAACATTCCATGCCAAATAATGCCTTACCTTTACTGCCCTTACTGTAAAAATACCCTGCCTTTGTTTTAGTCAAAAAGCTCAGCTCTTATAGGAAATAGTTCCTTGGCGTGTTATTTGTATTGATCTTGAATATATATGTAAATGGTAATCATATCACCCCTTAGACGTCTCTTCTCTAATATAAGTGTAAATGGTAATCATATCACCCCTTAGACGTCTCTTCTCTAATGTAAACAAACCCAGTTTGGCTAGTCTCTCTTTGTAACTCAGATCCTCCAATCCCTTTATCAGTTTTGCTTCACATCTCTGCACTTTTTCCAGTTCAGTAATGTCCTTTTAAAGTGGATGTGTCACCTATGTATAACTTAGCATAAATAGTTAGGCTACATTTCCAATACTACTAAAAGGGTATTCATTTTTTTTAAGTTTTATTTTGTGTAAATTTAACTTAGAAAGTCTGTCCCCCAGCTACTTCCCCATAGACCACGGTTACCTGCTCTGTAACCGCAGTCCGTCGTTCTACCTCTACTCTCCTCCTTCCTCCAATGACGGAGGCTTCTGTCTGTAAGCTGGAGCAGTCTCATTGACAGAGACCAATATCTAGCCAATGAGAGCGCTCCAGCTTACAAACAGAAGCCTCTATCATCGGAGAAGGGAAGAGAGCAGAGGAAGAGCGACGGACTGTGGTTATAGAGCAGTGTATGCGGAAGTAGGTGGGGGACAGACTTTCTAAGTTAAATTTCCACAAAATAAAACTTTAGAAAAAAAAAAGAATACCGTTTTAGTAGTATTTAATATGTAGCCTAACTATTTATGCTAAGTTATACATAGTTGACACATCCACTTTAAGACCTGGTGACCAAAACTGTACTCCTTATTCTAGATGAGACCTTACCAAGGACTTTGATTTTGCCTCAAGTTATATGAGATCAATTTGGATGTGGCTTGCCAAACAAAACCATTAAAAAATGACTACTCCCTGAACAAGGCCTCACAGCAAATCAGCCACCTACATTGCCCTCACCATGGAGATGTAACCGATCTGAACGTTCACAATACCAACACAAGGTTTAGGAGAATGAGAGAAGACCTATAAAGTGATATTAATGTTTCACAAAAACAGCAGATCCAATTAAAGGGACAGTAATGTTTCACAAAACAGCAGCTCCAATTAAAGGGATAGTAATGTTTCATAATAAAAGCAGCTCTAATTAATCATCACAGTATTTAGACTTTGGAGAGTGTTATTTCAATACTGTCAGAGTTGTAGTTCAAGAGTAATTGAATGATAAAGTATCCCCCTCCCGCCCCTTTTACTGATGTAACACTGCTCAGCCAGATCAGAAGGGAGGTGCCCAGGTAGATTGCAGAGAGGGACAATCTTCAATTAAGATAAGGGAAAAACCTGAAAAACTTGCCAAGGGGGGCAGGGTTTTAATTGTTCTCACAGTAAGAAGATTGTCCTTTGCTGTGAGCTGTCTGTCACGGTTTATTATGACTCTCAGACACAAGTTTTAGGTAAAAAAATCAATTTTATTGAAATAATAAATTGATAACTTAGGATGGCAATAACATACATATATATATATATACAGAATATAGCACAGACAGAAGGCAGACTCTACCGGTCCTGTCAATATACCGGACAGGACAGTCTTTAGGCTCTACCGGCCTTGCCAATACCGGGTAAGGCAACCTGCAGATGGAATAGCATAAGGGTTCTACCGGCCTTACCAAATTACCGGGCAAGGCAGCCTCAATAGATACACAATGTAGGCTCTACCGGCCCTGCCAATACCGGGTAAGGCAACCTGCAGATGGAATGTGGCAAAAGGTTCTACCGGCCTTACCAATACCGGGCAGGGCAGCCCAGAGATAATAGCAGCAGTCAGATGAAACTGGCAAATTAGCAGAATCGTTAAGCAGCAAGGCTTTGGAGCAAACCAGCGTCCGCACGCTGGGAACAACACGGAATAGTATAGCCGTTAGGCTTTGCGAGCAAACCAGTGACCGCACACTGGAGTAACAAGTGAGTAGTATAGCCGCAAGGCTTAGGAGCAAACCAGCGTCCGCACGCTGGAACCAACACAGAATTGTATAGCCGATAGGCTTTGGAGCAAACCAGTGACCGCACACTGGTGTAACAAGCGAGCTTGTATAGCCGTAAGGCTAGGAGCAAACCAGCATCCGCACGCTGGGACAAACACAGATTTGTATAGATGATAGGCTTTGGAGCAAACCAGTGACCGCACACTGGGGTAACAAGCGAGCTTGTATAGCCGCAAGGCTTAGGAGCAAACCAGCGTCCGCACGCTGGGACCAACACAGATTTGTATAGCTGACAGGCTTTGGAGCAAACCAGTGACCGCACACTGGTGTAACAAGCGAGCTTGTATAGCCGCAAGGCTAGGAGCAAACCAGCGTCCGCACGCTGGGACAAACACAGATTTGTATAGATGATAGGCTTTGGAGCAAACCAGTGACTGCACACTGGTGTAACAAGCGAGCTTGTATAGCCGCAAGGCTTAGGAGCAAACCAGCGTCCGCACGCTGGGACCAACACAGATTTGTATAGCTGATAGGCTTTGGAGCAAACCAGTGACCGCACACTGGTGTAACAAGTGAGTTTGTATGGCCGCAAGGCTTAGGAGCAAACCAGCGTCCGCATGCTGGGACCAACACAGATATGTAGAGCTGATAGGCTTTGGAGCAAACCAGTGACCGCACACTGGTGTAACAAGTGAGTTTGTATAGCCGCAAGGCTTAGGAGCAAACCAGCGTCCGCACGCTGGGACCAACACAGATTTGTATGGCTGATAGGCTTTGGAGCAAACCAGTGACCGCACACTGGTGTAACAAGCGAGTTTGTATAGCCGCAAGGCTTAGGAGCAAACCAGCGTCCGCACGCTGGGACCAACACGGAATAGTAGCAATGTCACCAACGCGACCAGGCAGAAGGTCGCCAGGATACTGAAGACAGGTGATGAGATGACAGGAACCAGCAACCATCAGTCAGGTCAGGAAACATCAGAGAAGAAGTTCAGCAGTAACTGCAACACCAGAGACTAGGCCGGAACCAGGACTGGAGTAACTCAGCATCCAGGAAACACTGGAACAGTAGAGATCAGGAACTCAGGAACACAGGAGATCAGGAACTCAGGAACACTGGAACAGAGGCCCAGCTATCACTAGCATAGTGATAGCAAGAAGGTCAGAAACAACACGAAAGGGCACTCAAAGGGTGCCCAATCCAGGTTTAAATAGGCAATAAGAGGCGGGCTATCTGCAGACAGCCAATAGCAGCCCCCTAGTGGTGACAGACAAGGAACTGCAGCAAATCACGGGCACCGTGATACTGTCCGGTCATGAGACCAGATTCCACATCTGAGGGGAGGTGGCTTACACTAGGTAAAAGAGGCAGGAGGGGGATATTTTATCATTCAATTACTCTTGAACTACAATGCTCACATTAATGAATTAACACTAATGAAATAACACACTCTCTGGCTCAAATACTTGTATTTGAGCCATAGAGAGTGTTATTTCAGTACTGTCAGAGTTGTAGTTCAAGAGTAATTGAATGATAAAGTATCCCCCTCCCGCCCCTTTTACCTAGTGTAAGCCGCCTCCCCTCAGATGTGGAATCTGGTCTCTTGACCGGACAGATCACAGAAAGGGACAATCTTCTTACTGTGATCATAAGGAAAGCCCTGCCCCCGTGACAGGTGTTTCAGTTTTTCCCTTATCTTAATTGAAGATTGTCCCTCTCTGCGATCCATCCGGACAGTCTTGCTGCTCTGAGGTGAGCAGTGTTACATCAGTAAAAGGGGAGGGAGGGGGATACTTTGTCACTGAATTACTCTTGTACTACAACTCTGACAGAATTGAAATAACACTCTCCAAAGTCCAAATACTATGAAGATTAACTGGAGCTGCTCTTTATGTGAAACATTACTATCACTTTAAGGCAAGTCTATTTGCAGCTGCCATTTACTGTCCATCAATATGCACAAGGGGTTACACCAATATAACCAGATGGTGTTTGGAGTGGCCTCAGCCCCAGCCATTTGGCAAAGAACAATGGATTCAATTTTAGCAGACGTTCCACAAACTAAACGTTTATTGGATGACATGCTGAACACAGGGGTCATGGGAGAAGATCATGAATGGAAGGTGGAAACTGTATTACAAATCCTACAAGATAACGGATTAAGAGTCAATCTGGAAAAATGCTAATTCTTTAAACTACAACTAACCTTTTGTGCCATGTCATAGACAAGGATGGTCTTCACACAGTATCCTTTAAAAATATTGCACAAAGAATAGCGTGTGAAAACACAGTGCATGAACCATGTCTCTGTGATTAAAAGGGTAACATGAGAATCTCGCCCTGAATCAAAAGCGCGATAATCTCATGCTGCGCCCTTAAACATCGCCTGAAGTCCAGTATCAGATTTGCCTTTATCTACTGGAGCAGCGCTCAGCATAACCCCACTGTCATCCCATCCTTCGTTTCCATCACCTTTTAACCAGAGTCTCAACATGAGCATTACCAGGGGCAGATTGTAGTGCAATACCAGCCCGGGCATTTTTTTTTAAAGCAGCCCACTAGCTGCACCGACGATACCCCCTTGTGGTCCCTATGTGGCATGGGAGAGCAGGCGCCAGGATATTATGTCATATCCTGGCCCTCTGCATTAACCTTTTGAGTGCCAGAGGGGTACGCAACGCATTGCAAAGCAATGCATTGTGTACCCCTCTGGCACTCAAAGGGTTAACAAGGAACACGAAGGCTGTCACAGAGAGTGCCTGTGGCAACACAGACCTCTCCTTCAAAATATCGTGGGACGGTGAGGTGAGATCCTCTGATCTCCCCCACCGGCCCACGATCTAGCGGCCCACCCAGGGATGCCCGATCCCCCGATAAGACAATCCACCCATGGGCATAACCTCCCTCACATCTTTTGAATATCACATTAAACCCAGAGGACACTGTCATCCCATCCCTCCACAGCTGCCTAACAGCTCTCTCTCTCTCTCTGATTGCACAGTCTTCTTGGTGTCTCTCCAGCCTGGTGGATCGATGCCTCCTACCACTGGGCACAGTCAGCAATGGTGTCTGGTGGGCTGGTTTACTGAAGAGCCAGGCTTACATTTGTGGTATTTTTTTTATTAATGTTTTTTCTCATTTTCTCTGTGGCTATTAGGTAGTGGTGGAAGGATGGGGTGACAGTGGGGTTATGCTGAGAGCTTCTCCGGTGGATAAAGGCAAATATGATATTGGACTTGAAGCAGTGCGACATGAGAATCTTGCACTTTTGATGCAGAGCGAGATTATCATGTCGCCCTTTAATCGTGGCGTCATGGTTAATGCACAGTGTAGTCGCACGCTATTTTGTGTGCAACATTTTTAACGTGACCCCTTCACACATCAGCCAACAAAGTGTGGGATTTAATGCAAGCACCTATCCCCACAGATGTATCCCTGTACCATTTGTATCTAGGACTCCTAAACTACTACCATTGATTCTTTGTTGTATTTGGAACAAGTGTCATATCCTTTATATCACCTCGTAGAAGTAAAGCCAGCATGGCAATGGACACCCAGCTGTCAGACAGCATTTCATGACATGAAAAGACACGATTCTTAAATTGATGGCATTGGTTCATTACTATTTGCAGAAGCCAGTGATGTTCGCCTGGAATTCCTCTCCCTATAGAATAGAAGCGGAAGTATCTCATGTGATGCCAAATAGCTCAGAGCAACCCATTGCATTTGCACCTGGATCCTTGACTCCAGCATAGAAAAACTCAAATAGATAAAGAAGCTCTAGACAGAATTTGGAACATACAAAAATGTACTCTATTTTTGTATGGGTGATTCTTAACACTTCACACAGGCCACAAATCTTTATTACCCATCTTTAACCCAGTAAAAGGCATTTCCCCGACCATAGCAACTCATCTACAAAGATATGCTCTATATTTGGGAGGCTTCAATTAAAACATCAAATATCGTCCACCTGATCAAACGCAAATGCTTTGTTGCGATTCCTCTGTGACATCCACACGTTGATCAGACCACTTCTGACTCCACACAGACTGTCACCTCGGACTCAAATAAAATATGTTTTGCAGTGACAAATAGATCTGTTGCCATTGCCTCAGCCTTTTGTCAAGACGCAGTCTAAAGTGCTACATAACGTTCAACGTGGATGGTCTGCCAGGATGCCGCTGGACTTAGAGCCATATATCAGATGTAACTAAAGTTAACATGTCATGATGGATGCCTCGTATGAGAAGAGTTGTGAGTTTGCCACAATTCCAGCAGGCTAAACTAGTCATCTTGCATGAAGGACACTTGCGTTTGGACAAAATGCATCAAGGAGCATGGATGTTGACTTGGTGGCCCTTGATTGATTACCTCCAGGGTAGCTGCTTGTACAGACTGTATACAGACATGACGTCAAATGCCTTCTACCTCCATACACCAATGAGAATGGCCGTCCATGCCTTGTCAGAGACTACACAAGGATCTTGCAGGTTCCATTAGGGGCCCATCATATCTTCTTGTTATTGATGCTTACTCCAAATGGCCTGACGTGTAGCACTTGCCCTCCACAACCAGGGAGACCACGATACAGGAATCCAGACACATCTTCTCAACATTTGGCTTTCCAAAACATCTAGTGACTGACAACAGTCATCAGTTCACCACTCAACTATTTCAGGATTATCTAACTGATCTTTGAGTCTTGCACACTTGGACAGCCCCATATCATCCGGCCACAAATGGCCAAGGGAAATGATTTGTTCAAACATGAAGAACAGCAGATTCCAAGTCTATGTTGTATGACTTATTGACCACATACCATACAACACTCATGTCACGACTGAACTGTATCACGGTCCCCGTGATTCCCTGTCAATCTGTGACTCTGTTACCTTTGCATTGGAGGAGGCTGATTGGCCCGCCCAGGTTGTCCCTTTTTATACTGGCTCTTGGGCACTTGTCAGTGGCCCTTTCGTGGTGTTCCTGATCCTGTGCCTTGTTGCTGAGTTCCAGTGTCTCCTGTGTACCGACCCGGCTTGTCTGACTCCTCTTCTGATCCTGCTTCGTGATTGACTCGGTTCTGGCTGACGACCCTGCTCCGTGATTGACTCGGTTCTGGCTGATGATCCTGCTCCGTGATTGACCCGGTTCTGGCTGACGACCCTGCTCTGTGATTGACCCGGTTCTGGCTAACGACCCTGCTCTGTGATTGACCCGGTTCTGGCTGACGACCCTGCTCCGTGATTGCTCCATTCTCCGGTTGATGTTCCTGCGGCCGTATCGATCCGGTTCCTGTTGACGCTCCTGTCCTGTTGCTGTTCCGGTGTTCCTGTGTTGCTCCGGTCGCTCTGGCGACATTCTTAACCGTTTAGTATCTCGCTGATCCTCTCTCTCTATTCTGAGCTGTAGCCTGTGGTTGCTTTGCCATCCGCTGTCTGCTGAGCTGTTCTCTCCTGTACAGAACCAGATTAACCCGTGCAGTGCCAGTAGTCTCCGGTTACGTGCCTCATATATCGCTTGCCAAACCTCTGGTTACCCCTTGAGCCTCTACTCTCAGTGCCTTTAGACCAAGCCATACTATCTCCAGCAGAGCACTGTCTGTCCGGTGTTCAGTGTGCACCGTGACCGCTCCGGCTGGTGCTGGTAGTCTGTCGGCTCTTGCAGTGAGGATTCTGTGCGACACCGGAAGGGTGTCCTGGCTCTGGCTCACATACACTCAGGGTGTACGTTATCTCCTGCACTTTCCAGTGCTTCGGCTCATTGTAGCTTGTGCAGCAACTGTCTATCTTGGCATCCTAAGGGTGTCTGGGCACAATCCAGTTGACACACGCAGGGTTACTACCAATTCACGTTAAGGGCAATTCAGGTTCTGGTCACTTCAGCTCTGGCAGTAGCATTCCTCCTAAGCCCACGGTGGTGGTATTGGCTCAGCTCTGGGCAATAGATGTGCTCCCCTTTTCTACCTTGAGAGTGATTCAGTGTAGACACTTTACTCCTTTTTCACCATTCAGAGACTGTTATCATATCCTGGGTGTTGGCCAATCTAAGACTGAGTTACTCCAGTTGCTTCTGTTCACCCTGTGGGGTTATCCCCAGTCTATATATACATATATTCCTATCTTTGTATTGCAATTACTTTGTCTGTATTTCCCTATACTGTTTATACCTGTGCTGGCCCCTAGGGGCACTGTTCTATTATCCTGGTTCAATAAAACTGTGTTTTTACTTCATACCCTGGTCTGAGTGTCTGAAAACCGTAACAAACTGTCACCTACTCAACTGATGTTCGGTTGCCCTGTCCACAAGCTTGATGGGTTTCACAGCAACAATCTCGAATGACAGGAAAGGGAACAGTGTGAAAATGTTCAAAAGGTGACAGAATGTGGGCCCATTGCTATTGTAGCCCTTTGAAACAGGTAGCTGGATTCATCCATATTGTGCCTGGATCACAGTCATATATTGTCAGTACAAAACAAGGATATTTGTGGCAAAGTCATATTGACCAACTCCGTCCAGACTCCCGACAGCATGTTCTGACCACTGACTCCAAAACTGAACACAGATTGGCTGCTGGCACTTCACAGTCTACAGATGATGAGGACTTTGTGTTCCTAAATTCAACTGAAATCACAAATTCCTCAATTCAGTCTCAGCCTCAAGCCACTCCGCCACAGACATCATCTTAATACAGGAGTCCTACAGCCGTTTCCTCAGTTACTCCACCATCTTCAAGACCTACAAAACGACCCAACCGCCAGTTAGAGAAGAATACCCAGAGATTGGAAGAAGCCATGATAGCAGCTCTTTCTCTCTTCCTCCCCTTTCTCTGGTTGTTGTGTTTTTTTTGTTTTCTGTTGTTCATTTGTGTTTTCTTGTTGCAGCGGGAAGGGAGATGTGAGGTTTAGAGCTGCTGGAGATCCTTGGGGAGGCATTGCTATGTCACTGGTTGACTTGTTTCTGCAATCAGCCAGCTATCAGGAAACAGGAAGCTGATGAGTGGAGGCATTGTGAGACCTGGCATCAGGCGAAGGAGATCCAGTAACGAAGTTGTTGGTAGAACCCCAGTTACTCTGTTGTATTCAATAATTGAGTGTCTGCAAGTGCACCCTCAAAGGAAGGACCCACTATGTAAAGAGTTCTAAGCCAGGAAAGACACTACAATATGCACACACACATATAGTATAATCAGGGCCGGTGCAAGGATTTTTATATACACAGGCGAAGGTGCATTTTGATGCCCCCCCCGACACAATCCACCTGCCCCCCCTGACCTTACCACAGTCCCCTGCCCCCGCCCACATATTCACCTCCACAATGCTCCCTTCATCTCCACATTGCACCTTCCACAATGCCCCCTTCATCTCAGCATTGCCCTTTCCACAATGCCCCTTCATCTCCACATTGCTCCTTCCTTTGTGCCCCTTCATCTCCACATTGCCCTTCCATAATGCCCCCTTCATCTCCACATTGCTCCTTCCTTTGTGCCCCTTCATCTCCACATTGCCCTTCCATAATGCCCCTTCATCTCTACATTGCTCCCTCCTTTATGCCCCTTCATCTCCACATTGCTCCTTCCTTTATGCCCCTTCATCGCCACATTGCCCTTCCATAATGCCCCTTCATCTGCCCCTTCCATAATGCCCCCTCAGCTCCCTCCTTTATGCCCCTTCATCTCCACATTGCTCCTTCCTTTATGCCCCTTCAGCTCCACACTGCCCTTCCATAATGCCCCTTCATCTGCCCCTTCCATAATGCCCCTTCAGCTCCACATTGCTCCTTCCTTTATGCCCCTTCAGCTCCATACTGCCCTTCCATAATGCCCCTTCATCTGCCCCTTCCATAATGCCCCCTCAGCTCCACATTGCTCCTTCCTTTATGCCCCTTCAGCTCCACAATGCCCTTCCATAATGCCCCTTCATCTGCCCCTTCCATAATGCCCCCTCAGCTCCACATTGCTCCTTCCTTTATGCCCCTTCATCTCCACAATGCTCCCTACCTTGAGTCCCTGGTGGTCTAGCTCTAAGAGAGCTCTGTGCCTCCTTCGGCACAGAGCTCAGCCTCCCAGCGCTGTTCTCAGTAATGCAGAGCGCTGGGAGATGATGTCATCTCCCAGCGCTCTGTATTACTACAGAGCCTGGGTCGCTCTGCGTTGTGAGCGTCCCATAGACGCCGCGAGGGAGCGCTTGGTCGTGTAAACGAGCGCTCCCTCGTGGCAGATATAGTTAAAAAAAAATAAATAAAAAAAAAAATATTTCTCAGCTTCTCCCTTTCCGGCGCCCCTCCGATGCGGCGCCCTAAGGCAGCTGCCTGTGCTGCCTTAATGGTAGCGCCGGCCCTGAGTATAATGCTCTCACTCCGTCCACCTCTCTCCACATACTCTGTATGTACAATATCGCCACAGTAGCAGTAGAAGCTAGTCCGATACAGCAATGGAAGCGGGTTCTCAGCCAGTCCAGTCGGCAATGAAAGCGGGTTCTCAGCCAGTCCAGTCAGCAACGGAAGCGGGTTCTCAGCCAGTCTAGTCAGCAACGAAAGCGGGTTCTCAGGCAGTCTAGTCAGCAACGAAAGCGGGTTCTCAGCCAGTCTAGTCAGTAACGAAAGTGGGTTCTCAGCCAGTCCAGTCAGCAACGGATGCGGGTTCTCAGCCAGTCTAGTCAGCAACGAAAGCGGGTTCTCAGGCAGTCTAGTCAGCAACGAAAGCGGGTTCTCAGCCAGTCTAGTCAGTAACGAAAGTGGGTTCTCAGCCAGTCCAGTCAGCAACGGATGCGGGTTCTCAGCCAGTCTAGTCAGCAACGGAAGCGGGTTCTCAGCCAGTCCAGTCAGCAACGAAAGCGGGTTCTCAGCCAGTCTAGTCAGTAACGAAAGTGGGTTCTCAGCCAGTCCAGTCAGCAACGGATGCGGGTTCTCAGCCAGTCTAGTCAGCAACGGAAGCGGGTTCTCAGCCAGTCCAGTCAGCAACGGATGCGGGTTCTCAGCCAGTCCAGTCAGCAACGGATGCGGGTTCTCAGCCAGTCCAGTCAGCAACGGATGCGGGTTCTCAGCCAGTCTAGTCAGCAACGGAAGCGGGTTCTCAGCCAGTCCAGTCAGCAACGGATGCGGGTTCTCAGCCAGTCCAGTCAGCAACGGAAGAGGGTTCTCAGCCAGTCCAGTCAGCAACGGAAGCGGGTTCTCAGCCAGTCCAGTCAGCAACGGATGCGGGTTCTCAGCCAGTCCAGTCAGCAACGGATGCGGGTTCTCAGCCAGTCCAGTCAGCAACGGATGCGGGTTCTCAGCCAGTCCAGTCAGCAACGGAAGCGGGTTCTCAGCCAGTCTAGTCAGCAACGGAAGCGGGTTCTCAGCCAGTCCAGTCAGCAACGGATGCGGGTTCTCAGGCAGTCCAGTCAGCAACGGAAGCGGGTTCTCAGCCAGTCCAGTCAGCAACGGAAGCGGGTTCTCAGCCAGTCCAGTCAGCAACGGAAGCGGGTTCTCAGCCAGTCCAGTCGGCAACGAAAGCGGGTTCTCAGCCAGTCCAGTCAGCAACGGATGCGGGTTCTCAGCCAGTCCAGTCAGCAACGGATGCGGGTTCTCAGCCAGTCTAGTCAGCAACGGAAGCGGGTTCTCAGCCAGTCCAGTCAGCAACGGAAGCGGGTTCTCAGGCAGTCCAGTCAGCAACGGAAGTGGGTTCTCAGCCAGTCCAGTCGGCAACGAAAGCGGGTTCTCAGCCAGTCCAGTCAGCAACGGATGCGGGTTCTCAGCCAGTCTAGTCAGCAACGGATGCGGGTTCTCAGCCAGTCTAGTCAGCAACGGAAGCGGGTTCTCAGCCAGTCCAGTCAGCAACGGAAGCGGGTTCTCAGGCAGTCCAGTCAGCAACGGAAGCGGGTTCTCAGCCAGTCCAGTCAGCAACGGAAGCGGGTTCTCAGCCAGTCCAGTCAGCAACGGAAGCGGGTTCTCAGCCAGTCCAGTCGGCAACGAAAGCGGGTTCTCAGCCAGTCCAGTCGGCAACGAAAGCAGGTTCTCAGCCAGTCTAGTCAGCAACGGATGCGGGTTCTCAGCCAGTCCAGTCAGCAACGGATGCGGGTTCTCAGCCAGTCTAGTCAGCAACGGAAGCGGGTTCTCAGCCAGTCCAGTCAGCAACGGAAGCGGGTTCTCAGGCAGTCCAGTCGGCAACGAAAGCGGGTTCTCAGCCAGTCCAGTCAGCAACGGATGCGGGTTCTCAGCCAGTCTAGTCAGCAACGGATGCGGGTTCTCAGCCAGTCTAGTCAGCAACGGATGCGGGTTCTCAGCCAGTCCAGTCAGCAACGGATGCGGGTTCTCAGCCAGTCCAGTCAGCAACGGATGCGGGTTCTCAGCCAGTCCAGTCAGCAACGGAAGCGGGTTCTCAGCCAGTCTAGTCAGCAACGGAAGCGGGTTCTCAGCCAGTCCAGTCAGCAACGGAAGCGGGTTCTCAGGCAGTCCAGTCAGCAACGGAAGAGGGTTCTCAGCCAGTCCAGTCAGCAACGGAAGCGGGTTCTCAGCCAGTCCAGTCGGCAACGAAAGCGGGTTCTCAGCCAGTCCAGTCAGCAACGGATGCGGGTTCTCAGCCAGTCCAGTCAGCAACGGATGCGGGTTCTCAGCCAGTCTAGTCAGCAACGGAAGCGGGTTCTCAGCCAGTCCAGTCAGCAACGGAAGCGGGTTCTCAGGCAGTCCAGTCAGCAATGGAAGCGGGTTCTCAGCCAGTCCAGTCGGCAACGAAAGCGGGTTCTCAGCCAGTCCAGTCAGCAACGGATGCGGGTTCTCAGCCAGTCTAGTCAGCAACGGATGCGGGTTCTCAGCCAGTCCAGTCAGCAACGGATGCGGGTTCTCAGCCAGTCTAGTCAGCAACGGAAGCGGGTTCTCAGCCAGTCCAGTCAGCAACGGAAGCGGGTTCTCAGGCAGTCCAGTCAGCAATGGAAGCGGGTTCTCAGCCAGTCCAGTCAGCAACGGAAGCGGGTTCTCAGCCAGTCCAGTCAGCAACGGAAGCGGGTTCTCAGCCAGTCCAGTCAGCAACGGAAGCGGGTTCTCAGCCAGTCCAGTCAGCAACGGAAGCGGGTTCTCAGGCAGTCCAGTCAGCAACGGAAGCGGGTTCTCAGCCAGTCCAGTCAGCAACAAAGTGGCAGCAGATCAGGATACTCAGGAGCGTCGTCAGGCAGGCCAGGTCATACACAGACAGAGAAACAGCAGTAACTAGCACTAGGTTCAGGTACACCACAAAATGGCGGCCAACTAACAACAAGTCAGGGTATAAACGGGCTGGCCCTGGGTGGAGTCAGGTCCTGGGACCAATAAGAATCCAGAATCGGAAACAAGGAAGTAGTAATGTCGCCATACTGCGAAAAGGATCACGGGCACCGTGATAGTGAGTCCTCGAAACGTTCTCATTAACCCTAACACTTCTGCTCTGCTGTAAAATCTGCACAACTGGAATCTGTTGTATTAAAATCTTCTTTCCTCGCAGCAATAAGTGGTGAGGGCCTCATTTGCTCGTTTAAACTGAATAGTTGTATTGTCCTACTGTGGAGAGAGGTGGACGGAGTGAGGGCACCCCCCGTTGAACTACATGGTCTGAAGGCTATAGTGCTTTATATGATTATTTTTTGAAAATTAAGAGTGCGCATATCAGTATTACTTAATGCACACACACATATTACACACACAATCACATATTACATGCACACACATTAAATGCACACATCACACACACACATATTACACACACAATCACATATTACATGCACACACATTAAATGCAGACTTCACACACACATATTAAACACATAATCACATATTACATGCACACAAATTAAATGCACACATCACACACACATATTACACACACAATCACATATTACATGCACACACATTAAATGCAGACTTCACACACACATATTAAACACATAATCACATATTACATGCACACAAATTAAATGCACACATCACACACACATATTACACACACAATCACATATTACATGCACACGCATTAAACGCAGACATCACACACACATATTATATGCACTCACTTACACATTACACACATTCCATGCACACAAACATACATTACACACAAACATTGCATACACACAGACACGCACACAAAACCTACGAATACACACATACATACACATACATATGCATACACATCCACACACTTACACACACACAGTGCGGTATGTGTTGGAGACCTTTTTAGCATTCACGAGGTTAAAAACCTCATTTAATTAAAGAATTTACAGAATATTCATTTCAGTCCTGTGGTGTAAAATACCTTAAAACCTGAGCTAAAACCCCAGTAAAGTTGGACAAGTGAAATAATCCTAAAGGGTAAATCCCCAATACAACCTTACAAAAAAGTGTAAACTACTAAAATAAACAGAAATTATAAATTACTAATTTGTAAAATGATTGGTGAAATCACACGTATAATAATCTGATAACTGTGAAATGAAAGGTAAGGCTGTTTGAGCTTTGTTGCCACGAAACACGTAAGCGTTTGTAGCCTTGTAATTGTTATTAAAAGTTGTATTGAAAGTATTGGATTTACAAGTCTGGAGCCTCCAGCTGATATATTGAGAACCGGTTCTAATAGAAACCCGATTGGAGAGGGTGTTGTGTTCTCCATATGTGATTCTGTCAGATTAGTTGATATCAACATGTGAGTATATTTTTATATATACTGGTGAAATTGAGTGTATATAGTATTACACTATCTGGTGCTCTTTCTTATTTCCATATGTTTTTGTCCAGTTAAGCCTGAAATAACAGTCTTGTTTTGTGGGTTAAACCTTAAAGGGATAATAATGTTTTAAAATAAAAGCAGCTCCAATTAATCATCATAGTATTTGGGCCATGGAGAGTGTTATATCAATTCTGTCAGAGTTGTAGTACAAGAGTAATTGAATGATAAAGTATCTCCCTCCCGCCCCTTTTACCTAGTGTAAGTCACCTCACCTCAGATGTGGAATCTGGTCTCTTGACCGGACAGGTCACAGCAAGGGACAATCTTCTTACTGTGATCATAAGGAAAACTCTGCCCCCTTGACAGGTATTTCAGGTTTTTCCTTATGATCACTGAAGATTGTCCCTCTCTGTGATCCATCCGGACAGTCTTGCTGCTCTGAGGTGAGCAGTGTTACATCAGTAAAAGGGGCAGGAGGGGGATACTTTATCATTCAATTACTCTTGTATAACAACTCTGACAGTATTGAAAAAACACTCTCCAAATACTATGAAGATTACTTGGCGCTGCTTTTATTGTGAAACATTACTATCCCTTTACCTTACAGCTCTCTCAAGTACTTTTCTAACATTTGAAAGCCAGACGGATATGCAACGTATTGTGAAGCAATGTGTTGCATATCCTTCTGGCACTCAAAAGGTTAAACATTCCAAAAACAGTGTATATGTCAAAAGTGACAATATAATTCTTGATGAATCTGGTGCAAAAGGGGAGGAGTCTATGAATTGTGATGAGAGCCCAGTAGGTAGATAACATGATAGGATGTTGCTGTATGAAGGTCTTGCAGTTGCTGTTAACTCCACTTTAGAAGTAACACAGATATAGCAGACTACTTTGCCTTCCCATGGGCAGCTGCTTTTATATTAAGTGACTGGTATATGAAAAGTTTAGAAACCTGGAAAAAAAATCATAAAAGCACAAAAAACAGTAAACATAAAAATACAATAAATCTTCTTAAAATGCACTCAAAAATTTCCATTTTTGAGACTAAAGTTTTTATGGAGGAAAAATATATCAGAGGACTTTTTGTCACTGAAGCAAAGAAGATTATTTTCACAGTGGTAGATATTTTATTCAAAACATATTACAGCTCAAAAGCTTAATTAAAATTCAGTTTATGATATTCACTAATGAGTGGCTTTGTTGCTATAGTTTTCAATAAAAATCCAATAGAAAATACATTTTGTCTGATCTTTGGATGAAGAATCGAACAGCTGCCTTGATATAAAATTCACACTCACATTTCTTTATCTTTTGTGCTCATTGTTGTGGTCAGTGATCAATGTATATGGCAATTATTCTTCCCTCTAATAAAGCGGAACATTCAGATAATAGCAAGTCGCCATGTATTCATTAAATGCATGGCGACTAGCTTAAAAATAGATGTCTTACCGTAAAAAAATATGTGTGTCTACAGGAATCCGTCCCATTTGGAGACCGGAACCCAGGCTAGAGCGCAGACATCTTGTCTGTACGCCGTCAGTCCCAGTCTCCATTTAGTTGACTGCTTTGCACAATATGGTCACCGGAAGGGACTAACGGCGCAGGCGCACAGACTGCACTCACCTTCCCGTCAGTCCCAAAATGGGACGGATACCTTTAGACACATCTATTTTTAATTGAATTGGGCATGTGTATGTGTTTTTGGTACTGTGTGAGTGGGGCATGTGTGTGTGTGTCTGTGTGTTTGGTGCTGTGTCAGTGGGGCATGTGTGTTTGTCTGTGGTATAGGTGCAAGTGGCAGCCATTTTGTTTTTTCTGACTATAATAGTGGTGGGCGGGCTGCATAGTGGGGGCGGGCCAACTCCCTGCATGATTTTCACACCAGTAGCAGTGGCCTTCGGCCACTGCAACTGGTGTGAAAATAACACCCCCATTCAATCAACCAATGGGAGCAGTAACTTCTCCTCACAGCAGCCCCTGGGTGTGTTTTGGCAAGCACAAAGTCTTGTTTTATATATATAGATATATATTATATCCACAATAGGTATAAATGATATCAAGAGGATATATATATATATGTGTGTGTGTGT
Source organism: Rhinophrynus dorsalis (assembly GCA_037306005.1). Taxonomy (NCBI): domain Eukaryota; kingdom Metazoa; phylum Chordata; class Amphibia; order Anura; family Rhinophrynidae; genus Rhinophrynus; species Rhinophrynus dorsalis. The sequence goes on along the minus strand of JBBDGT010000049.1, from coordinate 86,054 downwards.
GTGTGTTAAACAGGACTGCCTGGCACAGCCATTTACCAAACGCTAACATATTTCTCCTCTCTCCTTTCTAACTTCCACTTCATCATGCTCTTGCACTCAAAGGGTTAAAGTGAACTTTATGATCTTTTGTTGTTTGGTTTGTACTGTAGAGAGGGGTCTTACACATTGGTGAAATTACTAGAAAAAGGATGAGGGAGGAAGGAATGTCATGTGGGAGTTAGAGAGTAATTCTGTCTAACTTATACATACAGATACATAAAAAATCTATATGTCTTACATACTATTATTTTAATTAACCCTTTGAGTGCCAGAGGGGCGTGCAACGCATTACAAAGCAATGTACCCCAGTGTCACTCTAAGGGTTCAAAATGTCATAGAGGTTATTTTGAAAGCTCTTGATAAGTTGATAAAATGTTACTACCACTTTAATTTAGCGGTACCCACACATACACAAGAAACTATATTTAGTGACAGATTAATTCCAGGAAACAGAATAAAATAGAGTTTTATTAAAAGGCTCAAATACCCACTAGATTTGAAGGTGATTAGTAACCAAAATATATGAGTAGATAATTGCCCTGTAATTAAAAATAGAAGTGATCTCAGTGGCGTCACTTGTGTGTCATATGAGTTTTATCAATACCATCCTGATCTAATTCAGTAATGCACCCAGGCACCATGTCCCATTACCAGTCTCTGGGCAATCAGTGCCAACACGAACATCTGGTATTTATCCAGCCCGAGTTATAATGTGATATCAGAACCAGGCACTGTAACAGGGATAGGAGAATTACATCATCCACCATCATTTGATGTAAGAGATGATGTAACGATGTCACTGAGGAGCTGAAATATCAAATCTTTTTGGTCATTAAGTTGATGTCCTACCTTTCTACCCTCCCACAGATCCTATAGAGGTCATTGTAACTATATAGATATAAATTACTTCTGTGTGATGGACTCCTACCTAGGTAAGTGCTTCTGTTACACACAATAATTATATAGATATAAATTACTTCTGTATGATGGACTCCTACCTAGGTAAGTGCTTCTGTTACACACAATAATTATATAGATATAAATTACTTCTGTATGATGGACTCCTACCTAGGTAAGTGCTTCTGTTACACGCAGTAATTATATAGATACACCTGACTGCTGTGTGATGGACTCCTACCTAGGTAAGTGCTTCTGTTACACGCAGTAATTATACAGATACACCTGACTGCTGTGTGATGGACTCCTACCTAGGTAAGTGCTTCTGTTACACGCAGTAATGATAGAGATACGCCTGACTGCTGTGTGATGGACTCCTACCTAGGTAAGTGCTTCTGTTACACGCAGTAATGATATAGATACGCCTGACTGCTGTGTGATGGACTCCTACCTAGGTAAGTGCTTCTGTTACACACAGTGATTATATAGATACACCTGACTGCTGTATGATGGACTCCTACCTAGGTAAGTGCTTCTGTTACACACAGTAATTATATAGATACACCTGACTGCTGTATGATGGACTCCTACCTAGGTAAGTGCTTCTGTTACACGCAGTGATTATATAGATACACCTGACTGCTGTATGATGTATCCTACCTAGGTAAGTGCTTCTGTTACACGCAGTGATTATATAGATACGCCTGACCGCTGTATGGTGGACTCCTACCTAGGTAAGCGCTTCTGTTACACGCAGTAATTATACAGATACGCCTGACCGCTGTGTGATGGACTCCTACCTAGGTAAGCGCTTCTGTTACACGCAGTAATTATACAGATACGCCTGACCGCTGTGTGATGGACTCCTACCTAGGTAAGCGCTTCTGTTACACGCAGTAATTATACAGATACGCCTGACCGCTGTGTGATGGACTCCTACCTAGGTAAGCGCTTCTGTTACACGCAGTAATTATACAGATACGCCTGACTGCTGTATGATGGACTCCTACCTAGGTAAGTGCTTCTGTTACACGCAGTAATTATACAGATACGCCTGACTGCTGTATGATGGACTCCTACCTAGGTAAGTGCTTCTGTTACACACAGTAATTATATAGATACGCCTGACTGCTGTGTGATGGACTCCTACCTAGGTAAGTGCTCCTGTTACACACAGTAATTATACAGATACGTCTGACTGCTGTACGATGGACTCCTACCTAGGTAAGTGCTTCTGTCACACACAGTAATTATACAGATACGTCTGACTGCTGTACAATGGACTCCTACCTAGGTAAGTGCTTCTGTCACACGCAGTAATTATACAGATACGCCTGACTGCTGTATGATGGACTCCTACCTAGGTAAGTGCTTCTGTCACACCCAGTAATTATACAGATACGTCTGACTGCTGTACGATGGACTCCTACCTAGGTAAGTGCTTCTGTCACACGCAGTAATTATACAGATACGCCTGACTGCTGTACGATGGACTCCTACCTAGGTAAGTGCTTCTGTCACACACAGTAATTATACAGATACGCCTGACTGCTGTACGATGGACTCCTACCTAGGTAAGTGCTTCTGTTACACACAGTAATTATAGAGATACACCTGACTGCTGTACGATGGACTCCTACCTAGGTAAGTGCTTCTGTTACACACAGTAATTATATAGATACACCTGACTGCTGTGTGATGGACTCCTACCTAGGTAAGTGCTTCTGTTACACACAGTAATTATATAGATACACCTGACTGCTGTGTGATGGACTCCTACCTAGGTAAGTGCTTCTGTTACACACAGTAATTATATAGATACACCTGACTGCTGTGTGATGGACTCCTACCTAGGTAAGTGCTTCTGTTACACAGTAATTATATAGATACACCTGACTGCTGTATGATGGACTCCTACCTAGGTAAGTGCTTCCGTTACACATGGTAATTATATAGATACGCCTGATTGCTGTGTGATGGACTCCTACCTAGGTAAGCGCTTCTGTTACGCACAGTAATTATATAGATACGCCTGACTGCTGTGTGATGGACTCCTACCTAGGTAAGTGCTTCTGTTATGCACAGTAATTATATAGATACACCTGACTGCTGTGTGATGGACTCCTACCTAGGTAAGTGCTTCTGTTACACACAGTAATTATATAGATATATGTAACTGCTGTATATCGGACTGCTAACTGGGTAAATCATTCTATTACATTAATTACATAAATATACTTGACTGTTCTATTAAATTGTCTGGTTTAGAACAATCCTTCTATTAAAAGAGTAGGTGTTGTACACACCAGCTTATAGCTGCTATTTATTTTCTGAGAATGTGAATAGTGAGCGTCATGTGTATTTTTATGTAAATTATTATATAGACTATAACTCACTTCTGTCATTCTGATTGCGCTACCTAAGAATAATGATATTAATTTATGTGTTCCCTTGATCACACCTCTGACCATTTAGCTATTAACTGTGAAGATTGTAGGCTGAGTGTTACTGGTTCCTTCAGGACAAAAGATTGAGAAATGTGTTTGTTTGCCACAGTCTTCAATTTGGTCCCTTTTTTTTCTATAAAGACTAAAAAACATGAATGCTGAGTTTCAGTTGTATATTTACAGAAAATGTTTTAGCAGCATCTTTATTTCTTTTATTACGATTGTATAAAATAACTATATTTTTGTACTTGTAGCCTTCATTAGGAGTGCCTCGGACATTTCCTAGCGCGTGCTCAGGGGGCCTTGGGCAACAAAATACTGAGAACCGCTGATTTCTCCTGTGGTTTAATTTCCCTTTAACTGAACCTTTACATTCATTTTCTTACTTTCCGGAAGTGAAGATTAAGTGTAAAGAAAACCTTTTATGATGTGATGAACAGACTGAGCCCCAGGCCAACGTGCAGCACTCTGTGCACACTCAAGCTTGGATAATTTAGATTAATATTCTGTGTTTCACTGGGTTTCTTTGCAACCTCTGCAGTTTACTTAGACACAAAGCTGATATTTAAAAGAGCTAGTCAGGAACGAGTCTGCCCTCGAATTGATGAGGCTCTATAGGATAAGTATCCTACCCAGGGTGCAATCTCTTTTAGCTCACAAAGAGGAAATATCCTAAATCATATCATACTGATCCTATCAAAAGGCAGTCCAACCACAAAATGCCAGGCAATTCCTCTCTGAACAAGAGAAGCAGCCAACCCCAGACGTACGCTTCGGCCTTGTTGGGCCTCGTCAGTGAGGTGTAGCTGATCTCTCTAGGCACTGTGAGTAAGGGGTCCACGTCTGGATTACCCTGTTACCCTTAGGGTGACTAGTCCCAAGGACAATCTGCATACACAAAGAGCTAGTCAGAGACCAGAGTGCCAGACGTGGACCCCTTGCTCACAGTGCCTAGAGAGATCAGCTGCACCTCACTGACGAGGCCCAACAAGGCCGAAACGTACGTCTGGGGTTGGCTGCTTCTCTTGTTCAGAGAAGAATTGCCTGGCACTTCGTGCCTTTTGATAGGATCAGTAGGATGTGTTTTAGGATAATTCCTCTTTGTGAGCTAAAAGAGATTGCACCCTGGGTAGAATACTTATCCTATAGAGCCTTATCACTTTGAGGGCAGGCTCGTTCCTTGTTGAGCGTCTGAGTAGCTCTTTACAAAGCTGATATTTCTCTTCATTTTAGAGTCTTTCAGGGGAAGGTACAAATTTGTCAGCTCTGACCATTTAGTGTTCTTATCTGTGTGCTTGGACATCCTACACCAGCTTTTCTGTTTCCAGGGCCGGATTTATAATTAGGCAGAGTAGGCATCTGCCTACAGGCACACCCCACAGACCTGTTATTGGGATCATGTTGTGGGTTTTTTTTTTTTGTTTTTTTATATACGCCTTCCCCGCCGTCGCAACAAAGTGAAGACAGATCTGTGCCTTCTTCGGCACAGACCTGTAGCTGCTGAGCTCCTTTGTCAGGTCTTTAATAATACAGACGCTGGGAGATGACATCATCATGACGTCATCTCCCAGCTCTCTGCATTACTGAAGATTAGACCGTGCGGAGCTCCAGCAGCTACAGGTCTGTGCAGAAGGAAGAGGCACAGACCTTTCCTGCCACTGGACCACCAGGGAAGAGGTAGGAAACGGACACTGGGGGGGTCAATGTGCAATATGGAGCTAATGGGGGCAAGTTGGAGCTGATGGGGACAATATGGAGCTTATGGGGGGGACAATGTGAGGGCAATATGGTATATGAAGATGATGGGGCAATGTGGAGATGATGGGGGCAATGTGGAGATGATGGTGGGGCAATGTGAGGGGAAAATGGTATATGAAGATGATGGGGCAATGTGGAGATGATGGGGGCAATATGGAGCTGAAGGGGGGCAATGTGGAGATTAGGAGCATTGTGGAGATGACCATTGGAGATGGCCAATGGGGGTGGGGGTGCTTTTCTGTGCATACAGGCTCCTGAGATGTAAATCTGGCCCTGCCTGTTCCAATGACTTAGTGCGTAGTGCTGCAAACAACTCCGCCAGCGCCAGCCTTTGTTGTGAAAAGTAAAAGTGAGAAAGAGAAGGCTCCCCTATTGTACATAAACTTTCTCAATTTCAGGATTCAATACATCTGTATAGTGGTACTCACAAAAAGGATGGCTGTAATATCACATATATGTGTGGCGGTTTACGGGCTTGCTAGGAACTGCCCTGGTCACAAGTATGTTCCATTTACAGATTTGGCTGCTCCTCCCAGATTTGCTCTCCCCAGGCAGATAAACGTGCAGAAAAAACCCATAAAACAGATGACACATATAGTGCAATTCAGTACTGAACTGATAGACAACAGATCTAAATTAGTTCCCATTATCGTGGTCCGGCATTCGCATCCCTGACACAGCGCAGGCGGAGACTAGACGCCATCTCTGCTCGGTGCTACAAGACGTATACCGTCTCCAATGTCAGCTCCATAATGAGGACAACAAAAGGAATAAAGAAATAAAAGATAAACCAATAAAAGGCTCAGGTAATGAAAAGTATATACATTTAATAATAAAAGATCAAAGAGATCAATCTCTATATTAAAACAATGTCTCTGATGCTTTTCACAGCCCTAAAACACCACTTTTGCAAAGATACAGTGTAACAAGGTCAAATATGAGGAGAAAGAGACAAAATCTGAGCCGTTAAAAAACGTCCCTTTACATATCCCTCCCCTCCTGCGCTTTTGTCAGGTATACGAACGCGTGACCACGACAATTGTGAGGAACATATCTGGATGTGTTATATATCAGTTCAATATTGAATTACACTATATATATTACACTATATATATTACACTATGTATATTACACTATATATATTACACTATATCTTGCCAACTTTAAGAAAGATGAAGCTGGCAGTGAGCCGGTTGGGAAGGGGACTCGGGCCGAGCTGTAGACTGGTGGAGAGATAAATCCCATCATTGTACGCACTCTGATTAATATGAATTGTAAAGCCTTTACTCATTGACTGGAGCGCATGGTAGGAGGGTAAGGGGGGGGTTTGGGGAGGCTTGGGTGCCTTTATTTCATGTTTGTGCCATATTGTGTCAGTATGAAGCATATGAACATTGGTTTAATGTCCCTTCACCACCCTTACTCTAAATTTAGAGCATGTCTCCAGTGCTGTATTTATTTGTTCAGCACCATGGTTGTGGCAGTGCTAAGGACTGATGCTGTTTGTGGTGTTGAAGACTGTCTGCTCCTCCAGTGGGTAATTGGGGAAGAGGATGATCTCAGACTTCAAGGCTGTGGATACTGGGGACACCTATTACTGGGGATACGTACTACTGGGGATACATACATTAGTTGCAGAATCATGTGTACACTGTGTGACACCCCAGTCTTGTTCTATTAGTAGTCACAGACCACACATACACTGTCTGACACCCCAGTCTTGTTCTATTAGTAGTCACAGACCCACACATACACTGACACCCCAGTCTTGTTCTATTAGTAGTCACAGACCACACATACACTGTGTGACACCCCAGTCTTGTTCTATTAGTAGTCACAGACCACACATACACTGTGTGACACCCCAGTCTTGTTCTATTAGTAGTCACAGACCCACACATACACTGTCTGACACCCCAGTCTTGTTCTATTAGTAGTCACAGACCCACACATACACTGTGTGACACCCCAGTCTTGTTGTATTAGTAGTCACAGACCCACACATACACTGTGACACCCCAGTCTTGTTCTATTAGTAGTCACAGACCCACACGTACACTGTCTGACACCCCAGTCTTGTTCTATTAGTAGTCACAGACCCACACATACACTGTGTGACACCCCAGTCTTGTTCTATTAGTAGTCACAGACCCACACATACACTGTGTGACACCCCAGTCTTGTTCTATTAGTAGTCACAGACCCACACATACACTGTCTGACACCCCAGTCTTGTTCTATTAGCAGTCACTAGACTTGTGCACGGGCAAAATTTTCGGTAAAATTCGAATTCGGACAAATTTTTTTTTTTTCTAATTCGGATGATCCTAATTTGAGACCGGGCCTATTCGATTCGGACGAAATTCTGATCCATTCCGAATTATTCGGCCGAATTTAACATGGGTTAAATTATAGCAGTGCGCCTCCGTGCACGCTGCTATCATTATTTGCAGACAGGGTGTGCATTTAGAAAAAGATCTATCCCAAAAAACGGACATTGTCGTACATTGAAAGTCTGTGCATGTCACCTCTACTCTAGCATGGGATGCCAGTCACAATGCAAACGTCGAACATCGAAAACCCATGCCTGTCATTCAATTTAGCATGTTCGAACATCGAAACCCCATGCCTGTCCTTCAATATAGCATATGTTCGAACATCGAAACCCCATGCCTGTCCTTCAATTTAGCATATGTTCGAACATCGAAACCTCATGCCTGTCATTCAATTTAGCATATGCTCGACATCGAAAACCCATGCCTGTCACATCCTACTCAACATAAGTGGTCGACTCGAACATGGACAAACTACATGTCACATTCTATGTTAGTACATGGATATAAAGATTAAGGTTTCATTTTCTGGTACCATCCTCCTACCCTACTGTCCCTCTTTAGTACCCAAATTCCTCTCTTTCGTTTTCCTATCCTGATTTCCCCTCATATCAGATAACTCTATGTGTATATACATTGTAGTGTTTCATACTACATCAAGAATAAACATCAATGATTGTAATGTGAAAGATGTAATGTGTTAAAAAGAAAAATTGAGACATTCTGTTTTGAACAAACTGCAACACAGGAGAGAAATAAAAAAAATGCTTGACATCTATACTGAAGAGGGGTCCACAGCATTGTCTTAGTATAGCAATATCACCGTTTTCCGTGAGTGTGCAATACAGAGCTCTAAGGTAATTGCTGGGCATTTCCCAATGTCATAATCAGGGGATGATGGGAGTTGTATTCTAACTACTGTTAGGAAACACATAAGTGATGCACATTCATCTCCCACCTAGAAATTATTTACACACGAGGCAACTCCCCCAAGTAATACCTAGCCCCTTTCCAAGTGAAAGGACTTCCAGAAAGGCTTCAGATCTCTTAGTGACTCACCTGTTATTGCCAGTCAGCGGGACCCGGAGAGTAGGAGGGGGTGATGCTATGGCTGCACGGCACGGTGCTCTTAGTTGGTCACTTGTCGCAATGTTGAAGCTCAGCCCGGCCAGCACCTTCTGGGTGGAGACACCTCACAGCAATCCTGTTCAGGACACATCATGCACTGTTGTGCACTCATACTAGGGATCCCAAATGTTTAGACTCATTTTGTACAGGGGGCACCCTCCTGTATTTGTAAAACCTCTCTAGCAAATCTGGGACGGTAGACCTATTTACTCAAGTCTTGACTTTAGGTGGGCGATAAACAATACAAAATAGGCATAATGTTTCACTATCACATAATTTACGTCACTGAAGCAGCCAGCAGGCATCGCCACTGAGTGAGCATAGGGCTGCCCGGCTGCTGACAGTCACACTGATGGGATGGGACACCCTGCAACACAGAAATGGCGGAAGAGCACAAAATAAACATGCTATGGGACGGCAAATTGCCGCCCCTGTCAAAGTGCCGCCTGGGTCCATGGACCCACTGGGACCCATGTAAGGGCCGGCCCTGTATTCGAACAAATACCTAATATTTTTTTATATTTTGCACAGGAACAAATATTACTTGCTCTTGCAGTGGCAATAACTGCAACTAATGCTGACTGCCTACCTATGCCTAGCCTAATGCTACCTGCCTGCCTACACAACAACTGTACACTCTCTAATCTCTTCTCTCTCTGAGCTCCAACAACCCAATGAGGAAATGCAGGCTGTCTGTCTGTGTGACTGTGTCATTAGTCCAACCCCCATCATGAAACGAAGAAGGCTATTCGAATACAGACAAAAGAGGGAAGTAGTGCATGAAACGGAGAATGGAATTGGACTAGAGACATGGAGGGAAAATTATGGAGGGAAAGTAATTGAGCGCGCACAGGAAGTACAAAAAAGTCCTGGTCAAAAGTAGTCAAAACTTTTGGAAATGTGTTGATTGCCGAAACTTCCGAAAGTTTTGACGAATTTCGGACCTGGGCTGTTCGGAGTCGGATCATTTTTTCCGAATGACCCTTGAGTTTCGGATTGGCCGAATGTCTCCGAATTACCCCATTTTCGATGAAATCCGAATGTCTCCGAATGAATTCGCACATGTCTAGTAGTCACAGACCCACATATACACTGTCTGACACCCCAGTCTTGTTCTGTTAGTAGTCACAGACCCACATATACACTGTCTGACACCCCAGTCTTGTTCTATTAGTAGTCACAGACTAACACATACACTGACCCCCCAGTCTTTTTCTATTAGTAGTCAGAGACCCAAACATACACTGTGTGACACCCCAGCCTTATTCTATTAGTAGTCACAGACCCACACATACACTGTCTGACACCCCAGTCTTGTTCTATTAGTAGTCACAGACCCACACATACACTGACACCCCAGTCTTGTTCCACTGGTAGTCACAGACCCGCACATACACTGTATTACACCCCAGTCTTGTTCCACTGGTAGTCACAGACCACATATACACTGTGTGACACCCCAGCCTTGTTCTATTAGTATTCACAGACCCACACATACACTGTGTGACACCCCAGTCTTGTTCCACTGGTAGTCACAGAACAACACATACACTGTGTGACACCCCAGTCTTGTTCCACTGGTAGTCACAGACCCACACATACACTGTCTGACACCCCAGCCTTGTTCTATTAGTAGTCACAGACCCACACATACACTATCTGACACCACAGCCTTGCTCCACTGGTAGTCACAGACCCACATATACACTGTCTGACACCCCAGCCTTGTTCCACTGGTAGTCCCAGACCCACACATACACTGACACCCCAGCCTTGTTCCACTGGTAGTCACAGACCCACACATACACTGACACCCCAGCCTTGTCCCACTGGTAGTCACAGACCCACACATACACTGTCTGACACCCCAACCTTGTCCCACTGGTATTCACAGACCCACACATACACTGACACCCCAGCCTTGTCCCACTGGTAGTCACAGACCCCCACATACACTGACACCCCAGCCTTGTTCCACTGGTAGTCACAGACCCACACATACACTGACACCCCAGCCTTGTCCCACTGGTAGTCACAGACCCCCACATACACTGTCTGACACCCCAGCCTTGTTCTATTAGTAGTCACAGACCCACACATACACTATCTAACACCACAGCCTTGCTCCACTGGTAGTCACAGACCCACATATACACTGTCTGACACCCCAGCCTTGTTCCACTGGTAGTCCCAGACCCCCACATACACTGTCTGACACCCCAACCTTGTCCCACTGGTATTCACAGACCCACATATACACTGTCTGACACCCCAACCTTGTCCCACTGGTAGTCACAGAGCCACACATACACTGTCTGACACCCCAGCCTTGTTCCACTGGTAGTCACAGACCCCCACATACACTGTCTGACACCCCAACCTTGTCCCACTGGTATTCACAGACCACACATACACTGTCTCACATTCCAGCCTTGTTCTACTGGTAGTCACAGACCCACACATACACTATCTGACACCCCAGCCTTGTTATATTAGTAGTTACATACAACACATACACTGTCTGACACCCCAGTCTTGTTCTATTAGTAGTCACAGACCCACACATACACTGACACCCCAGTCTTGTTCTATTAGTAGTCACAGACCCACACATACACTGCCTGACACCCCAGTCTTGTTCTATTAGTAGTCACAGACCAACACATACACTGCCTGACACCCCAGTCTTGTTCTATTAGTAGTCACAGACCAACACATACACTGTGTGACACCCCAGTCTTGTTCTATTAGTAGTCACAGACCCACACATACACTGACACCCCAGTCTTGTTCTATTAGTAGTCACAGACCCACATATACACTGACACACAAGTCTTGTTCTATTAGTAGTCACAGACCCACACATACACTGTCTGACACCCCAGCCTTGTTCTATTAGTAGTCACAGACCCACACATACACTGTGTGACACCCCAGTCTTGTTCTATTAGTAGTCACAGACCCACACATACACTGTGACACCTCAGTCTTGTTCTATTAGTAGTCACAGACCCACACATACACTGACACCCCAGTCTTGTTCTATTAGTAGTCACAGACCCACACATACACTGTGACACCTCAGTCTTGTTCTGTTAGTAGTCACAGACCCACACATACACTGTGACACTCCAGCCTTGTTCTATTAGTAGTCACAGACCCACACATACACTGACACCCCAGCCTTGTTCTATTAGTAGTCACAGACCCACACATACACTGTGTGACACCTCAGTCTTGTTCTATTAGTAGTCACAGACCCACACATACACTGACACCCCAGTCTTGTTCTATTAGTAGTCACAGACCCACACATACACTGTGTGACACCCCAGTCTTGTTCTATTAGTAGTCACAGACCCACACATACACTGTCTTCCAGTAGTAGTCACAGGCCGCAAATACACTGTCTGACACCCCATTCTTGTTCCACTAGATTTCTAATCCAGTTCAGTTCAAATTCACACGCACACACACACACAGACACAGACACACACACACACACACACCCAAATACACACACACACTCAGATACACACACACACAGACATGCAGTACTTCTCTCTCTGTCTCTTTGTTACAAGACGCACCAGTACGAGACTAAACAAGCAGTTATAATAAATGTACATTATCTACTAGGGGACACTGGACTCTTGCACCCCCAGAATTTGGCTCTTCACCCTGAGACCTGGATAAAACCCTGAGTCTCAGACCATGAGAGTTCCCAGGTATGTACGTGCCTGTCATGTCTTCTCATTACTCATCATCAAGACGCAGATGCAGCGATAAAACACAAATGCCCCAGTCACTGGCACTTTGAGTGACATTGTTCTTGCAATCAAACTCATGGTCACAGGCTGATCAGGACCTTGTCTTGCAATCAGCACCATCCTGATGGGCTGAGGAGTGACCCACTGGTTGCACCAAAATTCAAGATACACCCTTGTGATGCCAGTGGCAGCTTCATAAACTTTCCTCAGTGTGTAACTGCACCCTCAGACTTTGTTATGTGACCCCCCACATATGAATGGACTTCCCATTAGGCAAAGTAGCCAGCTACCCAGAGTGTCTGATTCTTATAAGTTCCTTGGCCTTTCTGCACACAGAGCTGACCAGACACCCGCTCTTGGTTTATTGTGGCCAGTTTATATATTGCTGTAAGTTTTATATTGCTGTCCAGTTTATATACTAATTTGGCCAGTTTATTTATCAGTTTATATATTGATATAATGTCCAGTTTATATACTAATTTAAGCAGTTTATTTGCCAGTTTAAATATTGCTGTATTGCCCAGATTATACACTTATTTAGACAGTTTATTTTCCTGTTTGTAAATTAGCGTAATGACAGTTTATTTACCAGTTTATATTTTGCTGTAATGTCCAGTTTATATATTAATTTGTCCAGTTTATATATTGCTTTAATGTTTATATATTGTTTTAATATATTGCCAGTTTATTTACCGGCTGATATAGTTCAGTAATGTCCAGTTTACATACTAATTTGGCTAGTTTATTTTCCAGTTTATATGCTGCTATGTTATCCAGTTTATTTACTGATTTATCCAGTGTAGATACCAGTTTATGTATTGTCATAATGTCCAGTTTATACACTTATTTGGTCAGTTTATTAACCCGTTTATATTGCTGTAATGTCCAGTTTATGTTATGATTTGGTCAGTTTATTTACTAGTTTATACAATGCTGTAATGACCATTTCATGTACCATTTTGTATGGTTTATTTACCAGTTTATATATTGGGGAAATGTCCATTTTATATCCCCATCTGACTTGCCTCTTTACCAGTTTACACACCTCAGGTGCCAGCAGCGGATAGGGCTGGAGTTGATATGGGTGTAGATATTTCACATGGATCACATGGGATTTAGATACAAACCCTCCCCCCACTAATTGTGTTTTTGGTTTTCTGCCCAGTGCACATAAATATATTCCCCATTTCTTACCCCCCCCCCCCCGTCCATCATATGCATTTCTACCAGTTCATTAGATCCAGTAGTGCTGGGCTGCCATAGGGATTGCTGGTGGACCTGCCCTCTGGTGGTCAGTGAATGAAGGTTTCATGTTGTGCTATGTAATGTTGGTGGACTCAGAGGAATGTAATAATCGTACACATCGCCCAGAGCTGTAACATGGAGCACCCCCCCACACACACACACTGTGTGGAAGAGGTAGGGGGTAAGGTCAGAAGTCAGATGGGTGTAGACATGGGGAGGGGGACATATTCACAAAGACAAAAGTGCAGTAATGCTGGAGCGAACCAACTGCATTACAGGGAACCAGTAAATATTTCTATTGATTCGACCATCTGAGTGTCAGAGGGGTATCCACTGCATTGCGTAACAATTGTTTGTATTCCCCTGTGGCGCTGAAAGGGTTAAATGGGGCTTTAAACCCCTTGAATGCTAAATGGAGTAACTGTGGACTAAACCAAGTGCATTGTATGGCAGAAATAAAAACTACCATTGATTTTAATTGGCCTTTTAACCCCCTAAATGCCAGAGGCCTCTTCAGCATTCATAGGGTTAAGAGACCAAGTTAAATTAAATGGAATGTTGAGAATGTTTATTTGCCCTGTCTGGTGTAATTGGTTTATCCCAGAACCACCCCTCTTTTTAACTCTTTCAATGGCAGAGGGGTATGCAATGCGTTGAATAATCATCTGGTACTCAAAGGGTTAACATACCCTATGGCCAAGGGAGAGGGGGGACGTGGAGCTCCGCGCAGAAATAATTCACTTGTGCAGGTCCCCGTGATACAAACACACTGAGATAAACATCACAGACAAGGAAATTAACCCCTTGGATGCCAGAGAGTTCTCCAGTGTATTGCGAAGCATCCTGATTAGGGTGAAGGAACACAAATGCTGAATATTGTAATGTGATAATAAACATAATTATATCACACAGCTCTGGGGGTGCGTTCGGTGAATCAGGTAGCAAATTCTGTTCTTTATTTACCGGAGCATTTTATAGTATCTACAGAAAGGGGTGCAATTGTGGGGGGAACCAACTACTACTATGTATGACTACTTGTATTACAGATTTATAATAAAAGACCCCCCCATGTGTCCTCTTTAGGAGATATTAGGGGTCCGTACCTCTCAAGTGTCCCTCTTTAGAAGATATTAGGGGTCCGTACCTCCCACGTGTCCCTCTTTAGGAGATACTAGCAACATGGGACGGCGTTGCCCGTCATGTTATGACCATTGGGCGCACGTGTTTGAAATGCAGACACACTGATAAACACAGACATATGCAGCATACAGGCAGACACATACCATACATCCCAAGTGTCCCTCTTTAGGAGGGACAGTCCCTCTTTGAGGGCCAAATCCCTCTGTCCCTCTTTCCCACCCTGTTGTCCCTCTTTTTAGGAGGTCAGACTGTGTGCAGGGCCGGCTCCACCTATAGGCGAGGTAGGCGCCGGCCTAGGGCGCACACGTACTGGGGACGCGGGCATGCAGCGGAGAAGAGCTGCGCCCACACACCACGCCAGGAACCACAACACAGTCAGGTCTGTGTTGCTACAGCGCTTCCTCATGTGGTCGGATCTTTAGTAATGCAGAGCGCGCTGGGAGTCATGATCTCCCGCCGCGCTCTGCATTACTGAAGAGAAGACTGCGCGGGAGATACAGGTATGTGATGGGGGGCAAGTTGGAGCTGAGGGGGCATAGTGGAGCTGAGGGGGCAAGTTGGAGCAGATGTGGGGCAAAGTGGAGATGATGGGGGCAAGTTGGAGCTGTTAGGGGAAAGCTGGAGCTGAGGGGGCATAGTGGAGCTGGTGGTGGCAAGTTGGAGATGATGGGGGCAAGTTGGAGCTGATGAGGGTCAAAGTGGAGCTGATGAGGGTCAAAGTGGAGCTGATGAGGGTCAAAGTGGAGCTGAGGGGGGGCAAGTTGGAGCTGAGGGGGGGCAAGTTGGAGCAGATAGGGGGGCAAGTTGGAGCGGATGGGGGCAAGTTGGAGCTGCTGGGGGCATAGTGGAGCTGATAGTGGAAAGTTGGAGCTGAGAGGGCATAGTGGAGCTGGTGGGGGCAAGTTGGAGCGGATGGGGGCAAGTTGGAGCGGATGGGGGGCAAAGTGGAGCTGATGGGGGTAAGTTGGAGAGGATGGGGGCAAAGTGGAGCTGATGGGGGTAAGTTGGAGCTGAGGGGGTAAAGTGAAGCTGAGGGGGCAAAATGGAGCTGGTGGGGGCACGTTGGAGCTGATGGGGGCAAGTTGGAGCTGATGGGGGCAAAGTGGAGCTGGTGGGCCAAAGTGAAGCTGATAAGGGGCAAGTTGGAGCTGGTGGGGGGCATCTCTTACAGGCATCTCCAGAACAGGGGCAGAGTGGCTCAGGGGGCAGAGAGAGGACAATCATGAAAAGAGGTTGGGTATAAGTAGGCAGGGTATAAAGGGGTGGGACACAAGGGGCGGAGCGAAATGGGCGGCAAAATTAGGTTTTGCCTAGGGTGGCAAAAATCCTTGCACCAGCCCTGACTGTGTGGTGTGTATTACTTTGCTCTACAGCAATAAAGCAATAAACTTCAGTATATGTGTGTATACATTAGTCTGTGCAAATAAAATACTTTGGTCTTGAACTAAATCATTTATTCAGTTACATAAATAGCTAGTAATAGGTCATGAAATAACCTAAAAATTCTTACTAATGCCCCGCCCACCAGCCACACCCCCAATAATATTACCTAAAACTAACATGTCCCTCTTTGGCCCTGTGAAATGTTGGGAGGTATGCACATACACACAGTGAGCGGCAGAAACATGCAAAAGACATGTACACACAGACACACTGGAGATGCACATATGGACACACATATGTAACAGAGATGTACACACACAGACACGCAACATATATGAGCAGAAACACATGTGCTCATGAGTTGTGTACCCCTCTGGCACTCAAAGGGTTAAGGTATAGAGAGGCATGTCAGAGTTAAATAGCAGTGGGAAGTGTGTTCATACCTGGGAACACTGACTTGTGAAGTCCCTAGAGGGGACTGATGTGGTGCTGATGTGGAGAAACAAATGGGGCAATCTGGGTTAAAAGTGGGTGGGGCTTAATCGCGAGTAGGGGGCGGGGCTTAACATAAATGTGAAAAAGTGTTAGTAATAGGCTGGGGAAGGAGGAGAAGTGGGAGGGGAATGCAAGTTTACAGTGTGAGGGGTTTGAACACACTCCATGAGGGGTAAAACTTGATACAGAACCCTGTGGCAGTCAGTGGGTTAAGTGTGAATCTGATGGCTGTCTGTCCTGTGTCTTGCATGGCAAATGGTGACAGTGAAGAAGTAATTCAGCAATGAGGGCCTACCTTAACCCTTTGAGTGCCATTTTGTTCCCCTGCTGATGCAGCACCATTCAGTGGCTTTACTACAGGTCCTGCTGAGGCCACTGGGAGTCAAGGTGAGTGAGTGTGTGTCAGCCATCTTTCTTTCTGGCTTTGTGTGTGTGTATGGGTATATGGTGCTGTGTGAGTGAGGCATGTATGTGTTATACCTGGGAATTTTTACTTGTGGAGTCCCTCATGTGGTGCTGATGTGGAGAGAGCAATGGGGCAATCTGGGTTAAAAGGGGGCGGGGCTTAATCGCGAGTAGGGGGCGGGGCTTAACATAACTATGGAAAAGTGTTAGTAATAGGCTGGGGAAGGAGGAGAAGTGGGAGAGAAATGCAAGTTTACAGTGTGAGGAGTTTGAACACACTCCCTGAGGGGTAAAACTTGATACACAACCCTGTGGCAGTCAGTGGGTTAAGTGTGAATCTGATGGCTGTCTGTCCTGTGTCTTGCATGGCAAATGATGACAGTGAAGAAATAATTGAGCAATGAGGACCTACCTTAACCCTTTGAGTGCAATTTTGTTCCTCTGGTGCTGCAGTACAGGTCCTGCTGAGGCCTCTGGGAGTCAGGGTGAGTGACTGTGTGTGTGTGTCAGCCATATGTATTTCTGGCTTTGTGTGTGTATGTGGTGTATGTGGTGCTGTGTGTGTGAGTGGGGGCATGTCTGCTTGGTGCTGTGTGAGTGGGGGCATGTCTGCTTGGTGCTGTGTGAGTGGGGCATGTTTGTGTGGTGCTGTGTGAGTGGGGCATGTGTGTGTGTTTGTGTGGTGCTGTGTGAGTGGGGCATGTGTGTTTGTCTGTGGTGTAGGAGCAAGTGGCGGCCATATTGTTTTTTTCTGACTTTGATAGTGGTGGGTGGGCTGCATAGTGGGGGCGGGCCAACTCCCTGCATGATTGAATCACCCAATGGGAACAGTAACTCCTCCTTAATACCACCCCTGGGTGTGTTTTGGCAGGCACAAAGTCTTCTTTTATATATATATAGATTAGGGATCCATACCTTCCAAGTGTCCCTCTTTAGGAGATATTAGGGGTCCGTACCTCCCAAGTGTCTCTCTTTAGGAGATATTAGGGGTCTATACCTCCCAAGTATCCCTCTTTAGGAGATATTAGTGGTCTGTACCTCCCAAGTGTCCCTCTTTAGGAGATATTAGGGATCTATACCTCCCAAGTGTCCCTCTTTAGGAGATATTAGGGATCTGTACCTCCCAAGTGTCCCTCTTTAGGAGATATTAGGGGTCTGTACCTCCCAAGTGTCCCTCTTTAGGAGATATTAGGGGTCCATACCTCCCAAGTGTCTCTCTTTAGGAGATATTAGGGCTCTGTACCTCCCAAGTGTCTCTCTTTAGGAGATATTAGGGCTCTGTACCTCCCAAGTGTTCCTCTTTAGAGATATTAGGGCTCTGTACCTCCCAAGTGTCCCTCTTTAGGAGATATTAGGGCTCTGTACCTCCCAAGTGTCCCTCTTTAGCAGATATTAGGGGTTCATACCTCCAAAGTGTCTCTCTTTAGGAGATACTGGGGTACATACTGCCCAAGTGTCCCTCTTTAGGAGATGTTAATGTTCTGTATCTCCCAAGTGTCCCCTCTTTAGGAGATATTAGGGGTCTGTACCTCCCAAGTTTCCCTCATTAGGAGATATTAGGGGTCCATACCTCCCAAGTATACCCCTTTAGGAGATATTAGGGTCAATACCTCATAAGTGTCCCTCTTTAGGAGATATTAGGGGTCTGTACCTCCCAAGTTTCCCTCATTAGGAGATATTAGGGGTCCATACCTCCCAAGTGTACCCCTTTAGGAGATATTAGGGTCAATACCTCATAAGTGTCCCTCTTTAGGAGATATTAGGGGTACATACCTCCCAAGTGTCCCTCTTTAGGAGATATTAGGGGTCTGTACCTCCCAAGTGTCCCTCTTTAGGAGATATTAGGGGTACATACCTCCCAAGTGTCCCTCTTTAGGAGATATTAGGGGTCCGTACCTCCCAAATGTCCCCCTTTAGGAGATATTAGGGGTCCATACCTCATAAGTGTCCCTCTTTAGGAGATATTGGGGGTCCATACCTCCCAAGTGTCCCTGTTTAGGAGATATTAGGCTCAATACCTCACAAGTGTCCATATTTATGAGATATTAGGGGTGTGTACATCCAAAGTGTCCCTCTTTAGAAGATATGATTCCACAACCTCTCAAGTGTACGAGATAATAGGGGATCCGTACCACCCAAGAGAACCTCTTTAGGAGATATTAGGGCTACATACTGTGGCTTTTACTGTGCTTCTCACCTTATATAAAATGCTAATTCTGTTAACGGACACGCACACAGACAGGAGGGGTTGTTTTGGATTCATTCTGCAGGTAACAGAAAGGAAAATCAGGCACAGGACTGATCAGACATGTCTTGTAATTACATTTTATTTAAAGGATAGAAAAAATGTGATTCCATTGAACAAAATCTCATTATTATGTTTGTGATCCC
Source organism: Rhinophrynus dorsalis (assembly GCA_037306005.1). Taxonomy (NCBI): domain Eukaryota; kingdom Metazoa; phylum Chordata; class Amphibia; order Anura; family Rhinophrynidae; genus Rhinophrynus; species Rhinophrynus dorsalis. The sequence continues at coordinate 66,623 of JBBDGT010000049.1, read as the reverse complement.
ATCTGCGCACCCCCCTCCTGTCTGTGTGCGTGTGTCCTTTGATAGATTTGTATCCACAGAGAATGTGGGTTTTTAGGGCAGAGTCTATGAATGAACTTATTATCATTTATGCATAACACAGTTTGTACAGTCACAGAGGTAGTGACTGGAGGACTAAGAAAAAATACATCAAATATTCATTAAAAATATCAAATACCCAGGGACGGCTCTTACTGACAAGTCTGGAGAAACCCATTATTGTAGTGGAAATCATTTCGCACAGGGTTATACAGCGGGTGTGGGGGGGGTTATACAGCGGGGGGTATGGGTGGAAGGGTTATACAGCGGGAGGTATGGGTGGGGAGGGTTATACAGTGGGGGTATGGGGAAGAGGGTTATTCAACACCCTTTTATATGTCTGTAGACAGAATGGCTGCTGTGACACCCTGACACCCTTTATATGTCTGTACACAGAATAGCTGCTGTGACACCCTGACACCCTTTTACATGTCTGTACACAGAATGGCTACTGTGACACCCTGACACCCTTTATATGTCTGTACACAGAATAGCTGCTGTGAGATCCTGACACCCTTTTATATGTCTGTACACAGAATGGCTGCTGTGACACCCTTTTATATTTCTGTACACAGAATGGCTGCTGTGACACCCTGACACCCATTTATATGTCTGTACACGGAATGACATGCTGTGACACCCTGACACCCTTTTATATGTCTGTACACAGAATAGCTGCTGTGAGATCCTGACACCCTTTTATATGTCTGTACACAGAATGGCTGCTGTGACACCCAGACACCCTTTTATATGTCTGTACACAGAATGGCTGCTGTGAGACTTAACACCCTCTTATATGTCTGCATACAGAATGGCTGCTGTGACACCCTGATAGCCTTTTATATGTCTGTACACAGAATGGCTGCTGTGACACCCTGACACCCTTTTATATGTCTGTACACAGAATGGCTCCTGTGAGAGCCTGACACCCTTTTATATGTCTGTACACAGAATGGCTGCTGTGAGACGTGACACCCTTTTATATGTCTGTACACAGAATGGCTGCTGTGAGAGCCTGGCACCCTTTTATATGTCTGTACACAGAATGGCTGCTGTGACACCCTGACACCCTTTTATATGTCTGTATACAGAATGGCTGCTGTGACACCCTGACACCCTTTTATATGTCTGTATACAGAATGGCTGCTGTGACACCCTGACACCCTTTTATATGTCTGTATACAGAATGGCTGCTGTGACAGCCTGACACCCTTTTATACCTACCCTTTTTGTAGGTATGACTGACCGGTCATACTTTTCATACAGTCTCCATAAAAATGTAACCCTTTGTGGCAAATTGATCCCAAGAGAAAAATCAAAAATGGTGTTTTTTTACTTTTTTTTACTTTTTTAAAAAATTTTCGTAAGTAAATGGTGGGTTATCTATATAAGTAGGGTATCAAAAGAAAGCCCTATTTGTGTGTAGAAAAACAGTATATAATTTATGGGGGTGGAATAAAACCCTTAGAGGGAAAACACTGTTGAACAAAGACATAGTCAAAAAGGTCAGAATTGTTGCGGTCCTTAAGGGAAAACGACCTCAGATTTTCCCGGTCCTTAAGGGGT